>CM042146.1:117909038-118061538 GCA_023376005.1 Doryteuthis pealeii | reverse complement strand
GTTATTTAAAAAAAATCATATTCTCTAATTTCAGTAATATGAGTTATAGTTATTGAGAGAGAGTTTCAAGAATCTATTTAAGACAATTTTATATAATCAAATTACATATATCATACATGACTAAAATCTGTTTTACAACTAATGTCTATTTGACGGCTTTTAAAAATCTTTCATTTACATTAAATCTAACAATATTATGGAGTCTGGTTCAGTAGTAAGACTGGGGGTTAAGTTCATGTGAAGTTCAAGTGGAAACACTTTCAAATGGATGAAGATATTATTGTCAGAGGGTAGGATATTTTTTTGTTAATATTAAATTACTTGATATTTTCTTGACAGACATTGTATATATATATTTACCAACTCCTCCGCACAAGCAGGATACGACACAGGGTCAATTTCTTAAGCGGAGTTCAACAGGTTTGAATTCAGAGTTTTCCTTCTCCTAGACTGGTTACCTAGCCATGGTTAAAGAACCCAGTCTGCCCTGCTATTTTACCGATAGCTGGAGGGAGACTAGGATTCATACCTTTCCCAAGGGTATTAGCGTGAAGTGAAATGCAATTAACACGTCCAGGATTTGAACAGACATTGTATATAGGATTGTGACAGAGAACACGAGGTGAGTGGCCTGCCATATTCTCGAAGGAAGCGGGCTAGGCTTTGCCTGGCATGTGGAATCGAACCTGCATCCTTCGGAATGCGAACGGGCGACACATTAGCACTGAATTCAAGATACTACTGTCCCGGATGTAAGCGCCAGGTGCCCGGATGATGGCTACAAGGATTCCGGCAGCCGGGATTGGCTCGGGAATCTCATGCGTGGGGTGCAGACACCTGGATGCTGAAGGAAAAACTTGTATAAGTAGAAGTCGGGTGACGACAGTAGGAGTTGCGATTTTTCAGCTGCTGAAGATATTTAAGTTGGTGATTTTATGACGACGGATTTTTTGTGCTATAGATTTTGTGACGGCGATGACATTGTTGACCCCCCCACTCTCTTCAACAAGTCGAATTTATTTTTCCCCTCTATTTTTTTTTCTTTTTCATTCTAGAATGATTGAGAAAACGTCTCTCCACCCAACAATCATATTACAAGATGGTTTGTTTTATCCTTATTCACTGATGTGCTAAGACGAGTATCCTTACCTTGGTTGTTATTATTGTCAAAATATTTTTGTTGTTGTGCAGTTATTAGCTTAATTTTGATTCAAATAGTAAAATATGAATTTTTTTCCCAAAAGTTTTTATGACAAAAGTGTTTTGTTTTTCTGGTGCTAAAGTGTAAACTTCTTTTAATCCAATCTTTATTTCTATGTCTAAATAATAAGTTTGAACAATGGTGTTGGCACATAAAAAAATGCGTGTGTTGTAGAGGGTTATGAGAATGTGTTCAATAATATTAGGAATGATGAATAAAATTATGACACAGTTTAGGTAGAAAATACGGAGAAATGATAAAACAAATGCATATAATTATAAAATAACAAATAAATTTATTCAGAGAATAAATTTGCAATAATATGTGAAATGTTCAAAAGGAATAGTGTAGATATGATATGTGTAATGTAAAATGTAAAAGTTTGTATGTTAAGTTTGGAAAAGTTCGTTTAGATGTGGGTAGAAATGAGAATCAAGTTTGTATACACGACCTGCTGAAAACAGATTCCTGATGCCGAATGTGATGGTACGAATAAATGGTAATAGTAATAATTGTGTTGGCTTGGTCGTATTCTATCTGGCAGCGAGACGGGATTCGTGTGTTTGTTTGTGGTCGTCGGATGTGTCCGGTTTGAACGTGAGATGAAGTCTGTGTAATTGTTGATTTCATTTTTGTCTTTTATGATACTTGATCGGATCAAAAAGTAATTAACTTTTTGGCGCAAACGCACAGACATAGTAGTGAGCAATGCTAACCTAGCTAATTGATTTTGATTTTTGTGTAAACATTTGTTTTAATCACTTTTCCTTAAATTTAGGAAAAGGATTTGTGTTCGTGTGTTTGCTTTAATCCCTTTTCCTTAAGTTTGGGAAAAGGATTGTGTTGTGTGTTTGTTTTAATTTCTTTTCCTTAAGTTTGGGAAAAGAAATGTGTACATGTATTTATTTAAAAATATAGAATTGTATTCTATAGTGTTTTTAAAATACTTATTTAGTATTCTATTAATATCTCAGGAAAAAAAAAAAAAAAACGAACACGAAAAACAAACATCTCAGTTAGTCACAAACAATCTTAATTTTTTTTTTTTACTTGATAATAAAATGTTTATAAAAAAATTGTGTGTTTGGAAACAAGATATTTCTTCTTGTTGAACAAACAATAATCACTTTGACAAAACATTTTTGTCATAAACTTGCAGCAATAACATTGAAATAGTAGACAAAATGGCTGATTTTTATCTAAGAAATTTGATTGTGTTTATCCATGCCAAACCAAATATAATGTATTTATTTTTATTTTCTATTTGGTTCATCTAATATATTCAGAATAATTGAATTATAGAAAAAATAAAGAATTAAAATTCTATACTTATGGGGAGAGGAAGGCAGCACATAGGAGCTTGCTGAAGGAATCTTAAAAAAAGATTGTATCTTGAATTGAATCAGTCTAAAAAATATTTGTTGATATTGCTATAACCTCTAAACTTATTGTGAATAAACAGACTTTTTTATGCAATATTCTGTGTTGAGAAAGTCTATCCATTTTAGAAATTGTTTTGTTATCCAAACTGTTTTTCCTAAACACAAACAGAAACCAAAATGTTTCATGTTTGAAAAAGTTGCTTCTTATATTCACTAGAAACACAAACAGAAATTATAAAACAGATTATTTTATTCAATTCTATTTATTATTTTAGGAACTTTCTATGATATTTCAGATTTATTTTCAATTATTAAATTTATATATATATATATATATATATATATATATATATATATATATATATTACATACATAATACATAAAAGGGAGTGCTGAAGAGTTCATGACCTGGTAATGCAAAGAATAGCCTATATCCATAGAATTTTTTTTATTATTCCACATATGTATCCAACAATTCTTTCTAAATTAAAAAAAAAATATTTTCACTAGAATTCAAGAAATAACATTTTTAAAATGTCCCTCTCTTCTGTACTTACTTATGAGTGATTATATATATATATATATATATATATATATATATATATATATATATATATATATATATTTGGCCTGGGGAGTTACATGTACTCTCACTGCCATTCTTAGTGAATCGAGAAGTTAGTTTTCTCCTCTAAAGAAGTAGCAGGTACTATATATATATATATATATATATATATATATATATATATATAGATAGAGAGAGAGAGGGAGAGAGAGTAACAGCTACTTCTTTTCAGAATAGACCCAACTTCTCAATTCACTAAGAGTGGCAGTGAGAGTGCATGTAACTCCTCAGGCTAAATATATCTTTGCAACCTCTATAGCATATGTTACAAATGAATTAGCTGTCTATTTCATTGACATTACCTTCATGTATCCTCATATGACCTTACAAACCAGCCACAGACCCACATACTTTGTCAAAAAATTGACATGAGTTAACTGTAGGTTGCTGATGAAGGACTTTTGTAAAGCAAGACTTTGATAGTTTGTTGTCACAAGATCTCTTATGACTAGTGAGTCCAGCTTTAGACAAACAAACTCAACTACATATTACAAGTATAAGGAACTGAGAATGAGCCCTGGTTCCAAAGAATTAGTTTCCAGATGGAGTTTTTAATTTTCCATGCTTCAAACACTTTACAGGCTTTGTAGATCACTTTCTTCCCAGTCAATCAATTTACCATCATTTGCTCTTCAGCTCTAATGTTTATATTAAGTGCCCTGAGGTTGTTCTTGACGATGCCCTTAAAATGTTTCTTAGGTTTATATCAAGGATATCTACCTTGTTGCAACTTGACATGAACAGCTGATTGGATAACCTAACATTCTGTATCCTGGAAAAGTGCCCAGCCCAATGCATCTGATTGTGTATAAGGAGCATTTCAATACTAGATGTATTGATATGCTTGACAATAATGGTGTCTGGTGTTAGATAGTGTCATTTGATGTTTAGAATCCTCATAAGAAAAGCTTCATGGAATCAATCCAAAGCTTTGATGTGATGGGGATATGTAGTCCAAGTCTGTGGTATACTAAGGAATGGAAGCACCGTTTCTGCTATTGTTTTTGTTATGAAACGGAAGCACCGTTTCAGCCATCTTTTTGAGTTGTGAATAAAAGGGAAGTGATCACTTCTCGTGGTTAACGTCAGCTGGACTACCCGTGTTATTATTTCGCTAAGCAGGTTACAACAAAGTCTTTGAAGAGTATAAAAGGACAGATAAAATACACGCTTCATAGACACCGAGTTTGGATTTGATGGTGATACCTCTGTCAGAACACACAGTTTTCCAGCTTTCCAAAGACCATGTTGATTTATTTCAGAATCAAAGGATCCATCATTCTGCCAAGGTATACAAAAGAGTCAACCACATCTAATCTTGTACCCTTCATAAAGATGTTTAATACGACATAGGTCTGGTTTGGAGGTGGAGTGAACATGACCTTCATCTTTTTCAGACTGATGGTAAGCCCAAAAGCAGTGCATGCTCTGAAAAAGAGAGCCATTACAACTTATATATTTATTTTTGGCGTGAGCAACAAGAACTGCATCATTAGCATAGAGCAGTTCTTTGATGAGGGTCAGGAAAGTCTTTGACTTTATGTTGAACTTTTGCCTGAGGTTTGGAATCGACTGTAGATGTTACAGTCTTGGAAAGTGTATCAGAGAATTACAGCAAACTATTAAAAACAAAACAATAAACAAAGAATTACATTGACCAATCCTACATTTTGTGTGAGTGGAGGGATGAGAATAAAATAAATAATGTCTTGAATCATTTACAAATCAAAATGGATGTGAATTCAACTACAAAAGGTGAAAATATATTTTTCTAATTCATTCATTTTAAGTTGTAACATTTGAATTGTTTTTTGAATTTTATATATTTCTTAATTTGCTATGAACTCTCTGGGATTATATTTTGAATGTCAACTTTGGATTTTCAAGTTTTAATCTTACACAGTTTTACTGTGGGTCAGTAGATATATCCCTCCCCACCAAGAAAGAATTACATTGTCCAATCCTGAAGTAAGTATATATATATATATATATATATATATATATATATATATATATATATACACACACATACACTGAAATGTTGCATCTGAAGATTGTATTTTTTCTAAATACAAGAAACTTTTAGTTATGAACCTAACATGAGAAGGTGAAGAAATTTATTAACATTAGGTTTATCCTGATCTATTAGCCAGTATTTGAGTACTTTTCTGATTTAAGAATTTTTTTTATAATGATTTATTCATTTCACTATATATATATATATATATATATATATATATATATATATATCTTCGCTGAAGAGCATAAGGCCTGGGTTTGTTATTATTTACTCAACATCCCCTTACCTCATATGGTAGAGACATATCAGCAGGTTAATTTCGGAAGGATTGTCCCATGCTGTATCATGGCCGAGGCAGTATGGTTTCTGACTATCCTGCTGAAGTCCCGGTTTCGATTTCTGTCAGAGGGAAATCATTAGTATACATCGCTGATGAGACTTAATAAAGTTGAAACAGTCTGTACGATGTTCTACACACCGAATAATTTTTTATCGAAATTCACTTGTCATTATTATCTTCTATAATTATCGAATTTTATGCGATATACGCATTGTAATTGCCTTCAAGCAAAAATATAAATAATAATAATAATAATAATAATATAATAATAATATATATATATATATATATATATATATATATATGAATAAGATATAATGAAAAAACAAACGATGTTTACAACTGAAATAGGCTCATCAGAAGAGAAAGTGTGCAAACCGTTTCTCTCTGATGAGCCTATTTCAGTTGTAAACATCGTTTGTTTTTTCATTATATCTTATTCATACTGTTGGATTAATTTCCATTTTATTTTCACATATATATATATATAAAATGGTACTTTGACTTTCGAGTTTAATTTGTTCTGCTCGTAACTCAATTTTATTGTATATCAAATCAGTTTTCCCCATTGAAATGAACTGAAATACCATTAATTCATTCCAGACCTCATCAAAAACACTCTATTTTTTGTTACATTTCTTTTAAATAAGAAAAATAATACTGTATTGTATAAAATCATAATAACATTGAATGCAATGAATTAAATGCTGTAATATGTTTTTTTTTGTTTATTTTTTTATAAATGATATTTTTCTTTTGTGCAACAAATTTAGAAAATTAAATGTTTTTAGTGAAATTATTAACATAAGTGTAGTTGAAGCCATCTTGTACCTCAAATTTTAGCTTGCAACACAAAGCAAAAAATCGACTGAGCAATAGCTCATACTTCGGAAAGTAAGTTAGGGCACTTGTAAGTCAAGGTAACACTATATATATATATATATATATATATATATATATATATAGCAGTGTAAGACAGACTATCATCTGTGTTATATTAGACAATATTACCTGATGATTACGTATCATACCAATATGTAGTTTTGATTTCTGTGTTATACTACCTATATATGTTCTATCCTAGGTAACAAGTACTCTCCTTGTAGATATTGTAACCATTAAACACAATAAATATATCTCTACACAATGTATTTATACAATTTAGCTCCATTGTAGTCCATTGCTATAGATGATCAATATTCAATAAAAATCAAAAATCTAATTGGATACTTCATTCATTTTCCACAGAATTTTCCAAAAGGAAAAGAAAACAAAATTCAGGGAATGGTAATCGGTACGAGTACCAGTTCTGCTGCAGAATTGTGTTGAGTAGAAGTTAAGAATCAGCTTAAACTGACTCTTTCCTTCCCATGCATTGGTGGCAGGGGGGGGGGCGGTTAAGGTTTTAATGCACCAGAATCCTGCGGGTTGAACATTTCCTTGCAAGTCTGTTGTCAATTAAAAATGAATAAATCACATAAAGTTTTTGATTTGGTTTTTTAATTGGTATCCCCCCCCTTTTTTTTTGGCTTGCAGCATGGAATTTGCTAAAAATGAATGAACTGAAATCTGAGAATACTTAAACTACGTCTTGCATTTTCAGAGGAAGAAAGAAAACTGATATGAAACCAGGTAAAGCAGGAATTTTCAAATTGGGGTATGCATATCCCAACGGGTAGGGCAAGGGAAATTATTGGGGTAGATTGAAATTTTGAGGTAATCACAATTAAATGCAACTTGTGTGGGTTTTTTTTAAAGTTAAATTGACAACACTAAATAAAATCAAAAGTATCTCTTGTCTTCATTTTGATTAGTTTTTATGCTGGTTTAGTTTGGTTTGTTTTATGGCATATCAACCTCGGTGGGTCATTTAATGCCGATAAAGTTTTGAAATAAATCAATTCTTAATGGATAATACAATTTTGTTTATAAACTCATGTTTTTCTATTTAACCCATAGATGGGACCCTAACAGGTACTACCACTCTGGGTCAGAGTCGGCCAGGGAGTAATGGTGATGAAGGGGTGCTCCACATTCCCCAAACCTCCAAAACTGGAACCTCACCATCAGATAGTTTAACGTCATTCCCAGAACATCTTCATCTTGAATCCATTCAGGTTTGAATTCTTGAACTCACTTTGTACTAATGTCCTTGAGAAAGGCATGAATCCATCTGTTCTCTCCCCCTAGCTATGGGTAAATAATAGAGCAGACTGGGTTCTTTAGACTTGTTTGGGCAACCAGTCTAAGAGAAGAAAAACTCTGAATTCAAATCAGTTGTACTCTGTTTAAAAATTGACCACATCCTGCCAGTGGTGGAGGGGTTGGATAAATACATATTTGTTGGAAAGAGACAAGATTATCCATCTCTTTAAAAAATATACTAAATTACTAATAAATACATGGCTATTGTCTGTGTTAAAGTGTCTGCAAATTTTAAACTCTATTCTTCACTAGGTTGAAACTACCAGAGCAGATGAATGAGAGAAAAAGTTTGAGAACACCTGAGGTAAAGAAAAAGTTTACCTTAGTTAGATATTTCCCATCACCTATTATGCCACAATATGGCCGGTTTAGCTCAGTCGGTAGAGTGTCTGACTATGAACCACAAGGTTCCTGGTTTGATACCGGCCCTTGCCAACTCAGCGTATGAGTAGCACAGGGATCTGTGCGGTAAAGTAAGGAGCTGATGGTAAGTGTGGCGCTCCACCTCAGATGCAAAAACAATCTCCTTGGTCTAGTGCTAGTGAAAAGGAGATAGGCCCCCTTGCTGTTTGGCTGATATCGACTTTAAGCCACCCTGATGACTTTATTATTCCACCAGGGTATCAGGTAAAGTAATTCCTCTCTTGGGCAATGAGTGGTAGCATCCATTTCCTCTCCAAGTTACACATGACAGGTTGTACTGGATTGCATGGTACCAACAGCAAGGAATCATCTTTGACCTGACCCATCATTAAATGCTCAACATTAATTACCTTTGACAATATTAAAGGGCTCCAACTTCTCTATTTATCAATAGTTGAAGGGAGAAGTGGATTCATGCCTTTCTCAAGGGCATTAGCATGAAGTGAATGAAAACTATCCCAGTTGTAGTTTGACTTCATTCTCCGAATCACTAAATTATAGACAAGCCACACCTCAAAAAGAATTGAGAAATTTGCAAAATCTCTTTTGGCAGAAATCTCCAAGACAATATTAATACCCTTCCAGTTACTTGAGTATTAAGTGTCTGAAAATCAAAAGATATGCAGTGCTAGTTGAGAGAACAAGGTGATATTAAGATGATCCATTGTAATAAGAGTCTGATCTTTTTCACTCAAAGTAGACCTGATTATGAGATTATCTAGAAAAGAGCAAATTGGATTAATGTAGATTAAGTGAAAGGAACATGTACAGGATTTTTGTTAATGGAAGCAACAAAATAAATGGATCAAATGGAGAATGAACATTTTAAGGAATTACCCAGATCAGATTGGATTGGATTCTAGAAAGAAAGAAAGAACAAACAAAATGACTTATCTTTTCAGAAGATTCTAATATATATGTCGGATTCAGTTGAGTGAAAATATATGAAAAAAGTAAATGAGAGAGAAAGAAAAAAAGAAAAGAAATAAGAAAATCAAAAGAAGAAAAACTAATAAAATCCAAAAAAGATTAGAATACAAATCAAAATCGACCATTCATCTTTTGTTTGGAATTATAGTTTTTCTTCTCTTTGTAAATGGATGGTAATAAAATACACTGAATGAACCTTCACTCAATTCATTATACAAACATCTTGAAAATGGTAAATTTCTGTATCTTATTCTTAAAAGTTTCATGTCAGGTTCTCATGTTTGCTGCTCACTATTTCAATCTGTGAATATCTATTATTACTCCATTATAACAGCTGAACTGTATGAAATAATAAAAGGAATTTGGCTGCCTAAACTTATGTAGATATGAAAAGAAAAAAAATACTCTAATGAATCATGGGATTGATATGCAACAACATTTTGCAACAAAAACATTGTGTGTTTCACGGCACTTTAAAAATTAAAATACTCTCTCTATATATATATTCTATATACTGAAACACACTTTCAAAGCATTCAGAATTTTTTTTTTCAGGTAAAACCCCTACCCCAAGCAAAAACAAACTCTTAAGAAAATACCTAATAATAAAATATGCATCAGATACAACTGGAGCCTGACCGCTGGATGCAGTTTAGTGTCATCAGATTTGATTTTAAAAAATAAGAAAATTAGGTCCTGTTTAATAATAGATCTGCCCATGCCAGTGAAATATGAAGAAAATCAAAGAGAGCAAAAAATTAGAAAAATACCAGGACCTAGCCTAAGGGCTAAGAAAAGCGTGAAACATAATAGTGCTGATAACAGTTAGCACACTTGAAACTGTAAAAACACTAAAAGTTTTTATTAGATGAATTAGAATTTTGAGAATGAGTTGAGACTATACAGACCACAGCATTGCTGAGATCAATAGAGTACTGAGGAGAGTTCTGGAGATCTGAAGAGACTTGTTATTACTTAGTATCCAGTGATAACCAGAAAATGTCTGATGTGACCATGCAAATACAGGATATAATGATAATGATGATAATAAGGATAATGAAGATGATGACTTTGCCAGAGAGCTGTGATTTACTCTAATATAAAAAATATATGACATGCCACTTGGTCCTAAACTCAGTTGAGAAATGAAGAAAGTTAGGCATTGGCTCAGAATCCTAGACAGTTTCCCCATGTAGCAGGCCTTCCCCCTTCATGACACTGATGTTGTCCAAGGGAAAGTTAAGGTGCTAGAATGACATTGAACACAATGTAAAACTACCTTACACCTCCTTTGTCAAGACTGGTTTCCCTACCAAGATTAAGGAGCCCTGTCTGTGCTACTATTTTACCCATAGCTGGAGGGAGAATAGTTGGATGCATATCTTTCCCAAGGGTTTTAGTGCTATGTGAAATGCAAACAGTCCAGGATTTGAAAGGTCGACAACTCAATATCCTACCATGATAACCATTATATCACGTGACAATATATATATATATATATATATATATATATATATATATATAGGAGGATATGTGCTTAATTGAAGTCATATCTAATTTTGAAAATTAATTAGTTAATACTTAATGAATTTAGGCGGGTATATATGTTCAAATGTAAGGCTAAACAAGTCAAGAAAATGTTGTTTAGCCTTACATTTGAACATATATGCCCACCTAAATTCATTAAGTATTAACTAATTAATTTTCAAAATTAGGTATGACTTCAATTAAGCACGTATCCTCCAAAAATTGTCGGCTTAAAGCCATATAAAAAAAAAATAAACACATTTGTTTGTTTACTTACCCTAATATATATATATGTGTGTGTGTGTTACCCATAAATAATAAATATCTACCAATTACATGGTATTTTCTGATTTGGTATTGAATATAAAAAGTCTAAAAAAGAATTACTATGTGTTAATATTTTGTTCTTTATGCTGCAGAAAAAAATTTGAGTACAACAGAAAACATTATGAAAGTAAAATTTATAAATTTTTTCTCTCAAGGAATATTTGCTAATGAAGCTCACTGACCAGGCATTGATAATACAACATAAAATCATACAGTACATAATAGATTTTGACTTTATGATTTAAATGGACAGAAATCCATACCAAGTACTGAATTATGGATCAGGTAATCCATCAATCATTTAACAACCACCCAATGCATACGGATCAGAAAATATTGGCTTTATAATAGATAGTAAAAAAATATACATTAGGATATATGGCTCTCTTATTTTTAAAATACATAATCCATTTGCAATATAGGGATCATGACAAAGTTATATAATCTAAAAAAAAAAAGGTATATTTTCTTTTTAAAATTGTAACAGTCATACATAGAAACCAAGAGAAAAATACTATCTGCTACAAATTTTTAATGGGTATGTATATATAAATATATGTATATGGGTATGTATATATAAATGGGGACCGGGTTAGCTCAGTCAGTAGAGCATTTGGCTAGAAACCACAAGGTTCCTAGTTCGATACCAGTTCTCGCCAACTCAGCGTATGAGTAGCACAGGGATCTGTGCGGTAAAGTAAAGAGCTGATGGTAGGTGTGGCGCTCCACCTCAGATGCTAAAACAATCTCCTTGGTCTAGCGCTATTGAAAAGGGGATAGACTCCTTGCTGACTGGCTGATACCGACTTTAGGCCGCCCCGTCGACTTTACTTTTTATATATAAATAATTCTCAGAATTATCCTGAAGATGTTTTTTCATGAAACCTGGGTAATTAATTTCTGTCATTGATTTCAGCTCTACAAGTAGATATTGAACACTTTTCAAGATTTATTATCTCAACCACTGTCTTTTTCCTTATATATTCTTGACCAACTAATCTAGAAGCAAATGCAAAACCCTTACAACTATATATTACACAACTATATAAGAGAGATATACACACACATTCCCTCACTTGATGGAATAAGCATAATATCAGTTCACTGGCTTCGTTACAACCATATCTCCTCTAAAAAGTTACACAAAAATGATATTTGAAATCTGACTAATGTATATTCACATAGATGAGAGATCATATTTAATAATCCTCAATATCAAAATCAAATCTTCAGAAGATTTTGATTATTTCCTAAGATAAGCACAAGGCCAAATGAAATGGATGGGAATGAAACTAGTCAGATTGTATTTTAACAATCGCAAAAAAGTTGGAGGGACCTGCCTTAGAAAATCCGTATTCAACATCTTGGCTTAGGTTTTTTTCTTATTTTTAAATTATATTCTGACATTTACCACATTTTAACCCTTTGTAAAACAGCTGCTTAGGTAACCTAACATCATCCATTCTAATAAGATGATCATCCCAATTCATCTGACTTAGGATGGAGAGCATCTTAATATTGGATTTATTAGTTTGCTGAAGAACAATGATGTCTGGTGTTTGAGACTGACAAAAGACAAATTTGATCAAATCTTTCCAAGGCTTTGAAAAGAATATATATATATATATATGTATATATATATATATATATATAATATAGTGCGGGATTGGCACTGTTTCAGCTTTTACTGGAACAGTGTGCCAAAGTGCAGTATTATAGGGAGAGTGCTCAATATAAAAAATAAAGCTATTATATTATAGGCATTTGAACCAACGTCACCTGAAGAATGTTTGTGGTTACGCATGCATGAAACCAAATGGTCGGGACTGTTCCTTTGTCATCAAATAAATATATAAAACCTTTATATATTTATTTCATTTTATTATATATATATATATATATATATGAGGAAAAAATGAGTAAAGAAAAGAAATGTAGATGGATAAAAATGAATTTTATCGATATCACTTTTAATCAATATTACTTACACATGTGTTTCGGTCCTTTTATCAAAATGTATACGGATTTACGCTATTTTACAACATTCATCAGAGTGAATTTTTTTATTTTTAAAATTTTTTTTTATTTTTCAAAAAAATAAAAAAATTCACTCTGATGAATGTCGTAAAAAATCTCTCTGTGTGCGGAATATTTTTACATTTTTCCTATTATTATTATTATCATCATTTCAACTCCATCTGATTATTTTAATAATAATAATAGCGTAAATCCGTATACATTTTGATAAAAGGACCGAAACACATGTGTAAGTAATATCGATTAAAAGTGATATCGATAAAATTCATTTTTATCCATCTAAATTTCTTTTCTTTACTCATTTTTTCCTCATATTATCAGATTCAATTCCCTTTCCATTCTTACATATATATATATATACTAAATATATGCACCTCCGGGTGCAAGTATTTAAGTTTTAATGTAATGAAATATTGTATTAAATTAAACGCTAATGAAATAAGAATGCAGATAAAAAGATTTGAAACAGAGGAGGGTATAATCGAAAAATAGAACAACTGAAACTTACTCTTCCATCACTCTCATCTTTCATTGTTATTTTTTATAATTTAAGTATTTAGTTAAAAGAGGAAGTAAAGAATAAAATGACAGTTATGTTTTCTTGTTAATGGATTTCATTTAAGATTTATTGAAGAGATTTTTGCTTATATTCATTAAAATAAAACCAAACAGTTAGAAATCAATAATACTAAGCATATTTATTAAAATTACATTTTAATATCAATATGCAAATTAGCCTTCCCGTTCACACTGTAAACTGCTATTTTGTTGTATATATAAATACAATTGCATGTTATTAGAATGTAGATATGCTTAACAGTATAAATAATGTAAAACAATTTTATTAATAATTGATGTTAAAATAAGGATAAATTCATGGTGAATGTGACGTAAATTACTAAGGGAATTGTGACTTGAGTAGTGATTTAGTTTCGGTTACAGACGGAAAAACACACAATCTCTATTATAATAAGATATATATATATATATATACATACACATATGTATATGTATCACCATGGTGAGCTGACAGCACAGATTCCTTTGATTCTCTCAACATCTGTCCCTATTAGCCATCATGCTTGATAAGTCCTCTAGACGACATCTAGTGTCTGCACAAAGCTAATGAATGCAAGTTTTTGCTTGCTGGCCAACACTGTTGTGTCCATGTATAGGAGAATGTTGCTTATGAGTTTATCCTTACTTCTCCAGTAATACCTAGCATGTTTTGTTCATCTTATGTGGATGTTTTGTGTGAAGTGAGGTAACGTGCTGTATCGCTGCTGTTTTGTGGGGTGCTGCTTCTAGGATTTGTTCAAAAAAGCATGCAGCCTCCTTGTGTAGTTCCATCTAGATTTTTTCTTCAAGCATTTCATTAGAATCCAAATGGTGCAGCCCTACAGTAGTGCTTACATGGCTACAGCCTGGAAGAATTCCAGTTTTATTCTATCGGAGATCAGATTTATATATACACATGAAAAGGACATAGTTTGACCAAGATACTCTCATCAAATGAGACAAATGGGGTTTATTTTTCAACATAGTCATCCTTGTAGTCCACACACTTCTTCCATCGATGTTGCAGTGCTTGGGTTCCATTGGTAAAAATAATCCTCAACAGCCCATCCTCATCATATATATATATATATATATATTTCACTTAGCACTAATACCCTTGGGAAAGGTATGAATTTTACTCTCCCTCCAGCTATGGATAAATAGTAGAGCAGACTGGGCTATTTAACCTTGGTTAGGCAACCAGTCTAGGAGAAGGAAAACTCTGAATTCAAACCTGTTAAACTCCGCTTAAGAAATTGACCTTGTGTCACATCCTGCTCGTGCGGAGGGGTTGGTATATATATATTTATATATATTATTAATTATTATACACATAAACCTTAGGTAGATGCTCCACTAAAACCTCTGTATAAACAGTTATATTTAATAAATATAGCTCTTACATTTGTAATTGAGCACTTTATTTTCTTTTATTTCATCTCGGAAAAATTACCAATATATATAATATTATATATATATATATATATATATATATATATATATATTAAGAGAGAGAGAGAGAGAGAGAGAGAGAGAGTTAAGATTAAAATGTCAGAACCTTTTAAAATCAATGTTGTTAGTAATTTAGTAGAAATTAGATAAGAATTTATTTTACTAAAGAAAGGCAAATTCTTTCTTGGTGATAATGAAAGTGGCTCATTACAATTCTAAGCCTCAAAGAATCCATTTTATTTACTGCAGATAAATCTTTAAAAGAAAAAGTAAAAAAAAATGAGAAACAGAGTTGGAACAAACTGATTAAAATCAAATGCAACATATCAGAAATAGATTAACAAAAATAACAATTTCTTAACTTCTATTTGGACATAAGAAAAAAAAGATAAGAAAAAAAAGGTGACAACCAGAAAATAGAAACTAATTTTGCAGAAGGTATATTACATCTTGTCTTTAAGCAGCATCCAGCCAGGAAGTAATAGGAATTTGTAACTTAATGGAGAAGAAATATCTCAGGTTTATTTTTCTTTTTTTTTTTTTTGCAAGCTGCGTATCTAAATTGAGAAATTCTAAAACTACCGACAAGAGGAAATTGAACAAAAATAAATGGTATGTCTTTCGATGATTTGAAATTATATGTGGCCATGTTTCTTCTTTTTTTAACCAATTTATGCTCCCCACGAATGAGAGAAACTTTACATCTTACATCCAATAAACATGGACTGATTGAGTTTGTATAAATCAAGATAAGAAATTAACAGAAAAATCAGATTCTCTATAGTAATTATATCTACTAAATACTGAAGTTAAGCAGCAACGAACCTGTTCAGTACTTAAATGGGTGACTTCTTAGTAACTGTAGGTATTCTAAGGAACTTGAGATTTGTGTCGCAGACTAGGCTAAGCTTAATAAATAACAAGAGTAGTATGTAAATCCTGACTTTTATGTTACATAGTAAACTATAGAAGGGGGGGGAATATATGGGGCGAAATAGACCTTTGAATCAACAAGCTCCCGCCAAGGGGGAACCAAAAACAAGCGAGTTCTCAGTCTTCTCACAAGTCAGACCCTCTGTTGGTCAACACATTCTTCGTCTAGCAGCTACAAAAATCCGTCGTCATAGTCGAAATAATCTTTAGCAGTTCAAAATCACATTTCCTTACTGAAAAGCGCTTCGTCGTCGACTGCTTCTGCTGCTGATGACTGATGACTGCCCAGCGCTTGACTCACTTATTATTTTATGGGCATATTAGCCAAACATCCGGACACGTCAGTCAAACCTCGCGTCCTTCCAGTTCCTACATCGCATCTGTTTTCGTATGCGGGAGGACGCAGGTTCGATCCCAGCAGGCAAGACAAAGTCTTGCTCTTTTTCGTTCCTCGTTATCCGTCACATTAACACTATGCAAATATCAGGTGTGTACAAAACTACAGACTAAATACAGTTGAAAGTCGATAAACAAAAATACAAGAAACTTATATATACCCTATGAGGGTTATTCAATAAATAAGGTGAATTTTGCTTTAGGAATTGGAAATAGGAAACACTGTTTACAGTTACACCTTTTTGAAGGGAACCAACAGGAATAGGATGTTCCAGAAGGATATTATCATGACCTTCTTTACTGATAGCTGCCCCTGGAACTTTTTATTTACTGGAAAGTTAGTGTGTTTCCACTCCATGGACTGTTTTTGTTTTACTCAGACACAGAGTGGCAAACCCATGTTTAGCCTGTTAGTAAACATTCTTTTATTAGAATATGCTTCTTCATACACATTAAACATTCTTCTGTAAATTTCACATGGTTTGCACTTCTCAGCCATCAAAAATTTGATGACAGACCTCCATTTAAACCTGGAGCACTCGATTTGATTTGCCACCATTTTGAATAACCTCAAAGCAATTGTTTTTGTGAGATTAAAATAATCAATTTCAAACAATACAATGTTTACATTTATAGATAAAAAAATCCTGAAATTTTTTTTTATTTTGCTTTTTAAAAAATCTTTTTTTATAAAGAAATCATTTTATTTAGTAAATGAACCTTGTATATATCTTTACTATATTAATGGCAATTTCTATCTGCAAGAAAATCAAAATCAAAATCCTAAACAACCGATACCAAAATTAGATTTTAATGAGAGAAAAAAAGATATTAGATTCTATTTTGAATGTTTAGAGAATTTGATCAAGGGTAAAAATTACTTAGCCTACCACCTAGTTTTCTCTATTCTCTTCAAAATTGGTCCCTTAGGCTATTTTGCATTTTGGGTTATAAAGTGTTGTTTCTAAAGTCCAGACTACATTTAGTTCAAGTGCAATGTTCAAATCCCAAAACTTTTGAATAACACCTTATAATCTGAAATACTAAACCTTTATTATTACCCACCCTCTCCAAAAAACAAAAAAAAATAATAACCCCAACCCAGACAATATTAAAAAATGATATAGCTTTTGTTTATTTTTTTTCAACCATTTCTTGATAAACGATGGTTTAAACACTTCTATGTACATGGTTATTTTCAGTTATAATAAAAAAGTATGTCATTTGAAACACACACACAGACACACACACAGACACACACACACACACCACATATATATATATATATATATATATTTACCAAGCCCTCCGCATGAGCAGCATGTGACACAAGGTCAATTTCTTAAGTGGAGTTCAACAGGTTTGAATTCAGAGTTTTCCTTCTTCTAGACTGGTTGCCTAACCAAAGTTAGAGCCCAGTCTGCCCTACTATTTATCCATAGCTGGAGGGAGAGTAAGATTCATACCTTTCCAAGGGTATTAGCACTAAGTGAAATGCAATTACCACATCCAGGATTTGAACTGGGGTGACGAGTCCATTTCCCATGACTTTAACCATTACACCACACTTCCATATATATATATATATATATATATATATATATATATATATATATATACACACCAAGTTTAAAGAGCCCAATCTGCCCATATATGGAGGAAGAATAGTTGGGTGCATACTTTTCCCAAGTGTATTAGCACTATGTGAAATTCAACTAGCCTTGCCCAGGATTTGAACTTGTGACGCCATATTCATTTCCTACAATAACCATTACACCAGGCCCCAACACTAACTTTTTTTTATGACCGTTCAGAACAAAAATTATCAACCATCCCAAATGAGGTTTGGACTGTCTTAAAATCAAAATATTTTTGTTTAATTCATTAGCATCATCTATACTTGTCAGTCATCAGTAACATAATAACATATCATAAAACATTAAGAAAAGCTGAAGCGGTGATAATTCTGGATATTTGGACAAAAAATCCATTTCCTAGTGTGTTTTGAGCTAAAAAAAATACTTTTTTACTTTAAGTTACTCTGAGAAGGGTTAGTAGTACATAATTCGGTCCTTTTAAACTATCTCCCTTCACCATTATTCATTACAAGGCTTTGAGAATAGACCTGCGGTGCCGTAGCCTCATTTTGAGGTCAGCATTCGGGCAATCACTGGACGGCCAATATTGGAATGTAGTACTAACTTTTAGGAAAAATTTTTACCGTCCCTGGTAAACTGTCCCAGATGACGTATTGATCGTCCTGGATGTAATTTTTATCATCCCCGGGACGACGTTAATGTTGAGCCCTGCATTACACCATGGGCACCTACATACACACACACACACACATATATAGACAGGCAAGAAATTGGCAGTCACCAAGTGCTGTTGATTATGTCAATACTATTCAAACTTAGATCTCTCTCTCTCTCTCTCTCTCTCTCTCTCTCTCTATATATATATATATATATATATATATATATATATATATTCCTAACTTCTTTGGTCATAAGTTAATATAAAATAAACAGAGATATTAAAAAAAGGTTCCCATGCAACATGCTGGCTATTCAGTATCAATTTTCTAATGCAATTTGACCTTTAACAACTCATTTCAAAATGATGATAAATGATATCCTGTCTTTAAACTCATTTGCTTCTTTAGAAATTTGAAACATTTTTGTTTAAGACAAAATTTATTAACTAAATCATCTGCTTCCCTTTTTTTTTTTTTTGCTGGTCATATTCTTTGCTAATTAAATAAAAATTCCTTAATTTTATAATGACACTATTTAAGTTTGTATGCATATATATATATATATATATATATATATATGCATATATATATATATATAAAGGGAGTGCTGATAAGCTTTTGGCTTAATCCTGAAAGGAATTTCCTTTTTATCTAAAAATTCTTTATTTGTTTTTTTCTTTTTTTCCAGGGCTAAGAAGACTTGAGAAACAATGTGACAGGTATCCTGAACTTCAAAATGAAATCCATTGCTCTAAATCATTTCTTGGTCTGGCTTAGAACTTTTCCACACTCTCTCTCTCTCTCTTTATATATATATATATATATATATATATATATAATAAAGATAAATCTAATGAGTCAGACGAACCTATTATTAGTTTCGCTTAATGCTCTTCAGGGCTAAGATCTGATCTTAGCCCTGAAGAGCATTAAGCGAAACTAATAGTAGGTTCGTCTGACTCATTAGATTTATCTTTATTATTTGCTCTACTTAGGTATTGAGCACTTTTTACTTATTAGCTTATTCTCCTAGCGGTTATATGAATATATATATATCTTATATACATATATATACATATAAATTGTTTTTTCTTTTGGCCAAATACTGTACCAATAGATTATTTTTTGTTGGTACGACTATCTTGGTTTTTTCTTTTTTCCAAAAATTTTTTTCCCTCCGGTTGATGTTTGGTAGTATATTTTTACAATCAAACTATTTGCTGGGTTTTTTCTCACCGCGAGGATATATAGGTAATTTTTCCAAGATGAAATAAATGAAAATAAAGTGCTCAATTACAAATGTAAGAGCTTTATTTATTAAATATAACTGTTTATACAAAGGTTTTAGTGAGCATCTACCTAAGGTTTCAGGCTTTGTCCTCGTCAGGATACCATTTAATCCCTCTGATGTGTCTTCAAGTTCACATTTTATGGTTATCTATTGTTTACAAATATATAACTGTAAAATGTGAACTTGCAGACACATCAGAGGGATTAAATAGTATCCTGAAGAAGGCAACGTCTGAAACCTTAGGTAGATGCTCACTAAAACCTTTGTATAAACAGTTATATTTAATATATATATATATATATATATATACATATATATATATATGTGTGTGTGTGTGTGTGTGTGTGTATACATGTAACTCCTTTCATAGAGCACACAGATATTACATAATATTCATCTACACACCAACAAGAAAAATAACAGATAAATAAATATTTTATGAAATTTTGTTATTTTCTATTTATGTCCATCTTGTTAAGATTTTCTATTTTCTTTTTTTCTTCTATTTTTCCTTCTTTTCCCTTTTTCTTTTTTCTTCTCTGACTTCTTTTCTTCTTTCTTCATTTTTCTCTCATATTTTTCATTCATTTTGCCTTTATTTACTTTTATGTTCACTTCTTTCTTCATTCTTTCTGTTAGATTCCAGGAAAACATGATAGCGTGATGCATTTTCAGAAACAGGCTTAAGCCGATTGCATAAAGCTCAGAAAATTGTAACAGAGATTTACTTCTTTCTTCTAAGAACAAAGATAAATCCAAGCGATGGATGCAAGGATGGACATTGTCCATTATTTGTCTTAAGGAAAAAGTGCATTGAATTATGCAATTGGTATAATGTCTAGGTGACCAAATGTTTTACAAAAATGTGCTGTGCATCAGCATCTTCTTTTGCTGCAATGCCAAACAGTGTTGTGTCAAGTAGACAGCTGCCACCTTTCCAGAGTCTCATCTTCAATGCAAACCATGTTAATGGAATTTCCAGTTCAGACAGAATAGCAAAAGATCCAAGTTTTCATTGTGATGCTGGTGAAAAATCCAGCATCAATAAAAACTGCAGTTGACAATTTTCTTTACAGCACAATAATCAAATCTGGAAAGTTGGCATTTCATCTCGTGCAACAATTGTTATGTTCAAATTTCAGCTGCTCTGTCCTTTGTAGAAAGAGAGCAACATTCAACAGAGACGTAATCTTTAGAGAGATAGACAATCAATTGATTGACTAATTTTAATGGCATGTCAACCTGTCTAGGGTTATTTTATGCCTAGAGGTTAAGTAATCACATTCATTGTACATTTACATCTTTTTTGTGTGGTGGTTTTTAAGAGATTTTTGCATAAAGTTATATGGGTCAGTTTAGCTGAGTTGGTAGAGTATTTACCTCAAAAGCACAAAGTTCTGGGTTCAATACTGGTCTTTGCCAACTCAGTGCATGAGTAGTGCAGCTTGGAACTGTGTGGTAAAATGGGGACCTTATGGCAGGTGTGGCACTCCACCTCAGGTGGAAAAACAATCTCCTAGTGCTAGTGATACTGACAATAGTTGACTCTGCCTACTTTTAAAAAATATATTAAATATTCCTATCTAATAAAATTAATTTGCAAACCATTGTATGGTTTTAAGTATTCCTATATCTCTATTAATAATGGAGATTCGTTTCTGGTTTTTGTCTGTAACAAAAACTACGTCACTGCTTACGTCACACTACCTAAAATTGTCATAACATAGAATAAATACACTCAATATTTGAGCATGCAATGTTAGACAGTCCTCATTGGGTTTTTTAAACAAGTTTTAATAAATACATGACTGGTATTATCTATCTATATATAGTTTGTTTTATTTTAATATATATTTAAAGTTATCAGAACTAAGTTTCCATTTCAAATTTTTTATTTTGCTAGTAATACTAATGCTTTTGTTTCCTTGTGTGATAAAATTTGTATCTTATTATTTCTTTTTTACCTTATCACATGATATTGGAAAAACTTACTTTATTCTGCCAATATCCCAGTTTAGTGACCAGATTATATTTGCGATAAAAGGCAATATCTCACTTTCAAACAATTATATAATGAAAAAAACAACAAAAAACAAAAACTATACAGATAGAATTAATAATTTAATCTTCCTTAGAGAATTGGCATGTCTGTCAAGGTGTCAGGTGTCATAATGTAGGGTGTTACATGAAAGTCCATTTTTAACCTCTTTTTGCCTTTGATCTTTGAACAGTAGAGACATTGTCTCTGACCCTACCAGGGAATGGCAAAGTCACATTGCTCTATTATCTACACTCATCAAGTAGGCCTTTTTCTATTTGTGTCCCGCTTCCACATTCTGGTTGTTCATGGAACAATATATGTATAGTTTTATCTCTAGGGACATATTTGTGTATTCTTTCTTTTAATACCACTGGTATGTATATTGTATATATGAAATATTAAGTGTTCTTGTATTTGTAATGTCTTTCTTTTCATTGTTTCTTTAATTCAAAAACATGTGGAAAGAGATATTGATTTTTATCAGTATGACAAATTCACAAGTTGAAAAACTATCAACAATTTATCACATTTTTCTGGTCCTATCAATTATTGAATGACCCTTTGGCCAATTCAGCCTCATAAAGTCATGCATTCATTTTACAATAGATCTCCTGGTTTAGCTTTGCATTCCATTGAAAGAAAGTCTCACAGATCAATTACTACTGAATAGTGAGTTCAGTCCTCACTAGGTGCCCCATACATATGACCTTTTGCTTAATCTTTGTTTTTTTAAAAGAGACTTACAGTCAAGTCATGCTTAAAACACCAGCTCCTATGAGATCATTGAAATTAAAGACAATCAGGTGCTGTGAAGCCAGTATATCAGACCATGCAAAATTTAGTAAATTCTGAGTAACATATGACAGATAGTATTGGGTCACATAGTACTAGCTGCTATGAACAATCCTTCATCAGATCAATTACTCTAGTTACCAAACCTTCATGACTTTGTGTAATGATTGACTCCTAATTTTTAGCCACAAAAAAGTATTTTTATCATATATTGCTGTTAAGTTTTTAAAAGCCATCCTTGGCCAGTTGAAAACGGCTTAGAGTAAGAAAGTCCTGAGATATGGAATCCTTTGGTAAGTCAATAAGTCCTATCCTGTCGTCCATGAAAAGCAAAGTAGTTATGAATAGTTATTACCAGTACAGCCGGTATAAGTATTATATCAGCAGGAGAGTACTGCCAGCGATTGGCCAAGAGTATGATCACAAGGTTATCGCCAAGTCTATAAATAGGAGTGGACTTTTGACACACACCTTATAAGTAAAATTCTCAACAATTGCTTTTAATGAATGATGTAAGCTTCCAGTATTCAAAGATGTGTTATGAACAACCTGTTGTTTTTGAAGTAAGAAATTGGTCTGAAAAAGTTGTTCATTATACAAGTATATATTTCAATGATAAAACCAGAAAAGGAGAACATTGACATGTTCGAGAAATATTCTTTTAAAATGTGATTATGCTGATAAACATTTGCAAAATACAGTGATTCAATTTTAATATCGATTCTGGTTTCAAGGCTTTTTTTTTTTTTCTTTTACAAAAAAATAATATTAAAACAATTTCTATCAATATTGTTCATTCTCAGTTGTGTTCATTTTATCAATTGATGCCTTTAATAACAAAGGTTGAAATATCTTTCTTTTTTTCTTTTTTTTTTTTAAATAGTTTTGTACAGCTTTGAAATGTGACATTTCTCAAGGTTTTGAAAAATATTGCATCACAGCTGGAACTGACTGAACATGACATTAATTGTTATGCAATAAATGATACAAATTTTAAAGATAAGAAAAACTTTTAAATAATTTATAATGTGTTATCAAGTGCAATTTATAGTCTGAACATATTTTAATACAAAAAGAAAATACACACCAAATAAATCAAAATTTCTTAATTCAAAACCAAAAACATATGAAGTTTATCCTTAAAGATGACCCATGATGGTTGAATATGTTTCAAAAGAAAAAAAAAAATTTATACAAGATGTCGGTACTGCTGTATGGCTGTACCACCTGGACCCTAACGAAGTGCCTTGAGAATAAGCTAGATGGGAACTGTATGAGAATGCTGCGAGCGGTCCTGAATAGGTTGTGGAAGCAGCACCCCACAAGAAAGCAACTGTATGGCCACCTGCCCCCCATCTCACAAGCTGTACGAGTAAGATGGGCTAGACATGCAGGACACTGCTGGAGAAGCAAGGACGAGCTCATAAGTGATGTACTACTGTGGAAACCAGCACATGGGCACGCTAATGTGGGCCGCCCAGTCAGGACCTACATTGACCAACTATGTAGGGATGTGGACTGCTGCGCGGAGAAGCTTCCAGAGTCGATGAATGATAGGGAAGGTTGACGAGAGATCGTCATGGATATCCATGCAAATCTCGTGACATGATGTTAATGATGAATATCAGTCGTTTGTAGTCTTCTATGAAAACAGGAGAAAATTAGTGAAGAACTGGTGAAACAAAACTTGTTTAATACGTATACATATATATATAATTTCTTCTCCTCTATCTGCTTGAATATTCTCAGCTGGATTATGTATGTTTGACATAATAGATAAAGACCTAGTATAGTTGTAGTAGCCATGAGACACAGACATCAGTTAATATTAATTATGAAAAGATTGTTGGTCATCAGAAATGGGGCACAATCCGTATATTACATGAAGCATATCTTTGGATAAAAATAGAAAACAAATACAAGTTATAGATTTATATTGATGGAAAATAAATATGCAATACCCTGAATATGAGTTTCAGTTTATTCAAGATTAACCATACAAGATTAAAATAAATGATCACTTATACAAAACAATATGGACACAAGTTCCAAAATAAAGATTGTATTGATGATACTTTCTGGCCCTATGTTTATTGATGGAGATAAAGAGAATAATAAAAAAAAGGTACAGATAGAACTAGACGAATGTGTAAAAAAGAAGAACAAATATTTTTTTCTCATATAATGTTTAGTGGTGTAACTTGTCAATTGTCAATATTAGCTGCGTTTATATGTTAGAGACACCAAAAATGAAATAAAACTTCACTGCATTTGGTTTTACTCTTTTCTTTAGTAATTCCTAAATTTAGGACCATTTTCCATTTAATTTTATCAAAATTATTTCGACTAATAATGTTATACACATGGGTTGCCTAGATTATTGCTTGCGTATATGACAAACACAAACACAATTTTGCTAAGAAGTAGTTAAAAATAAAATGTAAAAATGGCTCAATTGGGATAATTTTTATAAATGAAATACAGCTAAAAATCAGTTGCAGTAAGTTTATTTTATGCTTAGACGTTAGAAAATATCTATATCATTTTATAACTAGGACGGTCCAGAGTCTAGTTCAATGTGTGTTATGTTAAAAAGAAAAAAAATTCCGACGATGGATTTTTATTTAGGGAGGGACAGT
Organism: Doryteuthis pealeii; assembly: GCA_023376005.1. Classification (NCBI taxonomy): domain Eukaryota; kingdom Metazoa; phylum Mollusca; class Cephalopoda; order Myopsida; family Loliginidae; genus Doryteuthis; species Doryteuthis pealeii. The sequence goes on along the minus strand of CM042146.1, from coordinate 118,036,162 downwards.
TTTTGAGGCCAACGCCGCCTTTCACTAATCACGACTACTGTTATAGTAAACTAGAAGCAGAAGTAAAATACTATAGACTTGTTTTTTATATGTTGTTGAATGAGGAGCATTTTCCAAAAATAAAGATTGACTTTCACTTGGGAATAAACCATAAACCGAATACTTTCTATGTTTGCCCTCAAAACTGATATTCCTTTGCCATGATCCATTTAAATTTCATTTTAAAATTGGCATTAAGTCATGTTCGTGGTGCCTGCATGTCTAAAACCCGAGGAATTGTTGCTTGCCTAAATTTCACAAACAGGAAATGTGCACAACCATTCGGAGTTTAATGATGGATCCAGATTTTGGTACCTAATTAAGTCTTTGTAATTAGTTAAATCATTCTTCAGATTGGAGATTTGCCTCATATTTACCAAGTCAGATTTTATCAGTTTCTGCCTTCACACTTATTTCAGCTAAATAAATTGATTCTCTTTCACACACCAATCAGATGTGTATCAAAAACAAAATTAGATTTAATATTAATTAAACCAAAGTTTCTGATTTGCTCAAATTAATTCTTTGATCAGGATTTTTTTTTGTTTTGTTTTGACAAGAGAATGTTTATATTTCTTTTTTTAGATATCAATTAACATAGAAGTGTGCTTTCTTGGATTCACAGAAAATAAATATTTAAAAAAAATTCTATTTGAATTAGCAATCAGGACGAAAATGAAAAAATAAAAAATAATATGGATTGAAAAATTGAAAAAAAAAAAAAAGAGAAGCATTTGTGTTTGATTAGATTCTGGTCATCAGTGTAAAATTTCAAGAAATTATTTTAGAATTTAGAATCTTATCAAATTCTGACAGCATAATCTTCAATAAGATATGGAGGTGCCTTTAGTGTAAGTGTTAAGATTGTCTGAAATGAAATCAGCATCTAGAGTTCAAATCGTGAATGAAGCTCTGACACTATAATCTTCAAATCTTCAATAAGATATTGCACAAATTGAGGTGCCTTTAGTGGAAGTGTTAAGATTGTCTGAAATGAAATCATCATCTAGAGTTCAAATTTCAACCAGCAGAACTCAGCTTAAAAATTGACTTTGAGCCATATCCTACACATGCCAGAAGGGTTGAGTAAATATATACTCCACATAATCTTCAAATCTTCAATAAGATATTGTAGAAACGATGGTGTGTTAAGTGTAATGGTTATTGTTGTAGCAGATGGAATCAGCGTCCCGAGTTCAAACCTTGGATGAAGATGTTTGTATTTTGAGCTAATACCTTTGTGAAAGGCATGAATCCATCTCTTCTACCACCAACTGTGTAAATAGTAGGGCAGAATAGACTCTTTAGCATTGTAGATAGGTAAACTGGTGTAGAAGGAAAACTCTGAATTCAAACCAGCAGAACTCAGCTTAAAAATTGACCTTGAGCCATATCCTACATATGCCAGAAGGGTTGAGTAAATATATACTCCATAAATATATTATGATCAAAATTTTGCGGGGACTTTGTGATGTAGAGATAATAAGCAAATACTTCCTTTTCTGCTTTTCACTGTGGATATCACACAGGCTCAACATTTCAACATTTTTATGGTTCTCTAACTCATACAATTACAAAGGAATAAAGTAATATTTGATTAGAGGAGGTGAGTGACTCATAATTGATGTAACAATAGATTAAATGTCAGTTGAGTCAGTTCAGGTTTTGGCACCAAATAAATTTTAGTGTGCAGATAAATTCTACAAAAACAAAAACACTCAGATTTTCAGAAATGTTGTTTTCAGAATTTTGGATAAGAGATTGTGAACTATGATTGATTAATTGATTTTAAGAGCATGTCAATCTGTCTAGGGTTATTTCATGCCTTAAGGTTATGGAATTGCATCCATTATACATTTGTATCTACATTTATGTATTGTGGAGTTATTTAAGAGATTTTTTTAATACAGTTGTATATCAAATATTCCTATCTAATGCAAATAATTTATGCATGGTTTCAAGTATTCCTATCAAATAAAAATCATTTGTTTGTACACTGGAAGTAATGGCAATGAAGGACTACTCCACACTCGTCAGATCTCCAGAACTGGAGCCTCGCCACCAGATGCGGTTTAAAGTTATACACAGGACACCCCTTTTTTGAGTCAATCTATCTGCAAGGGGATACAGCCAACATATTTTAAACCGGTTGACAAGGCAGAGATTTATCTATTTAAACATTTTTGTTTTTGTTTGTATTGTTACTTACTAAGTAAGTAATAATGTTATGTAATTATTTCACATCTCCATCTTGAAGAATTACCTATAAACCTAATTAGCAATGTTTAATTAAATTGGATTTTTAAAAATTTTAGTGAGAAAATAATTTGATAATTTTTTTTTAACTTAAAAAATTTAAATTCTGTATATGTGTTGCAGCAACATGGCTTCCTGTTAACTGTTGTTTATTGTTACAAACACCTTCTTAATGAGAGCCTCCCATCCCCCACCTTTTTACATTAAATCTTCACCTTGAATCAATTATGCAAACCAAATTTGGTAGCTTTATATCAAACTGATTGTTTATAGAAGACAGACAAACTCTTCACAATTATTATTATAGATTGAATAGAGAATAGAAATTGACTGTTTAAAAAGAGATTGAGATGCAGAGGGAATGAAAGAGATGAATGAAGAAAGAGATGAACGAAGAAAGAGGTGAACGAAGAAAGAGGTGAATGAAGAAAGAGATGAATGAAGAAAGAGATGAATGAAGAAAGAGGTGAATTGAGGAAGATAAAGGCAATACATAGAAAGAGAATGATAAAAAAGATACAGACTGAACAAGAGGAGAGAGAGAGAGAGAGAGAGAGAGAGAGAGAGAGAGAGAGAGAGAGAGGGGATAAATATATGAGTAATAAAAGAGAGAAAAATGAAAAACTGATACGAGAGAGAGTAAAAGGGAGATAAATGTGGCCAGAGACCTCCACCATAAAGAAATTTCTTGGCAACACATCAAAACTTTTTTTTATCTGTTCAAGCATTTCTTAATATCTGACAGAAATTATTATTAAGAAATTCTCCCAAGAGAATGAAACATTTTTTAACCTCCATCTTTTCTGATTTATTGTTTCTTGGACAAAACTCTTATCAGCAAAGTGGTCAATACTTGAATTAAACCAGAGCAAAAAAAAAAAAAAAAAAAAATAACAAAAAAACAAAAACAAAACGAAAAAGACAAACTGAAACTTATAAAATAAATATTTTTGAGATTTTTTTATAAATGTTTTTTATAACTCAAAATACAAATTCAGCTCTAGAAATAATCAAAATATGCTGATTTTACAGAATTCTACATTGTTTAAATTTTTTCATTGACATCATCATCATCATCATCAAGTCGCGCTGTTGGTGTGGATATCCATGACAATCTCTCTCCATCCCTCCCTATCGCTCATCATTCTTGGGAGGTCCTCTGTGCAGCATCCCGCATAGAATAATAAAATAACCCAAGGATTGGCATACTGTAAAATTCAACTAACCAATCATCAGTTCTTATAAATAGTTTCAATTTCTCTTTTGTGGTCTCAATTTTATTATTGTTTTTCTTGGTACTACCTCTACTTGTTGGTTATTAAAACCCTTTGGCCTTCACTGTATCTAACCTTGTAAAAATCAAGCACAAAATATATTCAAACTTTGCTCCAGGGTGTAGACATCTTTGTTCAAAGCTATCTGATCATTCCATGAAAAAAAAAAAAGCTGTAAAGGGTCATTACACTAAGCATTTTGTTATCATATCTAATGTTATCTCCTTAAGAAATATTGGACTTACAGTGTATAGTAAAGAAAAAAGCCTTTGGTCTTATTGGACTTACAGTATATAATAAAATATTTCTCAGCCTTAAATATTGGCCTTATATGTTCAAAAGGTTAAACATTTTACGTGTGAATTTTATTTCAAATTCATACAAAGATTTAAAAATATAAAATTTTCTTAAAAAAAAAAAAAATCAAAAGCATTCTTTTTGTGAAAAGAAATATTATCATGACAAAGTGGCTAATAATTACCCTAAAATATCAATCATAGAAAGTGTTGGCGTTTTTGTGATATAAGGTGTGTATAAGATGTCCACTTCTACTTATACTTGTCGATAACCATGTGACCAACCTATTGGCCAACCACTGGCAGTACTCTGCTGCTGATATTATTATTTATACTGGCTGTTCTGGTCATACCTGCTCACAATGCTTTGAACCTTCGTGAACGACAGAACATAGGATTATATCACTGGACCTTTGACACTACGTAGGATTCCATAACGCTTGACTTATTCACTTACCAAAGGATTCTATAGCTCGGGACTTACTTACTTTAAGTTCTTTTTCAACTAGCTAAGGATGGGAGTCAGAAACTTAACAGGTTATGGGCCCAGCACGCTTCCACTTAACAGAAAGACACAAGGAAGTAAGCACAAGATGTTTGTAAGATTAATAATTATATATAATAATAAACAGTGAGACTTTTTCTGTGTGTTTCTATCTTTGTAACTTTTGTCATAATAAAAGCAAACTGGTAAATAGAAGTAGTTTTGCTTTATTGTTAGTTTTCAACTAATAGAAGCTTAAAAACAAAAGTACCCCTAACAATATAATGAAAAATAAAACATTCTGTATCAGAATATATAAATACATCAAATATATATGAAAATAAGATGAACAAAATGAAATACTAATACATGAAAAACAATAATACTAAGTCTTAGCTTTGACATATATGCTCAATCACTGATATAAAACACTCTTTATATATGAATATAGCAAACTATATTATCAATATTAATATATAGTAGATGATAGGTTTTTCCTTCTATGTGTGAGGAAGGTGGGGGTCTGGCTGTTGTAGCATGCTAATTTTTCATACATTCTTGTGGCCACTTTTAATTATAAAATGTTGCTTGTGCCAACCCTTTTCAGTCATAATTATCCTAATGATCTGTTAGGTGAAACCTAGGTAGGTAGTTTTGGGTTCTTTATGCTATATATATATATATAATATAATCTTAGAAATTTAATGAATTCCATCAAAGCTTTAAAAAAAATACTAACAACATTAAAATCTTTTTCCAAGATATCTTTGCTAAGTCTTTTATTCAAGAGACTTTTCAGATCTTCTGTAATATAAATCAGATTCTATTTTATACTTTGTGCTAATGTCCCTAATGTCATCTAACAAGAAAAGTAAAAGAAACTTAGGTTACGCACACGCACACACACACATCCATACATCCATATATATATATATATATATATATATATATATATACACTCACACACACATCATTAACGAGATTACTAGAAAATATTTGCTATCTGGGATTAGAGTATATATAGGAAATGTAAGAAATTCTAAGCTTTTTAGTATATTACAACCAAAATTGAAACATTTTTTTAAAAGATATCTTTGCTAAAAATCTATTGTTCTATAAAATTGTCAGATCTTCTGTAACGCAAATCAAATTCCATTTTATATTCTCTGTTTTCTATGTACCGTTCTCTTTTAACACTTGTAACACCAAAAACAGAAAAATGTTAAGTCTGGAAAATGATGGTGGGAATTTGAATTGTTGATATACAAGATTTAGTTGTTTATTTTCATAAGAAATATTTAAAAAAAAAAGAGAAATAAAAAACAATATTGAGATTTCATAGTTAATCAAGTGTTTGTGTTAATAAAGATTTACAGAGGGAAATTTGTTAAAAAAAAAAAAAACGTGTAAAAATTGATGAGCCATATCGATTGTGGAATAAGAAAAGAGAAAGAAGACATAGTGGATGATGAGAGAAGACAAAGGCCATCAGTGACAGTTCCACTGTGAAGTTAATCTGAAATGTTCTTAAAATAGGATTAAATGAGATAAGAGTAAAACAGTTAAAAGTTTTCCTTTGGGGAAAATTGCAATTTTTCAAGTGAAATGAATTAGAAATTTTGACAAGAAAACAAAGTTCTTAAAAAAAACTGAATCCCTGAAATGTTAATTTTTGTTAAGCTGAACCAAGTCTGGCATAAGGCCACCAGCAGAAGAACACCAAACTAAGTTCAAATTTACTAGAGAATTTTTGCATAAAACCATCAAAAAGAAAAACATAGACAGGATCAAACTTACTAATAATGGCAAGTGAAACTTATTCACTAATGTTATACAGGGCTGATTACCATGCGAGGGGGTGTGGTGTGACTTATAGTGAATCAAAAACAGCCACCACCATTTTTTTAAAAACAGGACCCTTGACTCTCTCTCTCTCTCTCTCTCTCTCTCTCTAACCCACTGACTGAAATTTGCAGGTTTCTATTTATATCCAATGCAAATATTCTGCCACACTGTTTAGTTGATTGGTGAATCATGGCCAGGGGATTATTCTTATACTAAACTTGATTTAGTTTGAAATTTCTTTTAAATATAAATGTCCCTGTTTACAGTGTCATCTGTCAATCAGATAACCGTGGCATGCTTTTCTGTTTATAAAACTGGCTGATGACATCATAACATTGGTCATTGGTTAATCTGGTTCATTGTTAATAATTACTGTTGTGCTTGGAAGAGCAATCATAAAGAAACTTGTAAAAAGTTGGAAATATTAGAAATTTGAAGATGAATGGAAACTATCAAGATGCTGCTGCTTGCAGGATTTGTTCAAAACAGAATGCACTATCATTCCCATCTAGATTTTACTCCAGGCAATTCGTTAAAGTCTAAGTAATGCAACTATACAGTAGTGCTGATATAGTTCCAGCTTGAAAGAATTCCTGTTTTATTTTATCAGAGAGATCAGATTTCTATATGGTTGTGTTGTATATTGTACAAACGGTAATAGGAATTTCCAGTTAAATTAAACAAAGAAAAGACGAAAAAAAATGACAAAGGACTTTTTTCCCGGTAAAAGCGACAAAAAAGTTAAAAAACGGAAGAGAGAGTTTCCGGTCAAGGAAGCAGGGAGAAGATAAAGAAATATATAACAAATGTCCGTTATCAGATCAAAAGATAAAGATGCGGAGGCGTATCTATCAATATAAAGGCGAGAAGATTCGAGCCGACACACAGAGATGCCAGCCAGCAGCCAAAAAGGACACTTCACGTCTCCCGTCAGCAAACACCCTCTTCGCACTCATTCGTGAAGCTCTGCGCCTTTACCACCCACACACTGAAGAAAATAAAGAAGGGTCCTATCTTTGTACATACGTATCTGTTGTTTATTGAAGTCCAGTAGTCGGTAGTAGCTGACTACTACATACCCGCAACGACTACTGACTTACATGATTTAGAGTAGCAAAGAAGCCAGTATGTAATAGTTGTTGACCTGTCAAAAGCAGACCTTGCCTTATTTATATGTATGTTGACATCACTTTAAGTAGATGAGATATTGCTACAGAGGTAAGAAAAATTCCAAGTGGTGCAACCATACAATAGTACTGACATGGTTACAGCTTGGTAGAATTTTTGTTTTATTTTAAGTGACATTTAATGATATTCAATATCAATGATATCAAAGGATAAAGAAAATAGATTGGAAATACACATATACAATGATTATTTTTCATTGCAATGGTTAAGATAGAACTTCTAAACCACCCTGTCGGCTGGGGCATTAGAATGCACTGATTGCACCTCTGCAGAGGGGTAAGACTCCCCCAATGGGGCCACCTGTTGCTGTGGTGGCGACCCGTGATGCTTAAGGATAGAGCCCAGGTGGATGAGCAGTTCATGACTTGCAATACTCCACTTTGGCCCTATCTTGGGCTAGACGGGTGGTCGGAGAGGCACCCTCCGATCAATCGGCTGGTCACATCAAGCCCTAGCACCTATATGATTTTCCCAACCCTATTGCCAATATGGCAAGCCCCAACCCCTTTTTATCATATGGGTGCTAGAAGGCGGTGGCTGCGGGTCTACATGTCCTGGGAATGACGTTAAACTCTATCTGATGGTGAGGTTCCAGTTTTGGAGGTTTGGGGAATGTGAAGCACCCCTTCATCACCATTGCTCTCTGGTCCACTCTGGCCCGGAGTGGTAGTACCTGTTAGGGTCCCATCTATGGGTTAAATAGAAAAATGTATTTATAAAAAAATTGTATTATCTATTAAGAATTGATTTATTTCAAAACTTTATCGGCATTAAATGACCCACTGAGGTTGATATGCCGTAAAACAAAACAAAACCAAACCAGAACTTCTAAAACCAGTGTTAATCACCAGTGATTGAATGATAGATATTTTTTCTAAAATTGAACAAAGTGGGAATTGATCCAACAATTACTCATTTCTCAAGAGACTGAATCATTAGATAAACATCAATGGATATATTCAATTCTTGATCAGCCAGGCAATGAGTAATTCTTGATTGACCAGGCAATGAGCAATTTTTGATCTCTTATCTGATAATGACCCTTGCTAAATGCTACCAAAACACCCTCTGGTGTTATCACTATTCTATGGTTGCTTGCAATGAGTCTTCTTTTAGTAGACTTAAATATTCTAGCTTGCCAGACAAAACTAATTGATAAGTAGTAGTGTAATTATTTGTGTATCAGATGTACTATTTTCCCTGGTTCTTCCACCTAAAATTTATACACAAGAACTATATAATTAAGATATATCTATAGTCCAAATGTGTTTTATAACATTACAAAGAAATATAAAAAAGAATGAGAGTTTATTTTCACCACAAGCTTGTTGCATTTTTGTGTGAACATATCAATGTATTTGCTTTAAATACTGTGTAAATTTTGTGTTTTTTAAGACATAATGTAAACTATATAAATCCTATTTTTAGTCCCTATGAACTGATAAATAGTTGAACTAAAGTCAAATTTAACTGCTACAAATTCTACAAAGTCAGTGCATATCATGCATAGGATTTTTTCTCTCCAGACATTCATAGTCCTAAAGGGGTGTGTCCTATACTCAAATAATAAGAGTTGGCAAAATTGAAATGTCCGCCTTTTAGTCTGGATAAGATACATACCATCAGTTGGATTTTTTTTACTCATAGAGTAATATATTTTTGGAATAAATTTCCTAATCAGATAAAAAAAACAGCAATAGTTTAAAAAAAAAAAATTGAATTGGATGATTTCAGAAATAATGGTAAGCAAAAGAATTGAAGAGGACATTTTTGGTAACTGTCAGATGAATTATTTGATAATATTGTATATGTTCTGTGCAAAGATTCTCTTTTTTTTTCTTTAAAGGTTGAAGTGAGAAGAAATAAATAATGATAATACTAATTGTCTAAACAAAAGATTAAACAAATGAAACTAATGAAAAAAAAGTTTGATTACCTGGATTTAAATTTGTTCTATAAATTTTATTCTATTTTTAGATGTTTTTTTTTTAACAACATTTGGCAATGAATCAAGGTCAGTTGGGTTTTAATTTAAATGTCAGAGTTTTGAAATAAGTCAAAACTTGATTTCTCTGATTTGAAGTTTTTTCATTCTCTCTTTTTCTTGTCCTTTTTCTTTTTATTCTTTAACCTTCTTACAAATTTTTCTTAACTTTTCTTTCCTTTTCATTATTTTTTTTATACTTCCTTTTAATTCCTTTTTCTTTTTTTTTTTTACACTTTTTCTTATCCTTCATCAGATTAGTAACCTTTGATGAAAGTGATTTACAAAATATGAAATTACTGAAATTTACTTTGGAATATTTCAATCTCCAAAATAAAATATGGATAATTATATGAACAAATAACAAAAGAATCAACAAAATAAATACCTGTTCACCTTGAGTAATGGTGAACAAGCTAAGCTAACAGATGATTAACAATGAGTTCAATTCTCACTAGATATCCCATAATTCTGGTCTTGCATTAAACTAAGTTAACCTTAGTAAATAACTACTCTTTGCTACCTTGCCTAGTAGTCCTTCCAAAATGCAAATTGCTTTCAACATATTCTTCAAACCAAATTTGAATTTGTATAAAAGTGTAATTAACCCTTACTGTACAGGAATGAAGTATACTGAGGGAGAAGAAGAAGAAAAAAAAAGAGGTTTATTCTTTTTTTTGCACACTGTCCTATCGAATACAAATAATTTTTGAACACATCTATTTGATCCACATATGGGACCCTAACAGGTCTCAGAGTGAGCTTATGCATAATGGTAATGAAGTACTCCACACTCTTCAGAACTCCAGAACAGGACCCTTACTATCAGATAGAGTTTAGTGTCATACTCAGGACACTCCTTTTTGAGTAGGAAACTTAACCTTCTGCAGGGGATACAGTCAGCATATTCTAAGTCTCACTGACAGGGCTTTGAATTTTCTGGTTAATATAATCTATTATGATAATAATCATTATTGTATTTGGTTGAAGGGAATTTTGTGTGTGAAGCAACTATAGTGGTATAAAGTGGTATTTATGTCCCCCTTGAATGGGTTATGCAGCCCATAATTTAACAAAGATCATGTGTGTGTTCTCAAGAGCAATGCCCAATGTAGGCACCAGTCACCACAATCATTGTGACAAGGTCTAGAATTGCATTACTTGTTTTGCCGCACCCAAAGACAAGAACACGTGTGAAAGAGGGTCGAGGGTCGAGGCTCTCCAATCCTATTATGAAATTGGGGAAAAGCCAAATGTGTGTGAGCGCATAAGGTATGAATATGAAAACAAGGTTGGTTTAACATATAGACCTCCCCTTACCCCCAGAGAGGGCAGTGACAAAAATTCTCCTCATCCAATCAACATTCCCACTTAAAGAGAGCACCTTAGGTGTCAGATAATAAAATTAACTCTTACCCCAAAAGAGTATCAGTAGACTATTAAGTATGTGTATTCCAAAAATAAATTTTCAGTATGTCAATTTTTTTTCTGATGTGCAGAAATGTGTTGAGAGAGAGAGAGAGAGAGAGAGAGAGAGAGAGAGAGAGAGAGAGGTATATGTGTAGTTGTAGGAGATGAACACTGGAAATAAACTAATTGCAAAACCATATGGCAGCCTAATTAATATATTCATTTTTTACCCTGCTTATTGGACACGGACGGACACACACACACACACACACACACACACACACACACACACACACACAAGAAATAAAAATAGAAACCAAATAATTTTCAATGTCTTTTCTCTTTTTCCTTTAATTAATGGCTAGTCATCCATATTTCTACTTCTGTTTTATTTTGTCACATAATCTTTCTATTTCATTGATAGAAATTTTCTTACTGAACATTTCATTGATGAACAAATAATCATGTGCTTGTTCATAAATACATAGAACTTTGACAATAAGTAGAGTTTTACTTACAGCTGCCAATATATATTTTAAGCAGAGTTTGACAGGTTTGAAATCAGAGTATTCCTTCTCCTAGACTGGTTGCCTGACCAAGGTTACAGAGCCGAAACTGCCCTACTTTTTACCCATAGCTGGAGGAAGAATAGTTGGATGCAGACCTTTCTCAAGAGTATTAACACTATACGAAATGCAAACAACTTTGTCCAGTCTAATATATGCATATATATGTGTGTGGGGGGGGGATTAAATTCACAAGCCTTAAAAGTAAATAATTGTTTCAGTATATTTTCTCTTATTTTGCATGCAAGAATATATACAGTATATACTCAAATAATGAACAACTTTGTGTAATGAATGAATTTTTAGCCACAAAAAATATTTTTATCATATATTGTGTGCAATGAACTAGTAAGTTTCAATGTGTTAAAAAACATATCTTGTGTAATCAATGGCCCCTTGTTTTTGGGGTGACAAAAAAAAGGTCCTATTAGACATATCTACATATTTATATATTTTTGGAGGATATGTGCTTAATTGAAGTCATACCTAATTTTGAAAATTAATTAGTTAATAATTAATGAATTTAGGCAGGCATATATGTAAGACTAAACAAATCATGCCTGCCTAAATTCATTAATTATTAACTAATTAATTTTCAAAATTAGGTATGACTTCAATTAAGCACATATCCTCCAAAATTGTCGACTAAAAAAGCCATATCAAATAAACACATCTGTTTGTTTACTTACTCTCATATTTATATATAGAAGGGTATGTGCATTTATAAATACCCATATACATTGTTGTGCCCCCAAATTATGCACACCATATTCCTATACACACAAATAGATTTTTATGCCTTTAACACTGGATGTATAAATATAAAAAAACTGAAAGAGAAAGATCAGAAATGATAATTAAGCAACAAACTGATTTGATTTTATGTGCACCAAAAAAAAAAGTCTTGTTTGGAAAATATTCACTTCTCTTTCAGGTTTTTTATTATTTTAAAGAATTTTATTTTATTTCCCTTTTTATTCCATTTCGTTTTAGCTTATGGATTCTTTACATCTAATTTCAAAAGGCTGTCAATCCCAGAATGCATCTTGGGCAGCTTACATAGCAGGCAGAGCTTCCAGTTTTGTTATCTGTAGAAATGTCTTCGTTGAGTTTGGCCTTGCCAAATTAGCTTTTGGAAGAGTACAGCTGGTCGAACACACAGACAGTTTAGAAAATCAGGTGTTTGTTCATTGCATGTATATGGCTGACAGGTATAATGAAAGGCAAGTTGAAAATCTGTCAGAAGGAAAGAAGAGAAAGAACCCTCTAATCCACTTGTGGGACAAAAACTGATAAAAAGAGAAGAAGGACAAGCAGAAAACATACCTTTATACCATTAGCATATCTTTTTTTCTCTTTTTTTTTTTACAAGCATTGACTGTAAAGGGCTCATTTCAGAATAGAATTTCAGTTATGTAGATATTTCTATTCCCATACACTGTTGATTGGAACAAACATGGAAATTTGATAATTAAGAAAGATATAAGAAAAGGTTTGGATGAATTTAGAATATATGAACAAATTAAAATGAAGGAGTTGGGAGTAATCTATTAATAATGCAGATTCGTTTCCGGTTTTTGTCTGTAACAAAAACTATGTCACTGCTTACGTCACTATACCCGAAATCGTCATAACATAGAATAAATACACTCAAAATTTGAGCATGCAACATTAGACAGTCCTCATTGATTTTTAAAACAAGTTTTAATAGATACATCCCCAGTATCATATATTTATATATAGTTTGTTTTATTTTAATAGATATTTAAAGTTAATAGAACTTAGTTTCGATTTCAAATTGTTTTTTTTGTTTTTTACTCCTTTAATAAATTTGATGATTTCATGATTTATGGTTCAAACTCTCCGACATTTAATTTTTAAATTCCACCTCCTCAAGCAATATCTTTCAAAAATTTATTTTTACATCGCCCGGAGGGTGTTTTTTTATTTGCTAGTAATAATAAAAATGAAAACTGTATGATATTTCACTCTAGACTTCATGCAGAATGTAAAAATGCAAAATTTGTAGGCAGAAGTAACTGTGTTCACATCTGGCCTATCATTCCATACAGAAATCCAATCTATATATCCAGTATATATGGGCGCTTTATACTTCTGTCCTTATGCCAGACTAAGCTAAGTTTGACTACATATACGAAGGTGGGTTTGAAAAGTTCATATGATGATGACATACATGTTGGGTTACAAGCCCTACAACACCAATTGAAGAAGTATATTTGAAAAATAAACCTCATTTGGTCACATTCCATGATTATCTTGGTCAGCCTATGAACCAACCCTCACATTCAGTATGGATGTACATTTTTGTATAGCTTATTTATAAATTATTATTTATAATTTATAAATTAGGCATAATAAAGCATAATAACTAATAATAATAAAGCATAATAACTAATAATAATAAAGCATAATAACTAATAATAATATACCATAATAACTAATAATAATATACCATAATAACTAATAATAATAAAGCATAATAACTAATAATAATAAAGCATAATGACTAATAATAATATACCATAATAACTAATAATAATAAAGCATAATAACTAATAATAATATACCATGATAACTAATAATAATATACCATAATAACTAATAATAATGAAGCATAATAACTAATAATAATATACCATAATAACTAATAATAATATACCATAACTAATAATAATATACCATAATAACTAATAATAATAAAGCATAATAACTAATAATAATATACCATAATAACTAATAATAATAAAGCATAATAACTAATAATAATATACCATAATAAAAGTTATATGATGGATAGACAGTTTTTTCTCAGAGTAAATCTTAGCAACCTTAATATACAATTTGTTTTTCTTTCCCTATCAAATTAAAAACTTTTACCTTTTTTTTAAATAAAAGAATTATTTAATGATTTCTATTTGGCACATCTGATTTGATGTGATCCCAACTTTTGAACTCTGGGATCATTATTAAAAAATCTTAGGAATGATTTATTTTGGAGTTTGTGCGAAAGTGAAACAGGAGATAAACAGGAGACTAATGCACAGGTATCTCTTTGTGTGTTTCAAGAGAGAATTCTTGTAATTTGCATTGCAAGTGAACATTTTTGGTTTCTTAAAAGTTCAGTAAATTTCTTACACAGGCTTTTATTGCATGAATAATTAATGGAGTTTTGTTGGCGCTATTTGCAGAGACTGCAAAGAATATCATCACAGAATTTTTTTTTCATAGAAATAGAAGATACGGATTTTCTCAAAAACATTTCTATAATACTAAAAATTGTAAGCAAAACTCTGTTAAATGTACACACAAGGTTTTTATGTGTGTGTGTATCTATGTATTTATATCCAATTCCTTAGTCATGCAATACAAAATCAATTTTAAAGCAGAGTACAGCTGGGAACCACAAGGTTTCTGGTTCTATACCAGCCCTCGCTAACTCAGCATATGAATAGCACAGGAATCTGTGCAGTAAAATGAGGAGCTGATGATAGATGTGGCGCCCCACCTCAGACACTAAAAAACAATCTCCTTGGTCTAGCGCTAGTGAAAAGGGGATAAACTCCCTCACTGTCTGGCTGATACCGACTTTAGGCTGCCCTGATGGCTTTACTTTTTACAGATGATTTTAATCCAAATTTTTCCTTTTCTCCGTCTGGTTGCGCTACTATTTAATCCTAACTGGGTGGGGAAGAGATGGATTCATGCCTTTCCTAAAGGCATTAATGCACAGCGAAATGCAAACAGCCTCATCCAGGATTTGAACTTGGTATATTGAGTCAATTTCCTAGGATTGGTTTGTTTGGTTTAATGGTATATCAACACCTCTGTGGGTCATTTAATGTTGGAATTGTTTAAAATTAGAAATCATTGAATTGGAACTTGATTCAGGATTTTTTTCTGTTTGAAACTTTGGCTGATTATTTTACATGTTATGTAGTTATGTAAAGGTAAGAGTATTTAGTTATGGTATTTTTGATGGTAAGAGTATTTAGTTATGGTATTTGTGATGTAAGAGTATTTAGTTATGGTATTTGATGGTAGTTTAGTTATGGTATTTGTGATGGTAAGAGTATTTAGTTATGGTATTTGTGATGTAGAGTATTAGTTATGGTATTTGCGATGGTAAGAGTATTTAGTTATAGTATTTGCGATGGTAAGAGTATATAGTTATGGTATTTGCGATGGTAAGAGTATTTAGTTATGGTATTTGCGATGGTAAGAGTATTTAGTTATGGTATTTTCGATGGTAAGAGTATATAGTTATGGTATTTGTGATGGTAAGAGTATTTAGTTACGCTATTTGTGATGGTAAGATTATATAGTTATGGTATTTGTGATGGTAAGATTATATAGTTATGGTATTTGTTATGGTAAGAGGTATATAGTTATGGTATTTGTGATGGTAAGAGTATTTAGTTATGGTATTTGCGATGGTAAGAGTATATAGTTATGGTATTTGTGATGGTAAGAGGTATATAGTTATGGTATTTTTGATGGTAAGAGTATTTAGTTATGGTATTTGTGATGTAAGAGTATTTAGTTATGGTATTGTGATGGTGTAAGAGTATTTAGTTATGGTATTTGTGATGGTAAGAGTATTAGTTATGGTATTGTGATGTAAGATATTTAGTTATGGTATTTGTGATGGTAAGTAGTTATTGTATTGTGATTAAGAGCATTTATTATGGTATTTGTGATGGTAAGAGTATATAGTTATTGTATTTGTGATGGTAAGATTATATAGTTATGGTATTTTTGATGGTGATGGTATTTGTGATGGTAAGAGTATATAATTATGTGGTGAGTTATAGTTATGGTATTCGTAAGAGTATTTATAGTATTGCGATGGTAAGAGTATATAGTTATATTTGCGATGGTAAGAGTATTTAGTTATGTAGATGGTAAGAGTATTTAGTTATGGTATTTGCGATGGTAAGAGTATATAGTTATGGTATTTGTGATGGTGTATATAGTTATGGTATTTGTGATGGTAGAGTATATATATTTGTGATGGTGTATTTGTGATGGTAAAGTATATAATGGTAGTAAGAGTATATTATATTGTATTTGTGATGGTAAGAGTATATAGTTATGGTATTTGTGATGGTAAGAGTATATAGTAGTATTATAGTATTTTGTATGGTAAGAGTATATAGTTATGGTATTTGTGATGGTAAGAGTATATAGTTATGGTATTTGTGATGGTAAGAGTATATAGTATGGTAATGTAAGAGTATATGTATTTGTGATGGTAAGAGTATATAGTTATGGTATTTGTGATGGAAGAGTATATAGTTATGGTAGATTATATAGTTATGGTATTTGTGATGGTAAGATTATATAGTTATGGTATTTGTGATGGTAAGAGTATATAGTTATGGTATTTGTGATGGTATTTGTGATGGTAAGAGTATATAGTTATGGTATTTATGATGGTAAGAGTATATAGTTATGGTATTTGTGAAGATAAGAGTATATAGTTATTGTAAGATTTGTGATGGTAAGATTATATGTTTGTGTAAAGTTTGGTGTCTTTTAGGAATTGGATTATTTGATTGGTAATATTTTTTTTGATTATGTCTCGATCTCCACAATTCAGTAGAATGTCTTTCATTGTGTTTTGTTATTTGTATTCTCTACACAGTGGTGGTTCTTCTTTATCAGGAGAGAACGGTGTTATGTGATTTGGGTATGGCCTAAGCAGAGTCTGGCTAATACAACCTCCCCCATAATAATATTCTGTATGCAAGTTGCCATCCGCCACTAGTAGGTTTGAGGCTATATAGTTTGTTGTCTGTGCTGAAGTTCCATTGCTCCTGCCATTTATCTGTGATGAATTTATTGATGGTAGGCCTCAGGTCAGTATTGGAGATTTTTGTTTGATTGGTTCATGTTTAGGGCTTGTTTGGTCTCTGTATCAGCATTGTCATTACCATTTCCTATGATTATAATTATTATGCCAGGTATTTTCTTGTGTAAGTATACACACACACACACACACACAATATTTTTATGCATATGTATTTATATGTTCCTATCTATGGATTTATATATATGATAATTATTGAAGTCAGTTAGTCTACTGTTGGTTTGAATAACAGCAGCTAGCTAAATACAACTGAAGCAGTGTCTAAGACAGTTGGTATTTATAGAAATCAAGAATAGTCCATTCATGCATTTGGGTGATTCCATTCCCTGAGTTCTGATTGGCTGCTTGGTTTCTATGATATTGTGGAGTTTTATAAATACCCTGTTAGTCTGCAGTAGGATTGTGACGAGATGGGATTGTATTGAGTTACAACCACTCATTGCCGTGTCTTACCAATTCGATGGTAATTGGAACTTAGCTTGATTATTCTTCAATAGTGAACAGTGTGACTTTTTCTGTATGACTTTTGTCACACTAAATCAAATGGACATATAAATTTTCTCAGTATGATTTTAGTCACATGTAAGCAGATATCTAAAATTCATGCAAAAATCCTGCCCTGATTTGAAACTGTGACCTGGGGGACACAAGGATGTGACATATTTCCTATATCAGAGTTTTTCTGCTTGAATGCTAAGGCAAAATTAACTTGAAAATTTAGGCAGAATCAAGTACTTGATCCATATGTAAGTAATCATGTCATTTTTGACAACTTCTTCCCTAATGTATGTATCAGGGGTCACAAAACTCAAGGAATCAAAAGGGCAATTACCTCTTGGGGGAAGCGGAATAGGGGCCAAAAAATAAGATGAGGGGTGGGATGTAATTTCTATAATGTTTTTATTAAATGTCTATCAAATTTATATAAAATTGTATTATTCAGTTTTTGTTCTTGAAGTGAAAGTGATGAAATATTAAAGTACATTCTACCCATCTCTAGGAAGATATTAGTCACAAAAATTGTTCTGCTGCATACCATAGGCAATAGTTTGCGAGTCACATGTTTGAGATTCTTCTTGGTGTATATATCATATACAGTTTTGGTCATAAATTTATGCCCCCCCCCCTTCAAAAATGTGCACATGTGGGGTCTTATATAACATCAAACACAGTATACTAAATGTGTGTGTAGTGAAGTGAAGAATTCTTTCAAACACAAATAGAATCAATTTGATACAATTCAAATAAATCCATTCTGTGCAATTTAATAAATATCAAACAACAGATCATTTGATGGTGTTGCTAAAAAAAGAATCATTTTCAACTTGTAACACAAAGAGTTGTAAGATGTGTGTATGAATAAAACTGTACAACTTCACTGAGACTTTCCTACTTTGTTGACTGAGAAAGAAATACTAACAATGTATTTGTCTTTAGGCAAATCATTCCTGTCTGCTGAATCTGACCCAATTAATAACAAGAGTTCTGGTGAGAGGTGAACCAGAATCCATTATTATAGATTCCAAAGGAAATATTCAATGCAGCACATTAAAAACTCTTTGGGTTCTTAACCTCTTAACTGAATAAAGACCCTTTTTACCAAAATGCATTTCCCTTTATAGTTTTTAGTATTATATATATATATATATATATCATCTTCATAATGTCACACTGACAGCATGGATTCCCATGATTCTCTCTTGCCACCCATCGCTATCAATCATTCACACTTGGCAGGTCTTTCGCATGGCATCCAGAATCCACACAGAGCTGATTGATGTAGGTTTTTGTTGGTCAGCCTACATTAGTGTGTCCATGAGTAGGTGTCCCCAGGAGAACATCTCTTATGTTTGTTCTTGTTTCTCCAGCATGACTTATTCATCTTACTTGAATGGTTTGAGTGATAGGAGGTAAGTGGCTGTATAGCTGCTTTTTTGTGGGGTACTATTTCAAGATTTTTTTCAAGATAGCATGCAGCATTCTTGTGTAGTAAATAATGTACTTTGCTACATTTATGAATAAAGAGTTCTCAATGTTGGTGATAGAGTATATATATCTAAATTCGGATACCATAGACAAAGAGTCAATGAAGCTTGGTGACTGTCAGTTTCTCACCAAGGACTTGTGTCTACACTATGACTTCAATTAAGCACATATCCTCCAAAAATTGTCGGCTAAAGACCATATAAAAAATAAACACATTGTTTGTTTACTTACTTTCATACTGTCATGCAACAAGTCACTAAAAAGTGGAATATAACTAAGTTCAAAATAAACGAAGAATCTGGGAAGGCCAGCTGGTGTAATGGTTAGAATCCCCGCCTGTCAGCTTGGCAGTCGAGGTTTCGAGTCACACATGGAGCAGTCTTCCATGTCTATAACCTTGCTGATGAGACCTATATATATATGTGTGTGTGTGTGTGTGTGTGTGTGTGTGGTGTGTGTGGATTTAACATCAAACTGAATGGTCGTGCTTTGAAATAGGATTGATAGATTTGGGGTGACACACGTAAATAAATAAATAAATACTTGGTCAAGCAATTAAAGCTAATTTGAAACACACACCTCCCATGCTTAACATCTACTTCCCCAATGGAGAACTCAGTTCCAGGTGTCCTGACAGCAGATATATAATGGTCAGTTGAAGACACTTGGATATCAGAAAATAATTTTCATTCAACAAATGGATATACTACTTCACCAGTTCATCTTTCATTGATTCTCTTATAGCATATTAACTCTTTCAAAATATTTTATAAACTTTCTAAAATAACTTTTTTCCTGATAATGATCTAACGTCAAAACTAGTTGAGAAAAATCAAAAAAGAAAAAAAATGCCATAAAAAAAAGATTCCTATTTTTCTTATCACTTTTATTCATTTTATATATATATATATATATATATATATATATATATATATATATACAAAATCAAACTTGCACTTTAAGTTTCTTCTCTTTCAGCTGATACACAATATTAGAAATAATAATGATCTCTACAAGAAAATATACTTTTTAAAGAATTATATATGAGGTATGTCTGGAAAGTAGCCATCTATTTTGAAAAGCCTGCAACCAAGCAGAGAGGACCTTACTGCACATGCATGAACATACACACTCTCATGGGATTACTCAGCAGTGAGACACTACTAAATGAACTTGTGTACAATCTGACAGTGGCATTTGAAATGATGTCTTGTGCAGAGCTTTTTGCAAAACATCACATCACCCAGATTTTATATATATATATATATATATATATATATATATATATATGTGTGTGTGTGTGCATGTGTGTGTGTATGTGTGTGTGTGTGTGTGTGATGTGTGTGCATGCATACATCCCCACTAAATTTTTCTGCCTATATGTATCTATTTACTCAACCCCTCTGTTATGAGCATGATGCAACACAAAGTCAATTTTTAAAGTTGAACACCTGGTTTGAATTCAGAGGTTTTCTTCTAGACTTGTTGCCTTGCTAAGGCTAAAGAACCCCATCTGCCCTACTATTAGCTAAGTAGAGTGTCATCTAAGTAGATGGGAGTCATGTGTTTTCCAAAGGCATTAGTGCAAAGTCAAACACAGTCTTGTCCAGCATTTGAACTTGGGCTGCCTATTCTATTTTCTACAATGATTGTTAATGAGTTTGATTCTCACTGAGTGTCTCATACTTCTGACCTTGTGCTAAATTAAATAATAATAGCTTCTGTGGGATATCATCTGTTGCTTGCTTTTTTTTAGAATGAAACCATTTTCTTTCATTAGATCTATTGACATTAGGTAGTCCATAATCTAGACAGATTATCAATAGAAACGGTGGTGCCAATGTATCTCTTTGTAAGATTCCAGTGACAATGTCAAAGAAATATGTGTCAACATCAGATGAGTGAACCATTCTTTTCATACTATTTTTTCAATATAAACTTATGAAAAACCTATAAAGTAAGTAAAGTCGTTGGGGCGGCCTAAAGTCGGTATCAGCCAATCAGCGAGAGAGTCTATCCCCTTTTCTCTAGCGCTAGACCAAGGAGATTATTTTTTAGCATCTGAGGTGGAGCACCACACCTACCATCAGCTCCTTACTTTACCGCACAGATCTCTGTGCTACTCATACGCTGAGTTGGCGGGGACCGGTATCGAACTAAGAACCTTGCAGCTTCTAGCCGAACACTCTACCGACTGAGCTAACCCGGCCCCTCATGAAAAACCTATAAAATACCTTAATTTATTGCAAAACTTTTGTTTTACATTTCTGGAACCTGTTAAAGGAAATGATGAAGAAATTCAACTAACCGAACATTATTAATCCATTGAATGGTCCTCATATTTTGTATTTAGTTAAATACAAAATATGAGGGCCATTCAATAGATAAAAGGAATTTAAAAAACAAAATAAAAATCTTTTTTCAGAATTTTGTTCTATAAATGTAATCTCTGTATTGTTTTGAATTGGTTTATAGCAAAAATTATTTGAATCTCGCTAAAATATTTGTTTTGAGGCTATTCAAAATGGTGGCAAATCAAACAGACTGCTCCAGGCTTGAACAGAGGGCTGTCATTAAAGTTTTGGTGGCTGAAAAATGTAAACCATGTGAAATTTACAGAAAGATGTGTGATGTGTGCAGAGAACTGTGTTTTAATCAAAACAATGTTTACAAATGGGCTAAACATGAAAAGAAAGTCAATAGAGAGGAAAAACACTGACTCTCTGGTAAAGTAAAAGTTACAGGCAAAGCTGTCAGTAAAGAAGGTCATGCTGAGTCTTCTGAGACATGGAAGGATCTATAACATTTGATTTCTTTGGAAAAAATGTAACTGTAAACAGTGCTTCCAATTGCCAAATCTTTAGGCAGAATTCACCTTATTTATTGAATAAATCTTGTTTTTTTTTCACTTGATGACACTTATGCATGTTAGATAACCGTGTTTCTTCTTGTGCTAACAGATATAGCAAACAAGGTCATCCTTTTATTACATTTTGCTTATTCAGGTGAAAAAAAAAAGAAGAAATCTGTATCTTTTCTAACATCTTTGTCAATGCTGGATTTAGCAGGAAAAAAAGTTGTTTTTAGAGAATTAATATTTGTAACAAGAAGGTCATCTATCTTTTCTATAAAAATGTCAAATAGTTCTGAACTTTTCTACAAGACTCACCTGATGAAAGAATTAATGCCAAGCCATTGTTTCATTGCAGGAACACAAAAGTGATGGTACTAAACAAAAAAGGCTTTATTTTAAAATCATAAATACTAAATAATGGCTAGAACATTTCCAACAGGGAGGTCACATGACAGTTACAGAAACCCTTCCTCACATTTCTTTCACCTCTGCTTTAAATCTGATCATACTTTACCAGAATACAAAGCAGAAGGAATCTGAACTGGAATTTTTTGAGCATGAAGACTACTTACATAAAGGTGCTTACTTGTTACTTTATTAGCTCAGTCGGTCGAGCGTTTGGCTAGAAACCACAAGGTTACTAGTTCGATACCCGCCCTCACCAACTCAGCGTATGTGTAGCACAGGGATCTGTGCGGTAAAGTAAGGAGCTGATGGTAGGTGTGGCACTCCACCTCAGTTGCTAAAAAATAATCTCCTTGGTCTAGCGCTAGTGAAAAGGGGATAGACTCCCTCGCTGCATTGCTGATACCGACATTAGGCCACCCTGATGATTTTACTTACTTATATATAACATGACTAGTTTGTATGTAATGTACTTATTAAACCGTTTGTAAATGATGTGTCCCATAAACAAAAAAAGACAGGTAGTAACTGAATACAGGTTCTGTACAAACTATCAGAACACAGTCAAGGGTTTGGTGTATATGGATAAAAATATCCACACTAAAAACACCAGCCAATGAGAATCTGTGAATGGACTTTGCCATGCTACTCAATAGAATAGCCCAACCTACTATTTAAACCTCCTACAAAGTCTGGATTCTCAGAAGGGATTCAACCTGCAACACAGCTGAATACTGGTCACTCAACACAAATCTCTACAAAGATGACTAAGTAATTCACATCAATTTCATTTATTCCTATTTTTATAAAAGAAAAAGAAAAAAACTGAACTGTCACTGTTATCACAGACAGAATTTGATAAATTAAGATTTGGAGAATTTATATTTCTAGTTAAAGAGAAATAATAATTGTTAATTAATTGGAAACTCTACTGAGTGTAGCAGCCAATTTTAAAATAGATTTCAATGTCATTTACTCAGCTTTATTCAATAATTCAATTTTATTTCATCTTCATGAAATAATTACTCCTGTTTTGAGTAGAAAATAACAAAAAAAAACAAAACAAAACACAATCAAAAAATAGAAGAATGGAAGCTGATTTGTCTGACATTATTATTTTAATAAAGCCATTAAAAAGTCCTTTTTTTCAAAGTCTTTTACTTCCTGATATCAAAATGTAATAATTGTTATTTTTTTCTCTTTCAAGGAAATTAGAAGGAAAATTTTTTTATTGATTTAAATCTTAGAACAAATCTTACAACAAAATGTGTTTAATTCAACAAAAGAAAATCCAGTTCTGAAATCTGAAAATATCAGCATGTTAAAATTGCCAAAAGGAAATAGAAATATCTTTTAAGAAATTCTTTAATAATTTTACAATTCAAAATTTGGTATTTCTACAGATCACTTTCTTTGTTTTGTTCACAATCACTTTTAGACTAATTGTAACCTGTAAAAATATTTTTTTCATAATTTGTTTCTTTAAGATAAATTATCATTAATATAAATCTTTTAGACTAAAAATGATTCTTGTCAGTTGAATGAAAGTAAAACACCATTTTGATGAATGTACTAATTGCCCTCTCTGGCAAAATATAAGGAATTAAAACAATTTGAGGAGATTTACTTTATTTAGCAGTAAATAAACTAACAACAGATAAATCACAAAACATCTTTTTTATTTAATAGCTGAATATTCTAGCTTTATAAAATACCTCTTAAACAGATCAAATTGTTTAAATTAAAGGCATAATTTTTTCCAAGACATACAGAGGAAAATATGGCATAACCGAATGTTGAGGAAAAAATATGGAATTAACTTTGCATTATTAAAACAAATCCCAACAGAAGCTTAGATATGCAAATCAGTCTACAGTTAAAAAAAAACAAAAACATTTCAGAACTCAAAAATCAGTTGGGCATACTTAAAAGGAAATGTGGTTAAAAAAATAAAAAAAGAACTGTGAATTGAAACAATAGAAATATCATAAAACTCATTGAAGAAAAATTGTGGCAAAAGACATTGGTTGGTCCGTGGTGTCTCAAATTTGGTACAAATATAAATATTTGGTTAAAAAAAAGGAAAACATACTAGTAGACCAAAAAAGACATGAAAGTGTTAGGATATAAAACTTAAAGCAATATAAGTTGAAAATAGAAAATATACAGGAAAACAAATGAAGAAAACATGGGTCAAAATAGGAGTGAATGTCTGTGACAGAACTGTAAGAAATTGGCTGAATGAAATAGGATTTATATAAAGAAAATCCAAAGGAAAAACCAGCACTTTATAGTAATATACAAACAGAAGAAAATGAGATTAAAGTGGCTTAAAGAGAAACAAGGTACCTTTTAGTCTCTCTCTCTCTCTCTCTCTCTCTCTTCTATATATATATATATATATATATATATATATATATATATATAATTTTGAAAGTTTGATCTGATGATCACATAGCTGAGAAACTAACAGTGACTAAGTGCTGTTGACTGTGTCTATGCTATTCTATCTTAGATCTACATATGCTCTATCACCAATATATCAAGCAGTCTTTATTTATAAATACAGCAAACCATATATATATATATATATTCAAACATACATAAATATATACATACAGATTCATTCATTCAATATTTCATCATGATTGATACATTGTCAAATGTTTAAAAAAATCATTCATTTTTGGTTGTATAAAGAACTTTTCAGCATTTTCTCACAGAATTAGACACAAATATTCACAGTAAGAAAATGTCATTTGTATGTTAGATGCTAATTTTGTTCAAGCCAGAATTTTTTTTATAGTGTAAACAAATATATTTCTCATAACCAGACGTGTTTTTGCTTTATTGGTAACTCATGTAAAAGGGAAAGCCTAAATAGAAAAAAAATTATATATTTTTGTTTTCTTCAAGTTCTCTCTTTGATTTTTGCCTTTTATGTTGGCTGAAGAATGGATTGACCTATGAAGATGTGGTTTAATTGTCTAATTAATTTCTGATATGTTAAGGACTCTTCTAAAAATTATAGTCAATAGTTTGATGTGGAGGAAAATATGACTTTATAAGAAAAAGAAAAGCTAAACTTAATTTTGTTCTCCAATCAAATTGTTTTCAGTCTACAACTTGCTGATTGATTTTTCTCAAGAGATTTGTAATCTAAATCTGACAAAACAGATTTTATGAAATGCTTTTCAATGGCAGCCAGGTGGGTAGGCAAGAATAAGAGGAAACATTCTTTGAAATTGAATAAGTGGAAATAAAAATTATTCAAATAAGAAAGAAATTGTGCTGTGAAGAATTTAAGGATTTAGAAATTTTCAACATGTCTTTTGTTATGGCATTCTGGAAAATTATACTGGTATTTATTTTTATTTCGTTTTTAATCAAATACAAATTTGTAAATGGAATAGATTATTAAAGAAAATAAAATTATTAGACAAAATATTTGTATTATCTTCCATGTGTGGGTGATATAATGGGAAATGGAATTGAAAGGATGAGTTTAAATTCTTAGTGTTTATTTCCTTTCCTATAAATCTTCATGTGGAAGGTAAAACTTTTTTTTCTTTTCCCTCTGGCTATGAGTGAAATACCATAATTATTAGTGTATAAGATTTCCTGATTTTTCAGTTCAAAAGTTAGGAGGTATATTATACATAAGAACAATATGATTAACATTTTCTAGTCACATACCTCATCATATATAGGATGAGATTGAAAGTTAGTTATACCTATAGCTCAAACTAATGTGCTATATGATGTTACAGAGAAATATTCACCAGAATGTGATTTTGTTTATAATTTTGTTTCTATTAATCTGAGCTTATTTTAACCACAAGCTTGTTGCATTTTTGTGTAAACATGCCCATGTGTTTGATCTAAATACAGTGTAAATTTTGTGATTTAAGCAATAATGTAAACTATATAAATTCTTATTTTTAGTCAATACAAACCAATAAAAAGTTAAATGAATGTTAAATTTAGGTTAAATTTAGCTGCTATAAATTCTAAAAGTCAGTGTGTACATGCAAATTTTTTTTCCAGAATTTTTTTTTCCAGTATTTTTTTCCAGAATTTTTTTTCCAGTATTTTTTTCCAGAATTTCATAGTCCAAATTTAGGGGTTAGGGTTATGCACAAATATTTATAGTTGTAGGACAGATTGAGTTCTGTAACTATGGTAGGAAAACCAAAGGGAAGAACAACTCTGAATTTAAATCCGCTGCCAATATCATGAGCCAATTTAACAAAGTAAGGCCCATTACTCCTGATGTCTTACTGACCTTGGGGATGTAGAAGTCTAACTACCATCAAGTTAGCAGACAAGAACAAACATGCAAGCTGTAACTTAAATACAGTCCTTGCATGTTGCTGGCATAGTGCAAAGTGATGGCTGAAGAGTGGGTACTTGTACATGTCCTTACTCACCCAGGAAACCAACAGCCAATCAGAACCTAGCAAATGAACTTGCCTGAGTTCATAATGGAACATTCCAAAGCCACCTATAAGCCACCTACCAAACTCTAGTTTCAGTTTAGTAACCAGCTTGTAACAGAGCTGAACACTTGAAAAATCCAACAGGGGAAGACCTGAGATCTGCAGTGGATTGAGAAAAAGGGTTGATATTATTACCATTTTGTATCTTATTCATAAATATAAAAAAGGTATACTTGACATTTCCATCTAGTAATATTTAATCAAGCAAAAACTTGAATGTCCTATTGGTTGTATACTCTACAGAGGTGTCCTAGGTATGACACTAAACTGTATCTGGAGAGTATAGAGTACTCTTTCATTGCCATTCCTCCCAGGTATACTCAAACTTGGACTAGTAGTACCTGTTAGGGTCCCATCTATGAGTTAAATAAATCTGTTTAAAAATTATTGATGTTTGATTGAACAGTGTGTAAAAAAAACTCTTAAGAAACAACTACACAAAAATGTAAATATGAACGTACAATGAATATGAATTCCTAACTTTTGGGTATAAAATAACCCTAGACAAATAGACTTGCCATTAAAATCAATCAATCATTCAAAAACTTGGTAAGATTTAACACCTATGATAATCAAATACATAAACAGTTATATTGGTCACTATCACTTCTTTTAGTATTGACGTCAATGCAATGAACAATACTGATCTTCTGTTACTTATAATAAATAGCATATTCTAAAATCCTGGACGTGATAATTGCATTTCACTAAGCGCTAATACCCTTGGGAAAGGTATGAATCCTACTCTCCCTCCAGCTATGGATAAATAGTAGGGCGGACTGGGCTCTTTAACCTTGGTTAGGCAACCAGTCTAGGAGAAGGAAAACTCTGAATTCAAACCTGTTGAACTCCGCTAAAGAAATGGACCTTGTATCCTATCCTGCTCATGCGGAGGGGTTGGTAAATATATATAATAAATAGCATATGGTGCAAATGGTTGAGTTCTCTGCAAATCAGATTAACCCTTTGTAGGAGAAAGGAAATTGGCATGACCTTGCTGGAGGTCAGAGTCAAATGCTTAAAGACAAAATCAAAACCAAGTGGTAAGAATTTCAAATTAGCATTCACAAGCAGACAAAGCCAAAAACCAAAATCAATATGTCAGTGCTAAGCAGACGTGAACCAAATGTCTTGGGAAAAATGGTCTTTACTTCTCCATGTCATGACTTATATACAAAGGAGACAAAAGACTTGGGTAGACATGAACCAACATGACCAATAACTTACACCTGAGTCTCGTTTTAATATTACTCAACTTAAAAAGGAATTATATCATTGCTATATATAAATATATATCTGAAGCTTATAGAGCATAAAACAGTAAACATATTTTTTAATATCTTTCTTTGCAAGAGAAAAAATGTATAGAAATAAATATTAATAATAGAATTTGAAAGATAAAAGTGGCCACCAATTAATTATATGAGAACATTAGAATATTCTGACTTTTTGCTTTATGATAAAATGGCAAATTGTAGTAAAAGTTTTCTTAACACAAAAGTGATCTAACTTACAGAATAAAACAATTAATAATCCAATTTACAACTTAATAGAGTGGCATCTGCATCTGCGCTCACTCTGATCATTTTAATTTCTCAGGGGAGATAATTATAGAGTATTTTTCTTTATTTATTTGATTGATTGGTAAAACAAAAACAAACAGGTCTACTGGTTATTTCCTATAATTCCAACCTAAAAAGAGGAACTACTCTGATTGACTGATAAATTATTTATTTATTTATTGATCTACTAAGAAAAAAGAAGACGGGGTTAGGGTTTGGGTTTAGGGTTAGTTTAATGGGAAAATAATGGGTAGATTAATTAACAAATAAAATTCATTCAGAGTGGTTCCCCTTTTTAGGTTGGAGTTATAGGAAATAACCGGTCTACCATACATGTCTTCAATAAAATTATTATTATATAATCTATAATATGAAGTATCATGTTGTTTCTCATATTCTGATATGCAAAGGGTGCAGAGTATGATTTTCAGCCTGCATACCTGATTGTAGGGATGTACATCTAGTAGGTAAAGGGTTAAGAAATGAAAATACTTTTGATACAAAAGAAAGATATATAAAATTAAAACAGGATTTATAATATGCAGGTACATCATTAAATTCAGTTTAATGAAAAGAAAAGCCTTTTTTTTGCACAGAATTTATTTTTCAATGCAATCTTTTTTTGTCTCAATGGTGAATATTAATTACATATATTGAATATTATACAGTGAAAGTTTCAGATCAAAATTTAGCTAAATAGTATGTGACAGGCTATAGACTTTTTTAAAACTATCCATATAGAAATGGAACAAAAAACAAAAACTAAAAGAGAAAGAATTTTAAAAAAAATGATAAAGAAAGAAAAAAAAAAAAAAGATACAGAAAATGAAGAGGAAAAAAAATGAAAGTCAGACAAAAAATAAAATAAAATAAAAGTATCTTCAGTTAATGAAGAATGACAAGATTGAGGAAAATGAAAAGTGAGTAGGGATGAAAACTGAATTAGAAATATTGGAAAGTATGAACTGGTGTTTGAAACTGGTGGGAAGAAAGATTATAAAATGTTAAGTGAGAAAAAAAAAATGGGGGAATAAGAAGAAAAAAAAAGTTAATGTAAACTAAAAAACCATGAGTAGGAATCAATTTAGGTGGTCTTTTTACAACACATAACTAGAAGAAAAAAAAAAGATAAAAGAAAAATACTTATTAAAATATATGTAAGAAATTTTCCCCAGTCATTAAACAAATCAATGTTAGCCCATTTCTTTTCTTTTTTTTTTTTTTAAGTCTGTGAGAAAGTTTAAATCTTTGAATGTTTTTATTACACACATTTTGATGTTTAGAATTAACAGATTCTTGTTAGAAATTGCAAAAGCTCAATGTTATATGAACTTTTCCATATGCAGTTGGAAGTAGCAAAAAATAGTGGAATTAGTAAATGGAATTAGTAAATATGTTGGTTCTTTATTGCATTGGTTGCTTTTGTATTTAAAAAAGAAAATTTTATCAAATATATAAAAAAAAGGGGATGTGTGTGTTGAATAAAATATTCTTGCTGTGAATTAATTATATACAACTTGTGTGTTCATTTTTTTTTTTTTTTTGAAATATCAATATTTTATCATTAGGTCACCTGATATTATTGTTATTTGTTTGCTATATCTCCTTGGGCATGTTCCCTTTTTACTATCTTCTCACATCAAACTTTAAAAAAAAAGAAAAGAAAGAAAGAATATTTGCACAGAACATATATGCTATTACCGTTGGAGTAATAATATTTCTTAGTCACTTTTAAAAATAAAAATGTTATAACAAAATAAATTGGTTTTGGATTTAATAATTTGAAAGCCACTATATAAGTTCTCATCAACATAACATAATGATCATTATACAGGAGGAAGTGATGATTTATAGTAAAATAGTTTTATCTTCAAGTTAACTATACATTAAAAACTGTTATGAAATGAAAAAGTAAGCAAAAATAATTTTCTTTTTGATATAGATTAAAAAAATATATTTGGAATTTTATAACCAAAAACAAAATCTGGTAACACAAGTAGATATTTATTACATTTAACTTTGCAAAAAACTACATTTAAGAACTCATATGGGAAAATTAAGAGGAAAAGATAATAACATGTTCATATTGAAGAATTTGATGGACTACTATTGACAAGTTATCAACCATATGGAAATCTGATCTCTCAGATAAAATAAAATGAGAATTCTTCTAGGGTGTAGCCTTATCAGTACTGTTGTATGGTTGCACCACTTGGAGAGAAAGCTAGATGGGAAATACACAAGGATGGTACATGCTGTTTTGAACAAAACCTGGAAGAAGCACCTTACAAAACAGAAGCTGTACGGCCACTTACTTCCCATCTCACAAACCATCCACATAAGACGAGCAAGACATACTGGAGAAGTAAGAACAAACTCAAATGGAATCCTACACATGGACACACCAGTGTAGGCCAACTAGCAAAAACTTACATTATTAACCAGTTCTGAATTCCATCTAGAGGACCTACCAAGAATAATGGGGCTGATAGGGACAGATAATGAGAGAGATAGTCAAGGGAATACATACTGTCAGCACACCAAAAATGATGATGATGATAATTAAAGGTATTGCAAGAATTACCATAATCGAGGCATAGAATGAAATACTGTAATATTAGATGTAAATAATGAGGGAGATCATCATTTACATTAAAAGTATTAGAGTTAGGTGAGGTACAAGTACCAGTAGTCTATAGAGTTTTCCTTCTCCTAGACCGGTTGCCTAAGCAAGGTTAAAGAGCCCAGTCTGCCCTTCTATTTATCCATAGATGGAGTGAGAGTAGGATTCATACCTTTCCCAAGGGTATTAGTGCTAAGTGAAAAGCTATTACCACATCTAGGATTTGAACTCGGGGTGACGACTCCATTTCCCATGGCTTTAACCATTACACCACGCGCTTCCATCTGGGTAAATATAAGCCTACCAAATACCTCAGCTTTGTATATAAGACATGGAAGCTATTTTTGGGTGACAAAGAGGAGTTCCTATATGTCATCTAATAAATCAAGTATATATATATATATATATATATATACACACACACACACAAATGTCGAACTATTTTAATTACAAATTCATGCCTTTCAGCAATTCACATCTGACAATCAGTCTACAAATATCAGAAGAAGGCTAGAGGGTATAGCACCAAAAGATTATATAAAAAAAATGCCAACAAGACAGACTAGAAAATTAATCTGAACCAACCATATACACTGATAATGTAATAAGTTGTAGCAAAAGAATTTTATATCAAGTTTTTTTCTTTATGAAAAGATAAAATGGAATTTCTCAGGTATTTCAGCTTGGAAAAATGCCAAAACACCAGATGAGGAATTTCAAGAGAAAACTGCAGGCTGAATTAAATTCTTAGAAAAAAAAAAGTTTACAGATATAATTGCACTAAACAAAAAAAAAAAATAATAGGATATATAAAATAAAACATAAACATCCATTGATTAGATGATTATTATAACCCCCCCTCCCCGCCCCCGAAGAAATGATTATTATACCCCCCCCCCTGTTTTTAATGTAAAAAACATTTTGGATTCTTGGGTGGAGCTTCATTACATTAAAAACTGCCACATGGAAAATCAAGAAAATAAATTAAAAAAATAAAACAACAACCCCCCCCCCCAAAAAAAAAAACCTACAAGATAAAACTGATGAATCTTCATTTAGTGCATTAACAAAGAGAGAGAGAGAAAAGCATTGTTTTTTGTTTTTTTTATATAGAAATAAACTGAAGTATCTTTACTAGACTAAAAGTTCAAAACATCAGAGTTGGTAATTTTACAATCTTTGTTATCAATTAAAAATTTATCCTACTATCGGAATTGTACCAGTTATTGAAGATGTTACTGGTATAGTAAAAAGTCATTAGCAAAGGACTAATCATAAATTTGGATAGCAAATAAAGTACAAGAAAACTCTAAGAAATTTTCTAAATTTTAGTATTTCTGAGATGTTTTTTTTTTTTGTAGAAAATTACGTCTTTTCACTAAGAGAACTTTGATAATAATAATCAAGGAAAATGGCTAGAAACCACAAGGTTCCTAGTTCGATACCGGTCCTCGCCAACTCAGCGTATGAGTAGCACAGGGATCTGTGTGGTAAAGTAAGGAGCTGATGGTAGGTGTGGTATTCTGCCTCAGACGCAAAAACAATCTCCCTGGTCTAGCACTAATGAAAAGGGGATAGACTCCCTTGCTGATTGGCTGATACCGACTTTAGGCCTCCCCAATGACTTAATGTGTATCTAAGCCATTGAAGTTTCATTAAAATTTGAGGCAATAGTAAAAAATGGTTTAGTTTTTTTTCACTGTTTTTTTTTAGTCCAATAATTTCCCATTTTCAGTATTATGATTTACTTATAAACCTAATTAGTAATGTTTAAATATGGATAATCACTCTCATAAATACATATAATCTAAGTTTTTTTTTCTTTTAAAGTTTGGAAATTTAAATCCTGGATGATAAGTTACGTGTGGTAGTAAGATGTATTCCCTCTAATTATTGTTAGAAATGCCATCTTAATGAGATCCCACTTCTCTATGAGGAATACATTTTTTAATGGTAAAGTAGTTACTTGTGTTCAAAAAATTGATAGTTTTATATAAAAAAACCAAGCCATGTGGTCTGATTAAAAAATCTAAAAGATATTTAAAAAATCAATAAACCCATTGATAAGAGGTATTTCTTGTTGAAAGACAATTTTCAGGAACCAATGTTAGACAGAGTGAAATACAGAAAGTAAATGAAACTGTTTTGGCAATTTTACAGAATAGTTGTTAGGTTTCCAAAATATTGCATTATGAAAATATCATATTATAGAAAAAAAAATCAGCTTCATCTCCTCCTCTTCAGCATTAAATCCTAATAGCAATTCAAAATTGTTGAGTGCTTTGCTATCACATTCAAGAGGAAAGTTTATAAAATGTAGGATGATGCTTAGAAATGTTATTGCTTTTAGTTTTAATGCAAAAATGTAGTTCTTCTTGCCTTAAAATTTGCTGCATTTTTAGTAAATTGAAGTGAAATCACTATGAATAAATTGGAAAGGAGTCATAAAAGAAAATAGAGAAATATTGAAAGAAAAGTGGGCTGATCAGTAGAGGTAAATAAAGAAAAGGATATATTGAGGGAGAAGAAAATAGACAGGAATAAAGGAGAAATAAAGAAAGAAAGATAACAATATGTCAAATAAAGAGATAAAGAAGAGATGAAACAAAGATGACAGAAGATAAAAGATTAAAGAGAGGAGAAAGGATTTAAAAAAAAAAATAAACAAACTGCTAAATGTTGACTATTGATTTATAGAATAAAGAAATCGAAACAGAGTGACAAAAAATTATGGTTGAATAATGACAAATGAAGAAGCAAAAAAGAGAAAGGAGAGAAAAAAAGAGAGAAAGATGTTCATCAAGGACAAATGAAAGACAAATATTTTTAAAAAGGAAAAGAAAGTGTATGTGTAATAAATTACCTGAACAAAGAGAAAAAGCAGAAAAAAAGAATAAGATCAAGTAAAAAGAGAAAAAGAGAAGAGAAATTTAAAAAATGACCCCCCCCCCAAAAAAAAAACCTCAAAAAACAAAACAACAAAAAAACAAAGAAAGAAAACATAAAATATGAGAGAAAAAGAGAGAAAATTTAAGAATAACAGGTGCTTTGTGTCAAACTAAGCAAAGCTTAGTAAATTTGAAAGACAAAAAAAAAAGGAAGAAATTGTTAGAAAAATAAAGACACAGTGAAAGAAAGATAATAAACAGCCCAAAAAATGTAAAGCAACAAAGGATTTGAAAGACAAAAAAAAGAAAAAGAAAAAGAAATGTAAGGCTACAAATAAAATAAAAACTTACAGAAAATAAGAAATTGTAAAAAAAAAAGAATGAATAAATGAAGCAATAAAGAAAGTGAAAATAAAAATAATACAATTAAGAAAAAGACAAAAACTTTAGTGACAAAAAGAAAAAAAGATCTAAAAGAATTAACAAACAGATAATAGAAAGAATGAAATAAAAAATGACAAAAATAATGGTAGACAGACAAATAAAGTTAAATATATTAGAAGATAAAAAATATCAGAGATAACTAAACAGCTGAAAGGGGGGAAAAAAAGAAAAGAAAAGATTCTGATAGAAAAAATAAATGAAACTAATGCAGAACCAAAAAGCTTCTAAAATGAATAGTTTGCTAAGTAGACTAAAAAAGAAGCAAAAAATGTTTTAAAAAAATGGACAAAACGATATGTGAAAGACAAATAAATTTTGAAATAGGAAAAACAAGAATTAAAGGAAATGATAATAAAAGTAAACATGAAATAAATAGGAAGATGTTAAGATGAGAAGAAAAATAAAGGAAATTTATTGATGTTGTTGATGATGATAATGATAAGTAATAATTCCCCATCATCATCATCATTATAATCACTGCATTGCTAATGAAGAAGTCATAAAAATAAATTATAGTTAAGAAAGTGAAATTTTAATCTAAAAGAATGTTCTTGAAAGAGTTAGAAGCAAGAGTAAAAGAAAAAAAAAATAATGCAACTAAACTTACAAATTTAGTTTATTTGAAAAAACAAAAAACAGAAGAGTTATCTGAAATATCATCAGTTTGACAGTAACAACTAATAAAATGTTTCATTTTTTTTTTTGGTTGGTAGACGATCTTTTTATCTCAGTTGTAGTGATGTTGAAGTATACATCTTGGAGTTCTGTTGTTTTTGAGATGAAGAATTATTATTATGATGATACATGGATTTACTTGAATTGTCACAACATTTTGACCTTTATACCTTCCTATCTTCCTCAGGTGTCTGTCATAATTGGTAACCTTCTTGGAATTTCAAACTGAACTCTTTATTCAATCCATGTGAGTAGATTATCCTCTTAGAGGACATCTTGTATCGGTTAATTCTAGTCAATTTCTCTGGGTGATATTGCTTGTCTGTTTGTTTTCTGATCCAGTTTCATTGTGTTTGTGAGTTTTTACTTTATTTAAACTGTTGATTGGAGAGAGAGAATGAGACAAAGGATGAGGTTTTTTTTTAAATCCAAAGAAGAAAACCCATTTACTCTACCCACTACCATTTACATGGAAAGACAGGAACATTTGAACTCCCCATTCTCTACTACTCCTATTTAAACTGACCAGTGGTAAGCTGGTTACTTTTTATATCTTTATAGAAAAAGCAACACAATCCTCACATATATTTAAATCATGGGATCCAGTTAAATACTCTGTCTTTATTCAACCACATGTAGTATCGCTGTTGAATATACATATACAAAATATAGTTAAAAAAACAAAAACAAATAAGATATGAATACTTATAATACTGTTTTGTAGAGAAACATTTGAAATTTATTATAAAAGCTTTCAACAGCACCAGGTGTTCCATTGTAAATCAGTGTGCAAAAAACTTGTGGTTAAAAAAGTAATTTGTATACTTGAATTAAATAAAATGAATTCTGTTATTCTTAGGGAATTGCATTTTGGAATATATAGAAATCAGCAATGATTAAATAATCAAATAATGATAGGTAAAAGAAATAAAAAAAATAGTATGTTTATGTAAAGCTAAAAATCTTGGGAGATATCAATATTTTAAAAGCAATTGGAGTATATTTGTGTTAGTTACTTACATAACTCATAGAAATCAACTAGGATCAGGGGGGGGGGCAGGTCAGAAGTTACAAATTCCATATTAGATTGGAAAATTTGTGGAAACAATTAAAAATGATTCTGCAGTTATTGCAAAGTCTAAGTGAGCAGGACAAAAAATATACGTTGTGATTTGTGTAGAGAAATTCTTGAGGATTATGAAGACTTTAATTACTAGCGATGAGGTGTAAATTGCCGGAATAAAATTCAAGTTTTTCTCTACAAAATTGTCCATCATGAATATCAATATCTTGAATAGTTTTAAAATAAATTTGTCACACTATTTCTTTTGTAGAAACCTTATATTTCATCATTTGACCATTAAATTTGGGAAAAGATCTTTTGAATAACAAGGTTGGCAGTATATAATATATATTATATATATATATATATATATATATATAATATATAATGTATAGTGAATGAAAAAATGAGAAAAGTATTTGCATGGAAAGGTGCTCAATGCTAATAAAGCAGAGCAGATTTATCATTTTTTCACGACTGGTTTTTTGACATCTCAACTACTTCTCATCTGATGATTGGATTACCAAGAAACTTTAAGTTATGAGTGTGAAATCATAATATCACCATCAATTATATATATATATATATAATATATATATATATATATATATATATATATGAGGCTAATTGGTAAGAGATTACATCCATAGGAATCAGTCTTATATTGTGTGGACGAGCAGATTCCCAGCCCCCACGAACGAAACGAGTCCGGATATGTTTGGCCTGTGTGAGGGGGAGGAGTGTGGCGAGTGACCATGGAAATTGAACTCGTCACCTATTCGTTGCTGAAATGCTGGTGAAATTCCACACAAGCAGTGCAGAGTAACCTGGATGTAAAGTCTTGTTGTGAGGATTGATGCGTGCTGATGAATGTCGAAACGTGCAATTCAGAGTAAGGAACCCGGATGAAACACAGCAATTGGGTATTTAGGGACCTGTCCTCCCAGATCAGCAGAAAAAGTCTGCAGTAGCATTTTGACTGTCGAAACGAGTGGAAGAGAAAATCTATTTGGATAGTGCTAGTGAGAAGACTAGAACTGCTGGGATAGCAAATCAATTACGTACGACGACTGCTGTGTTGGAAGGTGTCAGGAAGTACATCTCATTTGATAAATATTGTAATTACTTTACAAACATATTTGGTCAATCAGTGAATGATTGACCTAATCACTCTACTGGCTTTAAAAGAAACTCAGAGTTCCCACAAATAAAACTTCAGTGGTCAGAAGATAACAGAAAAGGCAACATCTCAAATTTCATGGGGTTTGTCCATTTAGCCAAATAATGTTGACAGAATATTTTTCTCCAATTTTAACATGATGGTCTCTCATCACCAATAAACTTCGCATTTGGCTATGGTGGATGTGATTGACAGGGAGAGGTCAAAAGGTCAATCTCATGAACTTTCAGCTGGGGACTGAGATCATTGGTAGTGGGGGAAGCCAACACCTTACACAATAACACTAATATGAATGCATGTCCACAACAACATTACTTATTATTCTTTTTTTTTTAACTTACTCATACCTATATGTACCAATGGTTTTACGTAGACTTTTGTGGGTCTAGGGTCGGTTTAGCTCAGTCAGTAGAGTACTTGACTAGGAATCGCAAGGTTCCTGGTTCGATACGGCCCTTGCCAACTAAGAGTATGAGTAGCATAGGGATCTGTGTAGTTAAGTGAGGAGCTGATGGTAGGTGTAGTACTCCACCTCAGATGCTAAAATACAATCTCCTTGGTCTAGTGCTAGTGAAAAGGGAATATCGACTTTAGGCCATCCTGACTGCATACAACCTGTGTCCACTAGGGCGGTACGCATCGTCCCATTGATCCGTACAGTGATTACAGGCAGCGCACCACTCAGTTGAGGTTTGAGGAGGAGACTGGCGCTGAGGACTTGTCCCCTTCTCTGTTTCCTAGACAACTTCAAGCAATGTGACCCTGTCGCTTGTACCGGTAACAGGTGATGGTTTTTTGTGGCCTGGGACTTTCGCGCCACGTGATGGCTATCGACTTTAGGCCATCCTGACAACGGTCACCCCCCACCCCTGACGATATGAAAATATACTATTTACATTTCTTGTAATGAATACACTTTTCAACTCTTATTCAACTTTTGTTATTACTTGGGAATGAAAATCTTAATGCGTTGTTCATCTTTTTTTTATAAACACTTTTAATTTATATCACTTAATGTCCATTGATTTTGCAAACAATCTTCACATAAAAATAAATATTAGCATAAGTAAAATAAAGGTTGTTTTTTTTAAATAGTATCTTTGAAGCATTGTGTGTATGTGTAATATAAAGATTTTTGAAGGCAATTTACAATGCAATATGTGTTGAAAATTATATTTATTTAACTTTTTTTTAAAAAATTCTAAATATTTTCGGAAATAAAATTCCATCATCAGAGTTATTGAAAGTACTAGGTGTTTTTTTATAGCACTTTTATAGTAAAGATACTATAAAAAACCCCCTTTATTTCACTATGCCTGAGTGAGGCTAAATTTATAGTAAAAATTAAAAGAATTTCGAACAATTTCCACGAGCGCAGGAGCAGCCGAACCAAATTAACATCACGGAAATAGCCGATTTAACATCACGGAAGTAACCGAAAAAGAAAAAAAAATTTTCAAATATACAGCGTTCCTCAATTTCTTAAAACAGCAGATGATTACAACATCGCCATAAAAAAACACCTAGTACTTTCAATAACTCTGATGATGGAATTTTATTTCCGAAAATATTTAGAATTTAAAAAAAAAAAAGAAAGTTAAATAAAGTCTTCAGTCTAAACACTCTCCCAACAGTATCACGCTTGTCTCAACAACAAAATGCTACTGCAGTTCTTCTCTCATGGGCTGGGAGGGCAGGTCCTTAAATATTCATCAATCCTCACCAAATCCGGGCTCCTCACTCTGAATTGTCCGTGCAGCACGTGCGACACTCGTCAGCACTGTAAGTACGCGTCAATCCTCATGGCGCGACTGTTTACATCCGAGTTACTCTGCCACTGCTCGTCCACAACCCTTTCGCATTCTGAAGGACGCGGGTTCGACTCTAAGTCAGTCCTACATGCTAGGCAAAGCCTAGCCCACTTCCCTCGAGAATACGGCAAGTTTTCACACCCACCACTCGCTCTGTCACACCGTGTTGCACGAGGTAGGTCTCTTCTCTCACTACAATTCTCCTTCTTGTTCAAACTATTCAGTGTTTCTGTTATGACAGTACATTGGTTGCAATGGAATATATAAATATATATTTTTCTTGCTAATCCTTTCCAAACTGAACTTATTTCTAAATTTACCATTTTTAAGACAAGTTAAATCTAAATCTGAAACAATGTGAAACAAGGAATATAAAATCAATGACTTGGCCAGAAAAGAGTCTAAATCTAATTGATAATTTATGGTGTACATTTAAAAAAAATGATGGTCCATGAGAAGACTTTATCCACCTATTAAGAAGATCTATTAACTGCCATTCAGGAAAGTTGGAACCACTTTTATAAAGAATATTGATTTAAATTAGAGAAATCTATGCCTAAAAGAATTAAAGAATGGGCAACTAAGTATTAATTCTAATTTGTTGTCAATGAATTCCATCATTTTTTCCCTCAATATTGGTTTATTCCATGATATTTTCCACTGGATCGCTTGGAGAAAAGTATAACATTGATTTAAAAGAAAATCAATCTAGTTTGTTTAAGGTTTATTTTATGAAACCAGAATATTCAGTTATCTAATAAAAAATGTTTTGCATCTCATGTCATTAGTGTAGTTACTGCTAAATAAAAAAAAAAACCTAAAGTGAACATTCTTTAACTTAAATTGCTAATTTCATATTTTTTGCCAGAGGCAGTACATATTTTCCTCAATAACCTGTGATGGAGAACAAGTACCACCGTACTCATTTCGAAAAAGAGCAAGACATTGTCTTGCCTGCCGGAGTTGAACCTGCGTCCCCTCCCGAATGCAAAGAAATGCGATTTAGGTGCTGGATGGACGCGAGGTGCAATTCAGGTGCCCATATGTTGGAGCCTTTCTAAAAAGAATTTATTTCTGAATTTTATGTTTTAAGGCAAATTAAATCTAAATTTGAAATAATTATATATAGTGTATATGCAATTGGTATTATGAGATTTGGTTATAAAAAATAATTTAGTTAACTACCATTTCTTATAAGTACCACAATTTATATTTAAATTATAGAACTGAATGTAATAGAAAAAACAGAAATTCAAGGAAACTCATCTGACGCCTTCAGGTTGTATAATAATGTAATGTTTATATGTAATAAATGTAATAAATATCTATATTAATAATTGGGAAGAATTTATATTCTACAAACTGCCAAAACAGTTTTATATAAATCTAGCGGTATGTTTGACCGATGGGAGGAAGTTTTCAAGGTGTTTTTTTTGTTCCTCAAGGGTAAAGGACGTCTGTCATTGAGAGGAAGTGACTAATGATAATTAGTAGGAAGTCATGTTTCTTTCACATTTAACTAATTGTACAGAATTTTAAAATTTCAAGTGTCAAAAGAAATAAAATTAAATAATTACTAAAATAATTATTCACATTTAATTATATATATACCATATACCAACCCCTTCGCACGAGCATGTGACACAAGGTCAATTTCTTAAGCGGAGTTCAACAGGTTTGAATTCAGAGTTTTCCTTCTGCTAGACTGGTTGCCTAACCAAGGTTAAAGAGCCCGGTCTGCCCTACTATTTACCAATAGCTAGAGGGAGAATTGAATTCATTCCTTTTCCAAGGGTATTAGCGCTAAGTGAAAATGCAGTTACCGCGTCCAGGATTTGAACTCGTTGTGACAAGTCCATTTCCCATGACTTTAACCATTACACCACGCACATCCATTAAAAATGCTAATTAGGTTTATAGGTAATTCTTCAAGTTGGAGATGTGAAATAATTACATAACATTATTACTTACTTAGTAAGTAACAATTTTAATCTATAAAACAACAACAAAAAAATGTTTAAATCAATAAATCTCTTAAGTGTCACTCACTTGAATTTAAAAATATTTCTCTGATTGATTTATTGATTTTAATGGCATGTCAACCCATCTAGGCTTATTTTATTCCTAGAGGTTAGGGAATTGTGTTCCTTGTACATTCATATTTATATTTTTTGTGTAGCTGGGTTTTTTTTAAGAGTATTTTTTGTGCACATGATCCTATAAAATATAAATAATCTTTAAACAAATCTTTTAGATCTATAGATGGGATTCTACTTCTGGGTCAGAACAGACCTTGAAGTAATGAAGTACCCCTCAGATCTCTGTAACTGGAGCCTCACTATCAGATAAAGTTTAGTATCCTACCCAGGGATACAGTTAGTGAATTCAAAGTCCCACTTATAGGGTAGAGGTTTGGTTTGATGTCCCAGAAAGTTAACAACTACAATAGACACCTGAAGAAGGCTGGAATGTATAATGACCAAAATGTTGTTACTAACAACAAGGATGAGGATACTAGTTAATGTACACCAATTTATAATAATGATAATACATCCTCATCTCATAAATTCAGACATAAGTAAAGTATGTCTTCTATGCTGATATTTGGAATTTAACACAAGGAGCACTTTTCTGTAGAAAGGAAAATCTTCTCTGCTTCAATATTTTCTTTTTGTTGAAAATCGGAAATCTTTCAGAGTTTTTATCTACTGATATCAAATTAGATAGTTGTAAAGTGGATTGAGGAGAGGATGATTGATTTGTTTGCTGCAAATGAGATGCATGAAATCTAAACATTATGTAAATGGGAAACGATTTTACAGGTTGCAAAAAACTGCAAGATGATAATAAATTGTGAAACATTTGAAGTGTGATAATAAAACTGCAAAAGAGGAAATGAAAAATTTAAAAATAATCAGAAAAAAAATAATAAAAGAAAACAAAATATAGGAAAAGATGGAGGCAGGATGAAGTAGAAAAGAAGGAAATAGAGGGAAAAAGAGGAGAGAATGAAACAACTATTTTAAGAAAGGGAGTGAGGAAGGGGAGGAGAGAATAAAAGACATAGAGAAGATAGCAAAGAATAAAAGAAAGAAGAAAGATTGAAAGAACCAACAAGAACAAAATGAAGAAAAGTTTTAAAAAAAAGAAAGAAAAAATGAAAGAAAATAAATAGAAAAAAAAAAGAGATAAAATTTTAAAAAAACAAAAAAAACAAGAAAAATTATAAAAAGTAGAAAAAGTATATAAAGGTTTAATTTGGTTTATTTGTTTAACAACACTAACAAAATAAAAAGACACCCTCCGGGCGATGTAAAAATAATTTTTTGAAAGATATTGCCTGAGGGGATGGGAGCTGAAAATTCAATGTCATAGAGTGTGTACCATAAGTATGTAAAATCGTCAAATTTATTAAAGGAGTAAAAAAGAAAGAAAGAAAGACAATTTGAAATGGAAACAGTTCCGATAACTTTAAATATTATATTAGAATAAAACAATCTATATATAAATATATAATGCTGGGCATCTATTTATTGAAACAATGAGGATTGTCTAACGTTGCATGCTCACATTTTGAGTATATTTATTCTATGTTATGACGTTAGATTATGTGTTGGGTAATGTGACGTAAGCAGTGATGCAGTTTTTGTTACAGACAAAAAGAGAGCGAATCTCCATTATTAATAGATATCAACTCTTTATGTGCTTTTCATGCCAAAATTTTATTCATTTATAAATATTTGATTACAATCATAACTATATCTTCAAAATTCTATAGCAACCATTTTTT
Organism: Doryteuthis pealeii; assembly: GCA_023376005.1. NCBI lineage: Eukaryota > Metazoa > Mollusca > Cephalopoda > Myopsida > Loliginidae > Doryteuthis > Doryteuthis pealeii. The sequence goes on along the minus strand of CM042146.1, from coordinate 117,993,150 downwards.
TAAAAATCACACTTGTTTTTTTTTTCATTTGGCTATAATAATAATTTGTTTTCGCAGTTATATGGTATCAAGTAATTCTATCTAAAACTTCAGTTAAGTATTCTTAATACAAATAATTTGCAAACACTTATATTTTTCATATTAGATAAGTATTCTTATTTAATATCAATAATTTTCAGACATATATATTTGATTCATAGATGGAAATAAAAATTACTACCACTCCGAGTGGACTTGAGAGTAATGGCAATAAAAAGGTACTCCACACTCTCCAGAACTAGAGCCTGACCACCAGATGCATTTTAGTATCATACCCAAGACACCCCTTTTTAGGGAGGGGGTCCTACCCCTTGCAGAGGATGTAGATGGTATGTTCTAAGACCTGCCAACAAAGCTTGCAACTTAGAAAGGAGAAGAAAGAAAGATAGAAAAAGATAAAAGAAAGAAAAGATGGAAAGAAGAAAGAAAATATAAAAGCAAATAAAAAGAGAAAAAGAAAAGGAAAAAAGGTAGAGAGGGAAGAAATAAAGATGTTAAAAAAAGAAAAAATTACAAAAGAAAAGGAAGAAAAAAGAAGAAAAGAATGACAGAAAGAAGTGATAGAAGTATTAAGGATATAAAGGAAAAAAAAAATAAAAAAGACTAAGAAAAAGAAATAAGAAAAATGAGAAATGAAGATGGTAAGAAAATATGAATTCAAAAGAAATAAGAACAGAAAATATTAAAATATCAAAGAAAATCTAAAAAAACAAAACCATTGAAGCCTAAAAATGAAATGATAAGGAGAGAAAAAACACACACATAAAAAAAAAAAAAAAGACACAAAATAAAATAAAAGTTTTAATGAAATATAACACCAACTAAATTCTTTTTCCTGATAAGAAGACTCCATGTTGTTATGAAATGATGGAAGATGGAAATTTCAGCTAATTCTGCTTCAGATTAAAATTATTTGAGCAATCCTCTCCTGTTTTTGCATAACCTATTTTTTTTATTAAAAATAAAAATGTGAACACAATAATATTATGAAAGCCTTAATGATTTTGATATTTTAATTTTATAGAACAATAAAGGGAATTTTCCTTCTCTATTTGAAATGCAAATAATTCTTTAAAAAATAATTCCTGATGAAAATAAGTAAGAAAAGATATTATATATTTTTTTTATCAAGCAATTTTACAGAGTATTAAAATCCTTTCATTTCTCTTTAATGCACATGAAAAATCAAATACATAAATATGTGTATATATAACAAAACAATTTCTTGTTGAATAAATATTAAATGGTTCTAACATAATCTCTTATGAAATGAAGTAAAAATTTATAACATAAGTTGAATAAGAAATCCCAATAAGAAAGAATTGATTTGTAAAAAATTAAAAACAAACAAAAACTACTTTATATATAAATACAATACTGCATAAAAATATAGAAACAAAAATACTATTGGATATGAAAGACTGTTTTATCCAACTCTGACTGTCAAAAATATTTTGTACAGATATTTTTGTGGAAGATAATATCAATATTCTTCTCTTCTAATCAATTAAGTAAATGGACAGCATTTCAAGTTCTTTTTTTGAATTTACCTTCAAACCAATGAATATACCCATATATAAAATGCAGTATAAGTAAGGATGAACTCATAAGTGATGTTCTCCTGTGGAAACACCATTGGACACACCAGTGTTGGCCAACCAACAAAAACTTACATTGTATCAGCTCTGTGCGGATACAGGATGGTAGGGACAGGTAGCAAGAGAGAGAGAGTCATGTGAATTCGTACTGTCAGCATGACTTGATGATGATGATGATGATGATGATTATATATATATATTCTCTCACACACAAAACTATAAATCTTTTTGTAAAATATTAATTTTCTTCTAAAGATACCAGGATTTTATTATTTCTAATGAAACATATAATAAAAACTAATATCATTATTTCTTTGAATGTTTGAGATGAGGCTTGAAGATTTGTATTATCTGCGTTATTCGGACTATTGTCCCCATCTTCATTATTATTTGTACAACGTTTCGGCTGATATGCCCTCCGACCTTCTTCAGGTATTTCCTGTGTCCGAGAAGGTTCCTGAGTCCGAGAAGGTTCCCGAGTCCGACAAGAAATACCTGAAGAAGGCCGGAGGGTATATCGGCCGAAACATTGTACAAATAACAATGAAGATGGGGACAATAGTCCGAATAACGCAGATAATACTAATATCATTAGTTATTATTTATTATCAAACTCTAAATCCTCAAAACTATTTGTTCAGCAGGTCCAGGATATCATTGACTCGAAGCAATTTGATAAGGGCCATGGCTGAGTAGCTCAAAGTAGCACAGATCTTCATTGGACATCAGATGCACAAGGACATCTGGTACAAAACATTTCTCATTGCACATAGCTCAGGATTGGCTGGCTAAAAAATTTCATGATCCTCTAAAGATCCTCTCCTGATTTGAAACTGATGGACTACTACATTTGGGGTGATGTCAAGAGGGAGACCAATTAATGAAAAACTTGTCAAAGACTGCCATTGTTGATGTAATGACCAGAATGAGTGAGAACCATCTGATTTGGTCATTCAGATGTTTCTCAAGGTTGTCCTTGTGGTTGAAGACAACTTTATTGAATTACATTTTATTTTTCTCAGATGAACAATTTAAAAATTAAGATTTTTTCTTAATAATTTTGTTACATCTTTTATATTTGTTATTTGTGTGTATATATATGCAAAAATACCTCCCACATTTTAAACTGTCACCAGTGTGGTGCAGGTGAAATTAGGCAAATGGTAATGATAGCTCCACTAACTAAGGTCTTAATTTTTGTTTCAGATACAATCAGTTATGATCATTGTTTGAACTAGTGCACACTATGTGTTTGCTATTGAAACATTTTTTTAAGACTGGTGAATCTTTAATTGCTTCTCGGAGAACTTTTTGTGCTCATTTCATGTTACGTTGGGATAATGCTGTTCAGGATAGAAAGTGGTATTAGTTGAAAATTCTGTCCAGAACAGAATTATTCCAATACAAAATGAAATGAACACAAAAAGCTCTCTGTGTAGCAATTACAGATTCACCAGTCTTATATAAACGTTTGCACTTGTCTAAACCATGATCATATCTAAAATAAAAGAAAAAAGAAAGGTAAATCCTTAGCTAAATAGAACTATCATTACCACCTGCCTAAATTCACTTGCACTATACAGGTGACAGTTTAAAATGTGAGAGGTATTTCTGCCAACCCTTTATCTTTGTTTTGTCTTATTTTGTTTTTCAATTACCTGATGTACTCATTATTTGTTTGGTTTGGTTTGTTTTGTTTTATGGCATATCAACTTCAGTGGGTTATTTAATGCCGATAAAGTTTTGAAATAAATAAATTCTTAATGGATAATACAATTTTTTTATAAATACATTTTTCTATTTAACCCATAGATGGAACCCTAACAGGTACTACCACTGCGGGTCAGAGTGGACCAGGGAGCAATGGTGATGAACGGGTGCTCCACATTCCCCAAACCTCCAAAACTGGAACCTCACCATCAGATAGAGTTTAACGTCATTCTCAGGACATGTAGACCTGCAGCCACCGCCTTCTAGCACCCATAAGATAAAAAGGGGTTGGGGCTTGCCATAAGGGCAATAGGGTTGGGAAAATCATATAGGTGCTAGGGCTTGACGTGACCAGCCGAATGATCGGAGGGAGCCTCTCCGACCGCCTGTCATTATTTGTGTGTGTAACATTTCACAGCACAGATATTATATTGATCCTAATCCATATGAAAACAATCCCATCATCTTCTCAATTTTTATTATAGTAAATATACACACTTTAATATTCACTTTGAAAACTTCAATCTTTCAGAATTATCTCATAGACAAGAAACACCACATTCTTAATTACTCACCAGAGTGCCAAAGTAAGTAAATTATTTGTCCCCAAAGAGACATAAACTGAACATTAACTCATACATCAATGTTTTGGCATATAACTAAATGGCTGTAGAAATGAGGAAATCAATTAAGCCAACACTGTCTATAACAATTTAAATCTGATTATTCAATTTTAAATTTCTTTCATCTTCTTAATCACAAAGAAGAAATACTGAATAATTTCCATATCCAACAGGAATCTTCTTGTCTTGTCTATTTCTTTTTCAAATGCAAATATGTTCAGAATAAAATGTCTTTTTGAATGCAAATTCATTTGTTGAAATTCAACCAACAATAATTTCATTCAAAATTGGTTTTGTACATTATTCCCACAATATATACTTAGATATAGATACAAGTATATTAAACTCACACACCTATACTTACATGATACTAAAACAATGTTAATATATCTTATTCTTCCATTACTACCAAAACAAGTGCATTCAAATTATGCCATCAGCAGAAAATAAGCAAAATGCTTGGCAACCAAAAGTTTTGTTCTTTTTAATTAGATTTTAATTTGTTAAAAATAAATTCTTTTGTTAACATTGTGACAAAGTTTTGTTCCTTTTTTTATGCCAATTCAAATACTTAAAATAAAACTCTTTTACATATGTAACTCAGACTAACTTGTTAACTATTACATTGTGGCAAGAAACAATAAACTTAAGTATTATAAGAAGAGCAAATAATATGGCTAAGTCCACCAATAGTTACAATGTTTAGCTTTGTGTGGCATAAGGCCACAATATTGAAGTATCTAATAAAGATCCACTGGTTTGTCAGGCAATTTTAATAATAATAAAAATACAGTAATCAATTTTAATAATAATAAAAATACAGTAATCATTTACTAAGCTTAGCTTAATTTAGCACAAGGTCAGAAATATGAGACACTCAGTGAGAATCAAACTCATTAACAATCATTGTAAGAAATGGAATCAACAACTCTAGTTCAAATCCTGGATGAAGCTGTTTGCATTTCACTTTGTGCTAATGCATCTGGGAAAGGCATGAATCCATCTTTCCCTAGATATGGATAAATAGTAGGATAGACTGTGTTATTTAGCATTGATTAAGCAACCTTTTTAGGAAAAAGAGAACTGAATTCAAACCAGCTTTACTTTGCTTAAAAAATGACTTTGTGCCATATTCTATCCATGGTGAAAGGGTTGTTTATCATCACATCATATAAAGTGATTCACTATTGAACTACAGTAGATGTAAAGTTGTCTTGTATAGTGGTAAGTATTTGTGCTTATGTGTGAGACTGGGGAGGAATTTCTTGCAAAAGAAAAGAAATCAGTTTGAGGTCTTATTTTTTGGTTTATAAAATATGAATATATAAATGAATAAAGTTTATTCAGTCATTACAAATGTTGGCTGTGACTGTTACTATGATAAATTTGTGATTGGAAAATGATAATTTGTTTATAGTGTACTCAAGGCAAAATTATTTTTGAAAAGATAGCTGCTATACTGTTTGAGATACAAGAGCCCTACAGATGGTAGAAGATAAAAATCTAACAATTTAAACTCACTTTTCCTTCATTGTATAATAATAGTAGCAATATCATCTTCATTTTTTTTATTAGATGAAGAATTTCAACTTGTTATTTTTTTACTTGTCTTTATTTCATTGTCATTTTAGTTGCTTTTTATCACAACCACTTAAATCATTATTAATGAGAGATTATTGCTTATTTCTGATTTGCACTATTAACTAATGGTTATAGAATAACATTCTGAACCATTGTGATGAAAAGAAACTAAAATTTATGAGGAACAAATGCTAGTGAAAATTAATAATGATTGACAAAGCTTTATATAAGAAATTTACACAATTTAAGACTATTGCTACTTGGTGGGAAAGCAAATGAAATAAGATTAAAGAAATACATTAAAAATTAATGATTGACAATGCTTCATCTAACAAAAATACAAGATAATATCTAGTTTTTGTCTTCATTTTGTTACTTTTTATTGCAATTATTTTTATATTTTATCACCTGGATTATCTTAAATTAAGGAACTTCACTATAAGTTAAAATTTGTATAAACAGACATACTCATCTATATAAGCAATCTAATAAGCCTATATGAGACTATTTACAACTAATAGTATAAGAAACAAAAATAAGTTAAAGGGAAAACTAATGATAAATGCTTTAACTAAGAAATTCAGACAATTTAAGACTATTACGTAAATATTCAGACAAAAGTTCGATAATTTTTTTGTGTAAATGCAAAAATATTAACTATAAGCATGAAATGACAAAATTGCAAGAATTAAAAAAAAACTTGACTTGAAATAAAAAATGGATTTAAGGATTTGATAATTTGGATCAAATCACTGGACATTGAATATTACAAAAAGATTTTTTATAAAAATTCAATTTAAAGGAAATATTTTTAAAAAAAGTTGTTCTTCTAAAATGAACATCCTTATATCATCATAGAACACAGCAAGATAATGTGGAGTGTAACTTTTTTACTTGGAAGAAAATATAAAAAAAGAAATGAAAAACATTTTCTTCTTTAAAAGTTTTATTTTTCAAAGAAAATTTTTGCATTTCTCTCTTCATTAAAAAAAAAAGACATGACACAGAATATCCCAATAAAGACTGGAGGTATTGCCTTAACAGAAATATCTACCCCCAATAGTGATTATAAGGGAAAAAAAATAAAATGAAAACGTTTTCTCTGAAACTAAGTTTCTCAGTGTAAAAGGAAGAAGAAAAAAAACTCCCAAAAAACATGAGAAGCAAAAAAAGTTCAAATCGGTTTAAAAAAAAAATGTTTTAAAGTAAATTCAAAAGAATGCAGTAGCACTTGCTGTAATGAAAGACATTGACAGCACCCACCCCCCCAAAAAAAAAGTATGATAGAAATTTTATCCTTGACATTATTTCAAAAGCCTGAAGAGTTTAAACTATTTACCATCTTAAATGATTTTAGAAGTATATACTTGTACTGACTATACTGAGAACAAGGAAAAAAGTTGTTCAAGTTCTAGATGGTTTCTCATAGATTTTAAATTGTGATAATCAGGTTTATATCATTATGGTAAGTTAAATAACCTTTTCAAAAAATACATCATTAGATTTATTGGTGTTGTAATTAGCATTGAAATTGAATAAAAATAGTAAATAAAATGATATGTAATAAACTTGAGATGAGATAACATCTTATGGGTTTTTTTAATAAAAAGTTCTAAAACTTAAGTGATAGATATCACAATCATATGTATTAGGTACTGTGGTAGCATGGTAAAGCATACATAAACAGAAGATATCTCTCTCTGTCTCTCTCTCTCACTCTCTCTCTCTCTCTCTCTATATATATATATATATATGAAGAGTTTTTTTATGGGTACAAAATTTAATAAGACTTCGTAAAAGCGTAAACATCTTAAAAGAGGAAAATTTCTTAAAAAGAAAATTAGGGAACCCTTATAATTAGATTTTTAATCCAAGTTGATATATATATATATATATATATATATTGCTAATTTTTCCGAGATGAAATAAAGGAAAATAAAGTGCTCAATTACAAATGTAAGAGCTTTATTTATTAAATATAACTGTTTATACAGAGGTTTTAGTGACCATCTACCTAAGGTTTCAGGCTTTTGCCTTCTTCAGGATACTATTTAATCCATCTGATGTGTCTGTAAGTACACACTTTTCTTGTACAGCAAAATCTCCAGATGATTTTATTGCCCAGAATTTACATCTCATAAAAACCAGCCAGCCAGCCAGCCAACCAGCCAAAACATAAAAGACATTCTTTATTGGATAGAATCTATCTATTAGTTGTTGAATATATTTAAAAAAAAACAGTTCCAAAAACTGAAGATCATATTTAAGTTAGGGTATCTTGATTTTATAAGAACTTCAAGAATCTGAAGCTTTTTTAACAATGTTGTACACACATATCTAAATTCAAACCAGCAGTACGCCACCTAAAAAATTGACTGTGTTGCACATCCTGCCTATGGTGGAGGGATCGGATAAATATATAAAAAGATGGATTGTTCTGTCAAGATAATGCATGGCATAATATAGAAAATATTTCATTTGAAAATACTGAATATTTCAGCTCAAAGAAATAATTCAAAACTCTTCTTATTCTTTAGATCTTGCTCTGATTACTGCCTATTCCAAAACTCTTATAGTATTTTTTTGTAGTAATTCACTGTAAATTATTTTACTGTAGACTTATTCTTAAAACACCAAAAGAGATGAAAACTAAATTCTCTTCATGGAAACCAAAAGATTTTTTTTATAAAAGACACTAATTATGAATCTTGTGACTCATTGTGATGGAACCTCTGATAATGAATTCTGATTAAACAAGAATCTTTTATCTTTTTGTCTGACCAAGCATTCATCAGCCATTACTTGTGAGATAACCTGATAGGTAACAATATAAAAATGTCAATGATAATGAGTTATTGTCTCTTCTCTTTATAAAGGAGATAAGTGAGAACAAAAAGATCTACAAGCAAATGGCGGCTTTGATATTAAAAAAAAAAAGAAATCATCTTTATTGCTTATTATAACAGCAACAAAAGCAGTTTCTTTAGATATTACTTATATCTTCCTTCTAATATCACACACACATAATTATCATAATATGAAACAAGAGTATAGTTAGCAGTTTTATTGTGCATCTTTAGAAGCAGTGAATAACAATCTGATAAGGTTTGATTTATCATGACAGACTGTTTTATAAGTTAAATGTACGAGGGTGAGTCAAAAGTTTTGCAATATTTTGGTACATACTAGTTTGGAGCGCATATATCACATGACATGTGGTAATTGCATTTCACTTAGCGCTAATACCATTGGGAAAGGTATGAATCTTACTCTCCCTCCAGCTATGGATAAATAGCAGGGTAGACTGGGCTGTTTAACCTTGGTTAGGTAACTGGTCTAGGAGAAGGAAAACTCTGAATTCAAACCTGTTGAACTCCGCTTAAGAAATTGACCTTGTGTCACATCCTGCTCGTGCGGAGGGGTTGGTAAATATATATATCACATGACATCGCTGAAGCAGTTCACGCCATGGTAGCTACCTATTGTAGTTAGTAGTATCATGGTAGTTGGTATGCTGACATGTTGTGCATTGCTTCGATCTGTGTATGATTTGAAAGCCACACAGATAAATGACTAATGTAGATTAATTACAGGAACCTATACTTTATGAGTTCAAACGGAGCCATAATGCAACGGAAGCAATCAAAAACATTTGTTATGCAAAAGGTGAAGGGAATGTTGATCACAGTATAATAACGAGATGGTTCAAAAGAATTTGCTAGGGTTGCAAAAACCTTGATGATCAGGAAAAGTCAGGTAGGCCTAAAATCATGCACTCAAAGGCAGTGCTCCAAGCGTCTTTACCTTTTGAGATATCTATTAGTGGAGTCTCCTTCTCTATATATAAATCAATTCCAAGGCAGTGCTTCAAGGCATAGAGGAAAATCTGGCAAGTAGAACTCTGAGATTATCAAGCAAACTCAGCATCTCACAGTGTATTTTGTCATCTTCAAGATCTTAGCAAAAGTGTCTGGAACTGTTGAACTCTTCTTCATATTACCTAAATATTGCAAAATATCATTGTAACCAACCATAATTGAAAATAAAATCTTTTTTTAAATTTTTATTTTAAACATGTCTCTTGTCAATTATTGTGTTATTTCTCACTCTTTTCCAGTTAGCACAAGTTAGAATATCCTAAGATGATTACATTTGTACAACCCTCAGTTATCAAAGTCTTGCTGCAATGCCAAAGATACAGTTTCAAATAGATTGAACATATTGTAGAATAATAATTGAATTATGACATTTTATTGTTGATATATATATATATATATATATATATATATATATATATATATATATATATACAGCAGCTGAAGTGATATCATTTCCTGAAATGTAATAGATAATATGAATTGACTTACCTTGTGAGCCACCTATTAATGGACTCTATCTCTATCTCTCTCTCTCTCTCTCTCTCTCTATATATATATATATATATATATATATATATATGAAAGAGAAAGTAAAATATGAGCAAATCCAAAGTATGACAACCCTTTTATGAATTAACATACCAATTTTATGTCCCAGTTTTATGGAGCAAATCTTCACTTACCTGAAAGATAAAAAAAAGAATAAAATATAATTATTAAGTTTCTAATAAAACAGCTGAAGAAATGTTAAGCTTCAATCAAACATAAATACAAAAAATAACATGGTGATCTAGAATATAAAACATTCATAAACCAAAATAAAAAAAGAAGACTTTTAAAAGATTTTAAAATTCAATCTGTTAAACTGACAAACATAAATTGATAACCATTAAGATGAGGATGTTAGTCCTGAAAAGTAACCCCCCTCCAAAAAAAAAAAAAAAATTGAAATAATGATTATTCATTGTTTTGGAATTTTAAACAGAAATAACAGAACAAAACACACTGATATATTCTGAGTTCATGAATATAATAGATAAATAAAATCTTATAAATAGATCAGTGGCCTCTTCCACACCATCAGTCTGGAGGTTTGATAGACAAGTGGGGTTAAAGCTTATTTTTGATTGAAGCAGGTGATGAGAAAGTTTGTGCTTGAGTTTTATGAGTTAGATATCTGGTGTGCTGCAGAGTAATTGTGTTTTTTTAGTTTATCCATCTAGAAGTCCCATTTTTAAAAAGTAAAAAGACTTTCCTCCTCTCTATGGAAGATGGTTTGGAAACTAACAGAAATGGTTGGCCTGAATTATTTACATATTAATAAATGTGCGAATCAAACTATAACAATGTTTTTGCCAATTCTTTTGATACCAGAATCAAGAGACATTTTCTTTGTCCTCTAAAACTTTTCAAAATTACAATCTATTTTGCAAGGACAAATAATATAACAATATCACTAATTTAATTTGACAAATTAATAAACATAAATTGATGAGAGTTAAGATGAAATAAACAAAGAAACAAAAACTGAAATAATGACTTAATAATAATTGACGTTTTTTTCCCTGTTTTTATATTATTTTTGCTTATAATTTAATAGTATGCTTACTTACAGATTATGTTAGTAATAGGCTAGCAGACATTTGTTAGTGAATTCAGTTCTCACTGAGTGCCTCAGTGTTTTGGTCTTTTACCAAACTAAGCTTAGTAAATGACTACTTCTTTACTGATTGAAGTTGTTAAGAATTTTTACCTTTCTTTAGTTTATGTCAGATGTGTCTTTTTGCGTGTAATAATTTGTATTTCAATTTTAATCTTACAAATTTTTTCAAGGTTTTCTGTTTGTCTATCTCTCTCTCTCTCTATATATATATATATATGTATTTACCAACCCCTCCGCACGAGCAGGATGTGACACAAGGTCAATTTCTTAAGCGGAGTTCAACAGGTTTGAATTCAGAGTTTTCCTTCTCCTAGACTGGTTGCCTAACCAAGGTTAAAGAGTCCAGTCTGCCCTACTATTTATCCATAGCTGGAGGGAGAGTAGGATTCATACCTTTCCCAAAGGTATTAGCACTAAGTGAAATGCAATTACCACATCCAGGATTTGAACTTGGGGCGGCGAGTCCATTTCCCATGACTTTAACCATTACACCACGTGCTTCCCATTCTCTCTCTCTCTCTCTCTCTCTCTCTCTCTCTATATATATATATATATATATATATATATAATATATATATATATATATATACACACACACACATCTATCTATATAAGGAACAGTGTAAAGTTTTCTTTTTGTTTCTTTGTTCATCTGTCATTGATTTATATTAGGATGAGAGTGTAGTATCAGTGCACTTTACTTAGGGTCAATGTAATAAATCCCTGAAACTTTTGACTAGGATTAGAGTGTAGTATCTGCACACAAATTTCATTTATTACAAAAAAGACATACAAATTAAAAACTAAAACTAAAAATCTTATTTTTATGTTTTTTTTCTTAAATTCTATTCACTTTTGGGGAAATATTCAATGTTACTCTTTAAATAATAACTGTGTTTATCTGCATATTTTATATCTCATGATTTTTAAATATTTGTAAAATGCAAGTATGAGGGAAAAAGTGCTAATCCATAGTTAAACAATCCTGTCATTTTTTAATGGGGTCTCTTTCACTCTCTCTCTCTCTATATATATATGTGTGTGTGCCTGTGTGTATGTATGTGCACATGTAATGATAGATATAAAGAGATGTATGTATACTCTTGTTTAAGGACCAAAGTAAACATATACAGACACATACATTTATTTATATTCTAAAGAGCAGCATTTTTTATTTTATGAACTTTTTACTTCTTTATTGGATGCTTTTTATTTACAAAATTTGAAATGCATGACAAAAATATACAAGTTTTCAGTATCATACAGAAAAGTTTTTTTTTCTTTTTGATATTCTGTAGGTTTATAATATTGAAAATACCTAAAAATGACAACAAAAATTATTAAAATTCCTGAGTATTATCTTTTTTTCTTTGCTTATGTTGTAAAATGTTCCATTGTTCTTTTGTTATAATAGTCCATAGAAAATATGAATTTTTAAAAAGTTTGTTTCTTGAATTTTGTTTTCCATGATAAATAAATAAAAAAAAGACAAAGTATTCTTTAACTTCTAATAACAACCATCACCATTTTATTTTTGATTTATTGCAATAAAAGTGGGTAACTACACTTCAATTCAATTTGCAATGCATTTCTATAATAAAATCATTAAAAATGCATTTATATTACACATATAATAGCCTTATTCTGTCAGTAATGATTGGATTAATTCCAAGATGATGATAATTTCTATAGATTTTTAATGCATTTCTATAGTAAAATAATCAGAAATGCATTTACATTACATTTACAGAAACTGGTAGATAGATACATGAATACATGGTGATTACTTCTTCATGTCAGAATATGCTTACTGCATCCCTTACAGAGGAGTAAGACCCCTCACAAAAAGGAGATGTTCTGGGTATGACACTAAACTACATCTAATGATTAGGCTCTAATTCTAGAGATCTAGGAAGTTGCCATTGGTAGTACCTGTTTCATCTATGGATAAAATAGATTTGCTTAAAAATTATTTGTAATTTTGATAGGATTGTGTGCAAAAAAACAACAAAAAACTGTTAAAAAACAATTTAGTAACTAACAATAAAAATTATTACTCTCTATATGTAATTCGTTTTTCTCATTCTGAAAATAACATTCATTTTGGTTTATGGTTATTTTTTATAATGAGCCTTAAAGCTTTTAGAATTTTCTTTATTTCCATTTTTATTGTTACTTTCCTTTCTATTAAGGATCAGACGGATATATATATATAAAGAGAGGGAGAGAGATGAATAGGGAGATATAGATAGAGAAATGAATAAAGATAGATAGAGAGATAGAAAGATGAATAGAGAGAGATATAGATGATAGAGATAGAGATATGAAGAGAGATAGAGATGAATAGAGAGAGATAGAGATATGAATAGAGAGATAGATGAATATATATATATATATATATATAGATGAATAGATTGAGATAGATATTTTGATAGATATATAGATAGATATATTATCTTCCTTTTTTCCAACTTGTAATGCACCTGAGAATGCTGGGTGTATTGTTGCAATTAACAAATACACAATGCAAAATAATTCAAGTATTTAAAAAAAAACATAAAAAATATAATTTTTAATATACTGTTCACAGTATGAATAGTCCTGGTCAGTATTATTGGCATCCTTTCATTTTTTTTGTTAGATCTTAAAAAATAAATGGAAAATGACCAAATTTATATAAACTTGTTGTTTTATCATTTGCTGTTCTTTATCAACCATAAATTCTCAATATGTTACATAATTGTTAGTACCCTAACACTTATTTACAGTAGTGTAGAAACCAAAATGGCTGTTATAAGTTGCAGCCGGTGGCCTTGAAGGATTGAGTGACATGGCTTGACCTAATCCTGATCTTCCTTCTGGTGGATACCATGAGAATCGGTGGAGAAGACCCTCTTCCGGTTTAGATTAGAAAGAGAGTTTAGTTCAGTATTGGCCAAACCACGAAGGTGGTAAGTCGTGTTAAGCGCATAGCCGACTCAATCTACGCAGGTAGTCTGGTGGGGATTTCAGAATAAAATATGATCTAAAGCAAATCGAAGTCTTGGGTTATTATCTAAAAACTACCAATGACACAGGGCTTCTGATAAAGAGAAATTCCCAATGGAAGACCAGACACGAAGTCCCCAAGATGAAGTCCAGACGCTAGAAGAAGAATGTAAGATACCAAAGATGGGCAGAAGAATAATAGAAGTAAAGAGAGTATACAACAAATAGACCAAAGTTGTTTCAATAGATTTGGTTTATTTTTTTTTTTTTTTTCAGTAGACATTCAACATTATGGACTAAAATTGCCTGGGTGTCAATAATTGTGATCAGAACTGTATACTCAAAGTTTCTTGAAACAATTGTTATTGAATAGAAATGTTTTTCCAAATAAATAAGCCTGTGTGTAATAAGGCCATTTGTGACAATAGAATCAGTGCTTCTTGGGAGTGTATGAATGAATACAGAAAACATTGTGTCCATGATAAATAGATACAAACAAGTGTATTAATATACATAGATGCATCATTAGTAAGTCATGACAAGAATTTATTTTACACAAAAATATTTTTTTAATATCATTTCTTTCTGTTGTTAATGCACTTGATTATTTGGTTTATCACACAGATTAATTATACAGTGACATTTTCAGATCAAAATTCAACAACTACATGCCAGGATACAGACTTATTGATCTGTAGTTTATACATGTGTATATATATATATATATATACATAAGTTAAGAGTAAGGAAATGAATCTGACGCTATAAGTATAGATAAAAGGATATGAAAACACACAATGCTGTTAAAATGAAAATATTTTATATCATATTCATAGCTAATATTGAACAATATTTTGATTTATAAAAATCTTCATCAGAGCTTGTTTTTAAACCGGACTCAATGAAAGAGAAGCTGAAAATAATTGAATTCAAATTGAAAACATTGATGTTCCAAAGTCATGCGATTGTTTCTTCATTAGCACATCCGCTACGCGTTTCTCGGTCAACGACATAATGTATATCTTAGTGGAACAGTTTTTGAAAGAAGACATATTTCAAATTCAAAAATAGACAAATTCTCTTTTTCAAACAGGAAGAATTTTAACCCGTCAACCTGCAACGGATTTTTTCCGAAAATAAATATTTTTTTCTACTATTTTTTTTTATTAAAAAAATTTTTTTTTATATAATGTAAAAAATATGAATGGTGTAAGGGTTTATTGGGATAATGTAAAATTTAAATTTGTTAGGAAGTATATGTCAGAAATGATTATGTGAAGGGGATTTTATGATTTCTGAGTACAAGTGTCGCTAAATAAAAAAAAAAGCCTTGTCTTTGGGGGATGGTTTGATGTGTGAGAATAACCCAAGATTCATGTGTGTGTGTGTGTGTGTGTGTATGTATGTATGATTGGAAAAACAGTTGTTATTATTTATTGTATATTTTATAATTCCTCTCTCTCTCTCCACATGCACATATATATATATATATATATATATATATATATATATATATATATATATATATAATAAAAGGTAGGTCAACATAAGTGTAAAATTAAAATGTGATATTTTAGCTAAATGCTCACATTCTAATCAACACAGAACAAATATCTGCCAAATTTCAAGAAATCCCAGTAATATTTAGAGGCCCTATTGTCTACAAACTTTTGAAAGTATACTAGTTTATATTAGATATAATATTGACTAAGAAAACAAGATTTTGTATTAAATCATTTGTTTAAATCCATTTCTGCCTGACAGTGATATACTACATATAGCATGGCATCATAAAA
Organism: Doryteuthis pealeii; assembly: GCA_023376005.1. Classification (NCBI taxonomy): domain Eukaryota; kingdom Metazoa; phylum Mollusca; class Cephalopoda; order Myopsida; family Loliginidae; genus Doryteuthis; species Doryteuthis pealeii. The sequence goes on along the minus strand of CM042146.1, from coordinate 117,977,274 downwards.
TTATAAAACAAGTATTAATATATTAAATATTCACAATACACTGCATAGATAGCAGATTACAGGAAAAAAATCCTAGGAATATTTTAACATTAAATTTCAAACAATATATTTTAGAAACCAAATATAGTAAGTAAAATTACTTCATCCGATGATTTAGCTACTTGCCAAAAGTAATAGCAGAGTGAGACAACTTAATATCATTCAATTTGACTGAAATTTGGAATACTGAAATGAAGAAAGAGAAATGGGCAGACATAGTGAGATGAAAATTGCAATTTTGGAAATTTGAACCATCTTATTATATATTTGCACACACAAGATTGAATAATTTGAACATAGAGACTTTTGTGGTTGTCATTTGGGAGACAGTGTATAAACAGCAAATATCTACTTCTAAAATTTAGGGTAGGTTGTGTTTTTCATGATCAAATTTCCTAAACTTTTGGTTTGCCTTCCTCTCTCTCTATGTATACACACACACACACACACACACACACACACACACATATATATATATATATATTATATATACTAGCAAATATATATATACTAGCAATATTATATATACTAGCAAATATATGCACCCTCCGGGTGCAAGTATTTAAGTTTTAATGTAATGAAATATCGTATTAAATTAGAAACACTAATGAAACTAAATAAGAATGCAGATAAAAAAATTTGAAACAGAGGAGGGTATAATCGAAAAATAGAACAACTGAGATTTATTCTTCCATCACTCTCGTCTTTCATTGTTATTTTTTCTAATTTAAGTATTTAGTTAAAATAGGAAGTACAGAATAAAATGACAGTTATCTTTTCTTGTTAATGGATTTCATTTAAGATTAATTGAAGAGATTTTTGCTTATATTCATTAAAATAAAGCCATACAATTAAAAATCAATAATACTAAGCATATATTTATTAAAATTACATTTTTAATATCAATATGCAAATTAGCCTTCCCGTTCACACTGTAAACCGCTATTTTGTTGTATATTACAATACAATTGCATGTTATTAGTATGTAGATATGGTTAACAGTATAAATAATGTAAAACAATTTTATTAATAATTGAGGTTAAAATAAGGATAAATTCATGGTGAATGTGGCGTCAATTACTAAGGGAATTGTGACTTGAGTAGTGATTTAGTTTCGGTTACAGACAGAAAAACACACAATCTCCATTATAATAAGATATATTATATATAGAGACACACATGCATACATATATAGTAACTGCCACTTCTTTACAGAAAGCCATCTCTTCAATTCTGCTAAAAGTACCCGTGGGAATGCATGTGACTCCTCAGGCCAAGTTCATCCTTGCAAGCACTGTCACATATATGACAAACAAGATAGCTGCCTTTGTCATTGTCCCTGTGCTCTCTCTCTCTCTCTCTCACACACACAAACTCATATATATATATATATATATATATATATATAGCTATAGTGTTGGATTGTCACGGTTTCAGCTTTTACTGGAATGGCATGCCAAATGCAGTATTATTGGTAGAGTGCTCAATATAAAATAGAGCTGTTATATAATATGATAAATGAATATATAAAGCTTTTACATTTTTCGATTTTCTTTGCATTTGAAACAAGTTCACCTGACGATTGTTGACACATGAAACCAAAATGGTTGTGACTGTTCCTTTGTCACCAAATAAATAGATATGTAAAACCATTATATATCTATTTATTATATATATATATATATATACTAGCTCAGTACCCATAAAAAGTGATAGGATTGTTTATGTACATGGAGTATCATCTGATATTTGTTCTTCTAATGCAGAAAAGGAAAATATTGAATGGTAAAACATGAAGTTGTCTTTGAAATATTTCTAAATTGGATTTCTTGGATTACTCATCAAATCATGAGGATATTCTGATAATAACTCTTTTTGGTTTGTATTTTTACCTTTGTGACAACAATTACTGAATTTATCACCTGATGCCACTTGATGATGAAAAATACCTGCATTAAAAACTGACAAAGAATATTCATAGGCCCAAATGAATGAGGCAATAAATTTGCTTCAGAAAATGGATTGCTGTTAACATATTTTGAACAAGTATATTTCTTCTATTTTGTGTTTCTTTGTATTTTCTCTTAATATAATTTATTCACATGTTCTGCATCAATATGAACCCCACTGACCCCTTGCAGCTAACTTTCTTCAGTTGGATTCCTCTGCACTTTCATTTGGCATTCTTTTAGCCTTACTTCTGTTTCTTTTTAGGATTGCTCCTGTTGCTGTTAAGAAATATGGTTCAAACCTTGTTGCAGTTTTTATTGCGTTTTTGTTACAATAATTCTTCTCCCAAATTATAAATGGCATTGGCTCATTCTTGTCTTAACTGCAATCTTCTTTCTTCTGTTAAAAGACAAGAAATTTCTTTGCATCTGTTTTTCTCTGTTGACTATTCATAAAATCTGAATTATATTTTGCTGTTTTTATTCTTTGTCATCGAATTCATTGCCTGGTTTTCCTTTTCTGAGCTAATTGACATCTTCTTTAATTTGAATATTGTAGACTCAATGAATTGAAAGATTTTAACACATAAATCAAAGAAAAAATAAAAAGGGATTAATACAACAAATTGTTGTTCCTTGTAAAATGTAAACATAAAATTGAATTTTAAAAAAAGAAGAAAATATCTTTCATGATAAAAAAGCAGATCCTAAAATTTTCCGCCACCAAAAATAAAAGACCAGAAAGAAAGTTTTCTATACTGGGGATCCCAACCAATGACCCACATAAAGCTCTATAGAAGGAAAAAAATAGAGGGGGGGGGAATAAATATTTGTTGTTCTGCTTATGATCAGTCTTTCGATCTCCAGTCTGTTTAAGATTGGTTTGGTTTCTTTGCACAATTATGGGGTTTCAAGTAAATGTTCTTTGTTGAGGGTGGGGGCAAAAACAAGCGAGTCAAATGCCTTATTCGCAGGCTACAACATTGTCGTCGTCGTCATCATCATTGTTGTCATCTACCAGCAGCTGAAGTTGCAACACTGTTACTGCCATCACCCCACTTCTACTGCCATTTCCCCATATCATCCGGGCACATCAGTCGAACCTCGCGCCCGTGCACAATTCTCGTGCATTCGGATAGACGCATGTAGGACCCAACATCCGGGCACTGAATTGCACCTCGCGTCCATCCAGCGCCTAAATCTCATTTCTTTGCATTCCGGAGGCGCGGGTTCGACTCCGGCAGGCAAGACACTCTCACTCTTTTTCCAAATGAGTACGGTGGTACTCGTTCTTCGTCACAAGCTCTTGAGGCCTATTCTTACAGCTCTACACCAAATTTATAAACATCTCTTTGCCTTTTGATGTTGGCTATGAAGAAGTACCATTACAACTTCAGATGGAATTAATTGAATTTCAGTATTCAGAAGATTTGAAGTCCAAGTTTCAATTTCTATAAGAACTTCCATCTGGATGATTCCCTAACCTTATCATCCACACCCAAAAAGTAGTGAGCATGTTTGGCACTATATACCGTATGCCAAGTGTATTTTGCATTCATAATTGTCAAATCATCACTTGTCTAATGTGCTCCTTTGGCAAACTCTTCATCTAACTCTAATATTACATAATTTTATGATTGTATCAGATGTCTCATTAATAAATTATGATTGTTTCTTGTGAATTTAACACTTTTTTCTGTCTTTTAAAATAGCAGGCCCAGTCCCTCCTGAGTTAAGCTTTGTGGCCCTTGAGCTGTAAAGGTTGGGGACCCCTGGTTTAGGGTTATATTAAATCAAACCTCTTGCTATAATCTTTGTGTTGTGATGTGTAGTTCTGTATTCCTTGTTGTAGCAATAGTAGTAATTCTCTGAGCGTATCGAAGCTCTATCTCTTACCCTCTCGTAGCTAGATCTCTTATGTCCTCTAAACTGTCTGTATATATCTCCTGCTGTAATACACATATGTAAATGAGATAACACGCCATTGGCTATCTCACTACACTTTGAAAGTTTAGGAATAAAAACTAAAAACTAAAATAATAGAAATATTTCCAGAGTCCTATTCATAACTACAGAAAATTTTGTAGCCAAAGCTGAAGGCTTTTTTGAGTTATACAATGGCAAAAACAAATGGATGAAAGAAAGAAAGAAATTTGGTGAATCATCGAAAGATAAATTAGATTTATAATTATTACATTTGTATTGTTTTTATTATTCATTACATAAAAAAAAAACTTTTGTTTTTCTTTGCCATCTTTGATTTTTTTTTTCTTTTTAATTTTGTAATTTTCAATCCTCATAGTCAACAATAAGTGCATTTGGCCATCATGGAAGACATAAATTCTTTGCCTGACTCAGAAGCAGTAATTTCTGACAGGCCAGTTCGGTCATCCATTTTCTGTATTTGGGCTTAATTCCCTTTCAGTGCCATTCAGAATTAGTTTCTTTGTCATCTTGTTTCCTCTCCCCCATATTTCCTGCTCCTTCTCCCTCTCTCTCAATTACTCCCTAAGTTCCCTAACTCCATTTATCCACAAAGGCTTTTTTCTATTTTCCCCTTTACTTTCTTCCTCTGCTTAAGACTGGCAACAGTTGTCATACTGATATCATTCATGAGTCATATTAACGCAAACAGTTGAGAGACAGACCCACCCTCGTTCGGATTGATAGTACCTAAAATTGAAGGGTAAGAATAGGAATATTAGGGATTCAGGATTACATTATCAGTTGCAGAACTCTAGCCTGAATAGTTCCGTTAATGTTCATCACTCTTTCTAGATTCTATTGATTATGCAAACATTTGGCTGGTGGTGATAATGGTGCCCGGGGGACGGGGGGGGGATCTTTAGAAGGACTGAATTCTTTTCCCTCCACATACCATGCAGTAACAGTTAGTTCTTAAAGTCTTAGTTTTTACACCCTACAAATCAGACATTAAAAAATGATCTAAAAATGTTTCTTTTGCTGCTTTTAAACAAGTGTAAATATTATAAGCTGAAAAAAAAATTCCTATTATCAGTTCTCTGGTGTTTGGTTTCAAATCTCACCCATTCTCTCTCACCCATGACTCCTTGTCCCCCCCACCCCCACTCACCAATTCAGACAATAGGATACTTCATGAATGCGTAATGCCAATGTTGGTCAATAACTTTATTTAGATAGAGGTAGTTAGGTAGGGGGAGGAAGGACAGAGATGAAAAAAGGGGTGGAAGAAGAGAAGAGAGAGAAGATATGGATATATATATATATATATATATATATATATATATATATATATAAGATAAATATATAAAGGTTTTACATATCTATTTATTAGGTGATATGTAAAACCTTTATATATTTATCTTATTATATTATATAACAGCTCTATTTTATATTGAGCACTCTACCAATAATACTGCCTTTGGTACACCATTCCAGCAAAAGCTGAAACAGTGACCATCTCAAACTATAGGTATAACTAATATATATATATATATATATATATATATATATATATATATATATATAGAGAGAGAGAGAGAGAGAGAGAGAGAGAGAGAGAGAAAAGAGAAAATAAAGTAATGAGAGGAGAAAGAGAGAAAAAAAACAGAAAGAGAGATATATTGAGAAAGAAGGAAAAAAGTACCCAAACCAAATTTAGAAAAAAAAATTATTTAAAGACATCATAATAGGAAGAAACAATAAATGACCAGAATGTACACAAATAACAATATATATATTTGAGAGCTTATAATATCCCTCCAACCCTGAACTTACATTTAATATTACAGTTAGGCTAGGTAGTCCATAGCATATAACACCCAAGAAATATCTTTTAGTTGTTTGTTGTTGTTGTTGTTGTTGTTTTTTTGGGGGGAGGAGCATACATGACATCAAATATGATATTCAGAATTGAGTAGGATTAATAGTTTAAAGTTCATAAGACAAAAGGAAATGAAAAAAGGTTTTACAAACATCTATTTGTATTGTAGAAATAATCTTTAAAAAATAATGAATCAAAGTCAGGTCATAGAACAATGTATTTTACCAGAAGAAGAAAAGTGTCAGGATATTTTTTATTGGTGATTTCTACCCATTTTCTTTAGCATTCAAAAAACATGTCATGATAAAAAGCAACAATAATACGATAGAGCAAAACTAGTAAGAAAATAATAGTAATAATGAAGTGTGGATCAACCCAGAATATTGTGATGAAAAGCAACAATAATAAGATGGAGAAAAACTAGAAACAAAATAAAAATGCTTAATCTAAAAAGAATAACTATTAGAATGCAGGAAAACAAAGATGGCGGATAGAAAATCAGATAAACAAATGGCAGAATTATTATAGATTTGTATTCTGTTTTATGAATGTTTCCATGCCAAAAGTTGTCACGGCAACAACTATGAAAGATGAGCCATTAAAGTTTAGAATGCAAGTTCAAGTCTCAGCAGAACCTACTTCTTTATTTTGGAATTTTTATTCTCTGAACCCTAAATATTGTAATCAAAAGCAACAATAATACGATGAAGTAAAACTAATAAAAAAAAATCAATAATTATAAGAAAAAGGTACATGTATATGTAAAATGTTTTTGTTGTATAAATGTAGGAATAGTGTAGACAGAGAGTTAATGGAACTTGGTGACTTAGTTTCTCGCCTATGCAATCATCAGACTAAAATGGTCCTATATAGCAGGTATACCTTTATATACTGTTGTGTGGGCAGGACGGGTTGGGTAATCTATTTTTGGGGGCATATAGACACACACACAGGTATATATATATATATATATATATATATATATATATAAAATAATGGCTGTCAACTTGTGTTCGAGTAAGACCATTTCCAGTTTGCTTTTTTTTATCATCATATTTGGGTGCCAGTAGCATTTGACACTATATCCTTGTATTTTCTCAGATGACTCACCAGGCCAGTCCTGGAGAGACATACTCTTCCGCATAAACTACATGGTGGAACTTCTCCACTTTGAATGTTACTTGGGCTGAAAATTGCCCTTTCTAATAGCTCGTTTAAATTTTTGGTGTTTAATTCGGTTGGACTCAAATTCTTCCACAGACAGGTAGATGGTGGCTCTCCAGCCAGGTCTATAATGAGCTAGCTTCTCCCAGTCCTCCACAGCAATAGCAGTGTTCAGAGTGTCCTTATATATATATATATATATATATATATATATATATATATATATATATATAAATATATATGCACATATATATATATACGTGTATATATTTATATACACATGTATATAAATATATATACATATGTATATAAATATATACACACATGTATATACATAAGTATATATGTATATACATATATATACACATGTTTATACATACATATATATACACATGTTTATACATACATATATACACCCACACATATATATATATATATATATATACATATATAAATATACACATATACACACACATATGTATATAGGTAAATTCATCAATAGTCCTATATTCTAATGATAAAAAAGCATTTTACACAAATATCTATTTTTCACTATAATCTCCTTTATCATTTGACAAATGCAGCTTCAAATCTGATCTTTCTCTGATAACTTTTACGATGTAATATGATTGGATGTAGAGAATGAACAATTTTCAGATCATGTCTCAAACATATTGCCCAAGGGTTGAACACACTGGACATCAGAGAGTCTAATGATCAAATACATGAAATTGATAAATCCTTTTCATGAGAAGAAAATACAGACAACCAAACACACATGATAATAAAGATACAAATCAAGTATCAAAACAAATAGAAAATAAGAAAATCCATGTTTCATGCATAAACATATTTAGTTAAATGTATGTACATCGCAAACAAATGAACAGCAAAACCTATAAAACATTATGTATATAAAGAAATAGATACATCCATATATATATATATATATACACATACACACACATATATATGCAGCTCAGTCGGTAGAGCGTTGGGCTAGAAACCACAAGGTTCCTAGTTTGATACCGGTCCTCGCCAACTCAGCGTATGAGTAGCACAGGGATCTGTGCGGTAAAGTAAGGAGCTGATGGTAGGTGTGGCGCTCCACCTCAGATGATAAAACAATCTCCTTGGTCTAGCGCAAGTGAAAAGGGGATAGACTCCCTCGCTGACTAGCTGATACCGACTTTAGGCCGCCCCGACGACTTTACTTTATATATATATATATATGTATAAATAAGGTGTACTCAATGTCAATGAGAGATCATTTCTTGTCTATGCAATCATCATTCCTCTTGGTTTGATGATCGCATAAGTAAGAAAATGACAGTCACTAAGTACCACTGACTCTGTGTCTATACTATACAAATTTTATATATATATATATATATATATATATATATATATCTATATATATATATATATATATATATATATATATATATGGGTGGTAAGATATTAAAATAAATCCAACAAAATATAGAAATAAGAAAAAACAAAGTATTCCATAACATAAATTTATTTGTATTTATCTTTTGCAATACTTTGTTTTTTCTTATACATACACACACACACACAGACATATATATATATATATATATATATATATATATATATATATATTTCTTAAAATTGTATAATTTCTATTCCCTTAAGAACTAAAGTACATAAAATCTAATGTTTTCAGTTGAAGAACTAACATGGCAATCAAAAGAAGAGAATAAAACAGTGCTCAATTTTGAAAATAATATAGAGCAAATATAATAATATTAATAATTGAACATATCATATAACCTAAGCGTCTGAGTTTCATGATTCTGATCATTAGGTGTTTCAGCTAAGTAAAGGTTCTACGTTTGTTGCCTGTAGTAATCTCATCTTTTTTAGGTAAAAAAAAAAATAAAGTCATCATGATGATAACTATGGACCTAGAAAACAAACAGCTTCTCTCTTGTGAGTTTTTATGATGTGACCATGTCTGCTCCTGATCAGGAAATTGATGATGAAAAGATTGATGATTTTTACAACCAAGTACATTTGGTCATAAAAAGGATCCACTTTGATCATAAACTGGTACTCATGGATGATTTTAAGGCTCAGTTTGGATCTGATCATCAAATGTAGCCCGATTCCCCAGTGAGTCATTGGATTGGCAAAATGAACTTAAATGGACTGAACCTTTTTTTTCATCTACAAAGAATTTGATCTGTCCATCACTAAGACGTTTCTCCAACAGCCAAACCATCAGAAAACAATTTGGATGCATCCAAGATCCAAAGACTGGCACATGATAGACTATATAATAACCTGAAACAGTATGTCAAGAATTTATACATCACTCACTTCTTTCAGACTATTCCCTGTTACATAGCAAGGTGTCTTTTCACCCCCACACCCCTTACAAGAGGCACCTTGTACGTGCCACCATTCCCAGGTGAATTAATATGTCGCCTTTGAAGTTATATATTAAAAGAAGGGAATCATCTGATGAACTTGAAGCAACATTTGTTTTGTTTGGGATCTTTGAGGATATTGAAGTTTCTTGGAAATCCTTAAGGATAGCACTTATTCCACCATTTTGGAGGTTCTTGGGATTTCCTTTAGGAAGCATCAGAACTGATTCAATAATAATAATAATAATAATACAAAAGTTTAATCTTAGACAAGATGCATGATTTGCACAAATTATGAATTAATGAGAAAATCAGCATCCAAAATAAAAAGCATACAGTTTGTAGAAAATGTAGGAATCATGATTTTCTGTCACCGCTTCTGAACCTTAAGATGGTGGTGCCAGAAAGTTGGTTCAAACTATCTGGAAGACTAGGAGGCATTCCTCGGAACTTCAAAGATGCATCCATCAAAGAAAAAAGGTAAAAAGGCTGAATGTAATAATTCATAGAATATCCCCCTTCTGCATTCCTGGGAAAGACTTGTCCATTCTCAACAAAATTATCCCTCCCTTGATTGATCAAATTTACTTCAAATCTTAATGTAGCTTCTACATTGATATTTGAAGTAAATTTGATCAATTGTGGGGATATTAACATTATATTCATATTTTTTCAAGTTGTTGAAAAACTTTGAAAACAAAATCAAAACCTTTATATGGCTTTTGTAGATCTTACTCAACCATTCCACCATGAACAGGATGTAACGCAAAATCAATCTAAACACAGTAAGGCTGATTTGTATTTAGAGTTTTCCTTCTTCTAGACTGGTTGCCAAAACAAGTCTAAAGAATCTAGTCTGCCCTACTATTTATGTATAGCAGGGGTGAGGTAAGAACAGATGGATTCATGCCTTTCCTAAGGACATCAGTGTGAAGTGAAATGCAAATAATTTCCTCCAGGATTTGAACTCTGGTGGCTGGTTTCATTTCTTACGACAATAACCATTACGCAAAGTGTGCCTCCAAAATTGTAGATGTAAGATGTGGACAATCTTGAAAAAACTTGTTTTCCCAGATAATATGCTAAAAGTTATCTAATTCCACAATTCTGAATTTAGAGTTTTCTTTCTCCTAGACCGGTTGCCTAACCAAGGTTAAAGAGCCCAGTCTGCCCTACTATTTACCCATAGCTGGAGGGAGATTAGGATTCATACCTTTCCCAAGGGTATTAGCGCTAAGTGAAATGCAATTAGCACGTCCAGGATTTGAACTCGGGGCGACAAGTCCATTTCCCATGACTTTAACCATTAGACCACGTGCTTTCTATCCAACTACCAGTGCTTTAAAGTAAAAACACTCCTGTTCTTTACTGATGATACTGCACTTATTACAACCTCTATTGAGGATGTTCAAGAAACTATTGACTGTTGGCCTAATTATTAGCATTAAGAAAACCAAGTAGTGTACCAACCAGGGTTCGACATTAACGCTGTCCCGGGGACGATAAAAATTACATCTGGGACGATCAATACGTCATCTGGGACAGTTTGCCAGGGATGGTAAAAATTTTTCCTAAAAGTTAGTACTACATTCCAATATTGGCCATCCAGTGATTGTCCGAATGCTGACCTCAAAATGAGGCTACAGCACCGCAGGTCTATTCTCAAAGCCATGTAATGAATGATGGTGGAGGAAGATAGTTTAAAAGGACCAAATTATGTACTACTAACCCTTCTCAGGGTAACTTAAAGTAAAAAACGTTTTTTTTTTTAGCTCAAAACACACTAGGAAATGGATTTTTGGCCCAAATATCCAGAATTATCACTGCTTCAGCTTTTCTTAATGTTTTATTACATATAATTATGCTACTGGTGACTGACAAGTATAGATGATGCTAATGAATTAAACAAAAATATTTTAATTTTGGGACGGTCCAAACCCCATTCGGGACGGTTGATAATTTTTGTTCGGGACGGTCATGAAAAAAGTTAGTGTTGGGGCCTGGTACCAACCAAAGTCTACCCCCCAAAAAAGTCAAGAATGTTAAACAGCCACCACCTACCCACAATATTTCTAGGGGTTTCTATCACAGTAAATAGAAACAATCTCAAATATTTTAAATCATTAAAATATTTGGGAAGTAAAATCAACTGAAATGTCTCTCTTGCTGATTCCATCATCTCAGAAATTCAAACTAAAATTAATAGCTCTATATTTATAAAGATTTACTAGTCTTAAAAGTACACATTAGAACGGTGCTCAGTATTGGTGTCACAAGTAGTAAAAATCTATATTAATCTACTAGTACTACTCATCCACATAAAATTATCACTGTAGAGCAATATTTCCAAAATTTATCATAGTCTGATACAGGATAATAATTATGAAGTACACAGAAATAAACTCACTTGCAAAACTGACTTATTAATAATCTCTCCATAACAAACAGATTCTTGTGAATCTGTCACATGGTTTGAAATTGGATATCATTTTGGAATTTCAGAAAAGAAAAAAAATACTCTAATCTATTGTTTACTTGAAAAAATTGTTTATGTCATTGTTTTTATATCACCTGACATAAAAGTAAAAAGTAAAGAAAACTTATAATAATAATAATAATAATAATAATAATAATGTTGTTGATTTTTTTATCAAACATATATTTGTGTGCATAAGTGTGAGTGAATATATATTTTTGTTGTTAACTATAAGGGTTCATTGGTAAAACATAAGCTCCTTGTAAAGCATAGGGGGGCCCCATCTGCAGTTTCAGTCGCAAGTTTTTTTCTTTCTTTTTTTATGCTATGGAGTTGCCAAAACAACATCCATCTACTAAAGATTGGAATTTCTGTTTTTTCTTTGAGTTTTACTAGATTTACATTGTTTATTAAGAGCTCTAACTGCTCTGCTGTTTACCCATAATTAAGGGGAGAAGTGGAGTCATGCCTTTCCTAAGAGTATTAAATAAGAAGGAAATGCAAAGAGTTCTGACTTGTAGATAATAATAAAAATACTGTATCAAAGGGAATTAGAAATTTGCCAAGTATTTTTTTTTTTTTTTTGAAGAAGAACACTCAATGAAAATACCCATATGTCATTATTTGTCTGAATTTTTGAGATGAAGCTTGATAATTTGTATTATTTAGATTTTCTGTACTGTTGTCCTCATCTTTATATATATATACTATAGTGTGGGATTGTCACTGTTTCAGTTTTTTCTGGAACGGTGTGCCAAAGGCAGTATTATTGGGAGAGTGCTTAATATAAAATAGAGCTGTTATATAACATAATAAAATAAATATATAAAGGTTTTACATATCTATTTATTTGGTGACAAAGGAACAGTCACGACCATTTTGGTTTCATGCGACAGCAATCATCAGGTCAACTTGTTTCAAATGCAAGGAAAATCGAAAAATTACAAAAAGATCAATAGATATAGGATGTGTATGATTGGATGAAATGTTATGCGTATGTGTGTGGTGTTGTTTGAATGTGTATGAGTGTTTAGGGACAGTGGAAAGTTATGTATACGGGATAACGGTTCCCATATATATATATATATATATATATATATATATGATGGTTATTCAATAAATAATGTGAATTTTGCCTAAGGAGTTAGCAGTAGGGAGCACTGATTACAGTTGCACTGTTTTCCTGAAAATTAATAGTGATAGATCCTTTCATGGCCCTGATGATTCATGACCTTCATTACTGACTGCTGCACCAGAACTTTTCTTTTACCAGAGAGTCAGTATGTTTCCACTCCATTGACTGTATTTTCGACTCAGCTATGTTTAGCCCATTTAAAAAAAAATAAGACATGATAATTTGAAGACAGACCTCTGTTTAAACCTGGAGCACTCTGTTTTTATTTGTTGCCATTTTTAATAGCCTCAAAACGAATATTTTTGTGAGATTAAAATATTTTTTGCTATAAACCAATTCCAAATAATACAGAGTTTACATTTATAGAAAAATATACTGAAAAAAATTATTTTAGTATTATCTGTGTTATTCGGACTATTGTCCTCATCTTCATTGTTATTTGTACAACGTTTCAGCCAATATACCCTCCGGCCTTCTTCAGGTATTTCTTCTCGGACTCGGAAACCTTCTTTTCGAACTCGGGAACTTTCTTGTCGTAATTGGGAGCCATCACGGAACTTTGAACCTAACCCTTTATTTAGTCCACGGGGGTATCTTGTTCTCATTCCGCTAACCATAGCTGGGGTAGGAGTTGTGTTAATTATTTTTCTATGTTACTGCCTCTACTCAGGATTGAACCTGGAATCCAGAGATAACTGTCACTTAAAACTGTCTTAACCTAACTTTTACTTAAAAAAAAAAGAATTATTTTTATTTATTGAATGACCCTCATCTATTAGATATAAGAAAGAAAGAAAACTTTACCTTTCCTCAACATCTTATCAAGCAGAACTGATAAGTTTGAATTAAATATATGCTATAAATCAACAAATAAAAATGACAATTTCTATTCACATGACAAGAAAATAATATCAGGAATATTAATAAGATACTAAAATGTAAAAGCCAGCAACATATAGATGAAAAATAAAGATATATAAAAATACCTTTAAGCTACTCCATAAGCCAATTTCTTTCATAAACCATATTAAAAAAAAAGAACAGACAATATAAAAAGCAAAACAAATAAACTATAAACAAAAACAACAAACTCAACTGACACTTAATATGACCAACAAACTGGAAAACAAACTTCAAAGAAATGTACAAGATCAAAGTATTCACATTATGATAAGCACTACCAATAATATAGTTAAAACAACAACAATGAAACCATCTCTGAAGCAGGTGTCTATGAAATACCCTGCAAAATATGTGACAAAAAATATATGGGAGAAATATCAAAATTTCTTGAAAAGAGAATAGATGAACAGAGTAAAGCATTAAAGATAAAGGATAAATTTAATGTCCTTGTAAATCATAGAAATGAAAAGGATTATAATTTTAACGTAGAAAAAAGTATATTAAAAAAAGTAGGAAACAAACCAAAAACAGAAATATTTTTTGAGTCCTTACTAATGTCATAATACTAAGCAATCATACAATGACCATTCTTAATTAATTCCATTTTTAGCCAAATTTCTATTAAGACAAAATAGATAAATAATGATTTTGAGAATTTTGACATATAAGGTGTGTGGTAAATGCTTACTCTTACTTATAGACTCGCCGATAACCATGTGACCAACTTCTTGTCCAATCACTGGCAGTGCTCTGCTGCTGATATTGTTATTTATACTGGCTGTTCTGGTCATACCTAATCATAACTACTTGGATTTTCGTGGACGACAGAACATAGGATTATAACTCAGGACTTATTCACTTACCAAAGGATTCTATAACTCAGGACTTATTCACTTACCAAAGGATTCTATAACTCAGGACTTATTCACTTACCAAAGGATTCTATAACTCAGGACTTATTCACTTACCAAAGGATTCTATAACTCAGGACTTATTCACTTACCAAAGGATTCTATATCACAGGACTTATTCACTTACCAAAGGATTCTATATCACAGGACTTATTCACTTACCAAAGGATTCTATATCACAGGACTTATTCACTTACCAAAGATTCTATAACTCAGGACTTATTCACTTATCAAAGGATTCTATAACTCAGGACTTACTTATTTACTTTAAGTTCTTTACAACTGGCCAAGGATGGCAGCCAGATACTTAACAATGATAAATCTTGTAGATTAGATTAAAGCAAATTCCAATATTTATTCAATTAATATCTTTGTTTATATTTTATTGTATTAATAAGGAATCACAACAAAATAAAAATAAAATGAAATAAAAATAAAGATAAAATAAAACAGATTTTGAATAATTTTAGAATTTCAAATATCAAAATCTTTCAATCAACTAAATGTTCAAACATTTGTTTTCATGACAGTTATGTCAATATTTTCCATTTTCATCTTAAAAAGAAAAGTTTTTTTTTTACATCTGATAAAATTATATAAGTGAAACATGTTATCTGAATAAATTGTTAATTTCAACAATGTTCATTTTTTCCCCTGTTCTCCTTCTTAACTATTTTCAAATATTCAATCATCTAGGGAATCATTACTCTAATTGTATCAAAGGGAATTTGAAATTTGTCAAGAATTTTTTGTTTTTTTGAAGAAGACCACTCAATGAAAATACCCATATGTCATTATTTGTCTGAATTTTTGAGATACAGCTTGATAATTTGTATTATTTAGATTTTCTGTACTGTTGTCCTCATCTTTATTGTTATATACCAACACTTTGGCTGATGTGCTTTCTGCCTTCTCTGTTGTCAAACTTGGAAGCCTTCTGGTCATAATCAAGAGCATTCACAGAACTTTGAACCCTTTATTTAATCAATTGGAGTAAATCATTCTCATTCTGTTAACCATGACCAGGTACAAATGTTAAACTATGTTAAATATTCAATGTTATTTTCACTGTAGTCAGGATTGAACCTGCAATGATAGTCACTTAAAAGTGTATTAACTCAACCCTTTATATATGTTACACCATGTGTCCAAATGGACAATTCAGAGTGAAGTTTTGGAACCTATAAACCTAATGATCTTTTTAACTTAGAATTTTACATTTATACTCATTATCTATAATTTTTTTACCTTACTCATATTGCAATTAAAAAATGTTTTTAATGATAATCTGATCTAGCCTTTTTAGTTATGACAAGAAGGTTCCTGAGTTTGACAAGAAACAACTGAAGAAGGCTGGAGGCACATTGGCTGAAACATTGTGTATATAACAATAAAGATGGGGACAACAGTTGGAAAAATTAAAATAATACAAACCATATGTCATATTCTATATGAAATGTTTATATAATTGAATTGTAGCTTGCTCAAATTTACTTGTTATTATGGTTAAATAGCAAAATGTTGGATGAAGGTTTTTGGATTAGGATTGATTCAACTGTTGTGAAGCAGAATTGTCATTTTGCTACAGGCTAATTTTAGTGCCTAAGCAATGCTAGTATTATGATTATGGAGAGAATTCTGCAGAAAGAAATTTTAATTAGAGGCAGGTTGGGAATTCACAATTAACAAAAAATACTTTATATATACAAAAAATATTTCTGTAGGGTATAATGATAATCATTCCTTTTATATTGCAACATGAACGCACAGATTCACACACAAGGGAAGATATATATATATATATATATATATATATATATATATATATATATATATATATATATGCTTTTGTATAGAGGATAAAGAAGTTCCTAAATAGAAACTTTCACACCAACAACTCATCTGGTCGATTGTGTGTGTGTGTATATATATATATATATATATATATATATATATAACTATAGCCTGGGATAGTCACTGCTTCAGCTTTCACTGGAATGGTGCGCCAAATTGCAGTAGTATTAGGAGAGTGCTCGATATAAAGAATAGAGCTATATATAATATAATAAAATAAATATATAAAGGTATTACATATCTATTTATTCAGATCAACGTCACCTGATGAATGCATGCGATTTTGCATGTATGAAACCTAAGGTTGTGACTGTTCTATTGCCATCAAATAAATAGGTATGTAATACCTTTATATATTTATTATATTATATATATATATATATATATATATATAGCCATTGTACTGTCAATTAAAAAAAAAAAAAATAGAATTAACTGACTAGCAGTATACAAAAACAAAAAATGCTCAAAGTGATTATATATGAATAATATATCTACATTATTTGCTATATTTATAAATAAAGAGTGTTCAATATCAATAATAAAACATATGTAGATCTAAGTTTGAATAGAGATAATGGTACTTGGTCACTAAGCACTGTTTATTCTATTCAAATATATATAATTTGATCCCTATTGACTACCCATATAATAACTGAGGATTTACTTGGATGTAAATACTTTTTCATCATTTTGTTATAGACATTCTTATGCTTATATATATATAACAAAAATAACTGAATAGAGTAAATGACTTCAGTTGCTATAGAAACAACGAGTGATCTATTTGAAAAGGAAATAATTTTTCTGCAAGTAGAATTTTGGAGAGGAAGAGGAGGTGGTAGGTGGGAAGTCTTGGCCAGAAAATGGCAGACTGAACTTGTCTCAAATTTATTTTTTGTGCATATTTCTTCCACTGATTTAATTAAGAAAATCTGGTAGGCAAAACCAGAACTTGTGTCTCCTCTGTTTTTGTTTTTTTTACTCACTTTTTAAACATGGGTTAATTTTACACATTTCTGTTCATATCTGTGACAAATTATCTCCATGTCAAGCAGTGGGATTTTCTGTTTCTTTTGGTTTCTTGTTCTCTCAATAACTTCTATCATAAGCCACTTATATTCTGTTTATTTTTAAGGAAGTATTAAGTTTTATTCTTTTCTAAGGAGTATCTCTTTCTGTCTGCATATTTTGTATCTTATAGTTTTTAAAATAACTGTAGGATTTCCATGGATATAGATATGTTGGTTTGGTTTCTTTGTTTAATAGCATATAAACCATCGTGGAAGTTGACATCGTGTAATGGCTGGACTGCAACATTGTAGTAAGCAACTTCCAAAGCCATCCTTGTAGAAGAACAGTAGTGGTAGTATCTAACCTATAGATGGGGGTGGGGATGAGAGAATTAATACCTTTTCCAAAAGTGAACATAATAGTGTGACTGAAGTTTTGTGGATGTAATGAAAATAACATACCTCGAAACTCAAAGCGTGCGCGGACGTGTCTGGCTTGCAGGGTCATCGCAGGAAAGAAATATGACTGCTTTAAGCACTATATTTAACGATGGGCGATCTCGAACCAGCGAGAATGGGATTGCACATATGCAAATTCTTTCGAGATCGGGCGTGCATATATATATATTTACCAACCCCTCCACACGAGCAGGATGTGACAGAAGGTCAATTTCTTAAGCGGAGTTTAACAGATTTGAATTCAGAGTTTTCCTTCTCCTAGACTGGTTACCTAGCCATGGGTAAAGAGCCCAGTTTGCCCTGCTATTTACCCATAACTGGAGGAGTATTGGATTCATACCTTTCCCAAGGGTATTAGCGCAATGTGTGATTCAAACAGCTTCGTCCAGGAATTGAACTCGGGTTGACGAGTCCATTTCCCACGACTCTAACCATTAGACCACGTGCTTCCGTAGTGCATATAAGCATACGGTGACGGCTAGAGGAGGAGCGTCAAGCGATTACATACGAATGTGACTCCCCCAGTACAGATACTACACTGAGTGTCTCTGATAACATTGATCTTAAGAAAGTTTACAGATACAACTCACTGATCTGTGGCAGAAATAAAAAATAAAAATGATATAACCCATATAGATATTAATATACCATAGATACACTTACTACAATCTGGTCTTAAGCAGGAGTGCTAGAGAATAATATTGATCTTAGACAAACTGTACAGATGCTAAACACTGATTCTAGGCACAAATGTTGAGGAATGTCACATTTTGATTTTAAGCAATCTATACAGATATTACACAAATGTCAATAAATAATTCTATCATTTTTAAAAATGTGAACTATTCATGTTATAAAATAAAAAAATTACTTTCAAGATTGAAACCCACTGATTATATAATAAAGAACGAGTAAGACTTGCCAAGTAATTTAAACCCACTGATTATATAATAAGATTGAAACCATAATATATATATATATAAAAGATTATATATAAGATTGAAACCATGTTAGCTCAGTCGGTAGAGCGTTCGGCTAGAAACCACAAGGTTCTTAGTTCGATACCAGTCCTCGCCAACTCAGCGTATGAGTAGCACAGGATCTGTACGGTAAAGTAAGGAGCTGATGCTAGGTGTAGTGCTCCACCTCAGATGCTAAAACAATCTCCTTGGTCTAGCGCTATTGAAAAGGGGATAGACTCCCTCGCTGACTTTACTTGCTACTTATATATATATATATATATATATATATATATAAGATTATATATAAAATTGAAACCATAATATATATATGTATATATATATGAGATTATATATAAGATTGAAACCATAATATATATATATATATATATATATATATATATATATATATATATAAGATTGAAACCGTAATATATATATATATAATATTATATATAAGATTGAAACAATAATATATATATATAATATATATAATATTATATATAAAATTGAAAGCCACTGATTATAAAGAATAAAGAATAAATCTTTCTGAAAGACAAAGGACAGTCTTGTTTCCACTGAAATCAATTTACTTTAATATAATCATTAAGCTTTTGTGCAAAATTAAAATGATATGACCCACATAGATATTAATATTCCATAGAATCTTAATACAGTAAACCAAGAACTTCTCTTCCAAGATTCAAAACTAAGTCATGAAACAGATGCCTACATGATGATTGCAAAACGTAATGTGCTAATCAACAGCAAAACACGTTTGACTTAACACGATGAACAAATCAAAACTTTTATTCATCATACAATAAAAGAAAGTGAAACAGATTAAAACTTAAATCACTTAGAGTGAAAAAGAAAAAAAGAAAAAAAAAAAGAGTCTGGAGATAGAAATCTATGGAGAAATTCTTATTAAAACCAAAGACCTACTTTAAAGGTTAAATTAAGAATGAATGATAAAAAAAAATTCCTCTTTCTCTGTTCAATAAATCACTGATTAAAGAAAAGAAAAAAAAAAACAGCTACAATTTTCTGATATAATGAATGGTGTTTGTTTCATGCAATAAAGAATCAAAAGTTTTTAGTTAAATTTTTCCTTTTTGGTTTTTAATTATATAGAACTAATCAAATAAGAACTGTGAGTTATTTTGTAATATTTTATTAAGTATTGTTATATGGATGGTTCAATTTAAATCTGACTAGACGGATAGATTTCCCAGGTCACTATAAATTAGAGAATATATAAAAATTTAGATAATCAAGAATAAATATTCATGAACTAGCATAATGCCTGTAAAAAATCACAGGATCATTTATATATATTTATGAAACACCTCTGCCATGGTGGGATGCGACACAAAGTCAATTTTTAATTATAGTTGGTTTAGAGTTTTCCTTCTCTGAGACCGGTTACTTAATCAAGGTTAAAGAACCAAGTCTGCCCTACTACTTATTCATAGCTGGGTGTAAAACAGATAGATTCATACCTTTCCCAAGGGTATTAGTGCAAAGAGAAATGCAAACAACCTTGTTCAGGATTTGAACTCAGGCTACGAATTTCATTTCTTAAGATGATAACCACTGTGATAAACGTTCCATATCTATCTACCTATCTATATATTATAAAAAGTAAAAAAGTAAAGTCGATGGGGTGGCCTAAAGTCGGTATCAGCCAGTCAGCGAGGGAGACTATCCCCTTTTCAATAGCGCTAGACCAAGGAGATTGTTTTAGCATCTGAGGTGGAGCACCACACCTACCATCAGCTCCTTACTTTACCACACAGATCCCTGTGCTACTCATACGCTGAGTTGGCGAGGACCGGTATCAAACTAGAACTTTGTGGTTCTACCGACTGAGCTAACCCGGCCCTATATATTATATATATTATATATATCAGCATTTCTTGAATTAGAGTATCTGTGTACTGGATACTGAGGATCAAAGTGATCCTCTTCAACCCACTGATGATGATCAGTTGAGTATATATGCACACTCTAACTTAATATTTCCAAGTTAATTTTATTATGCTGTTCAAGTAGCAGCAGCAGTAGTAGTAGACATTTTGTAGTTGCTGTCACTTGCCTACTTGTCTCCGGGCTGGACATTCAAACCAGAACAGGATTCATTTGTCAATTTAATATATCTGATTTATCATGATAGAAATCAGATACTGAGGAACAAAGAACTTTACAGAAAAAGTCACACTGTTCATTATTACGAGGGTCATTCAATTATTTTGGGGAATTTTGGGGATTTTTTTTCAGAATTTTTTCCATAAATGTAAATACTGCATTATTTCGGATTGCTTTATAGCAAAAATTATTTTAATATTGCAAAAATATTTGTTCTGAGACAATTCAAAATGGCGGCAAATAAAACAGAGTGCTCCAGGCTTGAACAGAGGTGTGTCATCAAATTATTGGTGGCTGAGAAGTACAAACCATGTGAAATTCACAGAAGAATATGTAATGCATACAGAGAAACATGTTTTATTAAAAAGAATTGGCTAAACATGGGTTTGTCACTTAAAAGCCCAAGTCAAAAAAACAGTCCATAGAGTGGAAACACACTGACTCTTTGGTTAAAAAAAAAGAAATGGTGCATCAGTCACTAACATAGGTCATGCTAACAGTCTTCTAGAACATTAAAGGACCTATCACTATTGATTTTTTTGAAAATGGTACAACTGTAAACAGTATTTCCTGTTGCCAACCCCTGAGGCCAAATTCATGTTATTTATTGAATGATCTTGAAATTCTAAGATTGGCAAAAACTTCCTGTTTTCCTCAGAATGTCTCAGCAAAGAAAGTTGCTCTACTATTTGAGCTAAGAAAATAAATAGTTACAGAATATTCATTCTAAAAACACTTTTATTTTTTAAATTATTTTCCCCAAATGCATAACACTGCCATTTTTTACTTTCTAGAAATTCTAAAAAAATCTCTCATGTTCATAAATGTGTTTTTTAATCATTCAGTGAGTTTTGCCAATGTATTGATTATTTGATATGACTGAATATACACTCACCTCAAATTTTATATGATTGTTAATTATGTGTTGCATACCCTTTCTTACTTCTTACTTCTGGTCGTATTTTCTTCTGTCCGGCTTTGCTATTCTGATCGTCTATCTTGGTCTGGTCTCTTCTAAGGTCTGGACTTTCGTGGGGACTTCGGGTCTGGTTTCTGTTAGGGATTTCTCGTTATCAGAAGCCCTGTGTCATTGTTAGTTTTTAGGTAATAAACACAAAACTTCGATTTACTTTGATGTTACTTTATTCTCAATCCCCAACCCAGACATCTGCGCAGTGAGACTTACATCTTACGAGCTCGGCTCCTACTTGCTAACAGCTTGAAACTTACTATCCTTAAACCGGAAGACAGGGTCTTCTATGCCTTCCAGTTCTCACGATTTATCCCAGGAAGGCAAGGTGAGAGTGAGGTCAAGCGCCGTCACTCACCCTCAAGGCCATCAGCTGCACTAATCGCCATTATGTTTCTACACTATTGCCATAAATATTAGGTATCTAATAATTATGTAACATATGTTCTTAATTATTTTTGAAGAGTTTGTGACAGTTTGGATGCCAAAGTTGTTTAGATTTTTTTCTATGATGAATGTAGATGAATTATTGAGCAAAATAATATATCTATGTAATAGATTATTATTAGAAATTTTTTTTATAGAAATTTTGACAATGTTTTCATTTATTAATTTTTAATTATAGCACAATATATAAAAGATGTGGCACACTGAAGTTGCATAAAAGAGTTTTCTTTATAATTTCATTCATCATTTAGAAATTTAGGACTACAAATTCGAAGGGCTCTATGGTAAAAACCTATGATTATTCAATTTTTTGTTTTGGTATTATGAGTTATATTAAAATGGATATGGTCATTTTTATTATTGGATTTGATACATTTTAAATTCTCAATCACTTTTATTCATTAACACACACACACACACACACACATATATATATATATATGAGAAAGGAAAATAAAGTGCTTGATTACAGGTGTAAGAGCTATATTTATTTATTATGAGATACTATACAATTAAAAAACATTTGTTACCATACACAGCTTTGAAACCAATGATAACGAATGCTTTTTAATTGTATAGTATCTTATAGTATATATATATATATATATGTATATATATATGTATGTATATGTATATATAGTTTATTATATGTATATATATATATGTTTAGTTGTAGAAAAAAAGTTCTCTCTACCATGGTTTCAGTGTTCAAGGTACACCTTATTCAGGAGAGTCTCTCCTGAAAAAGCACACCATGAACACTGAAACTGTCACACAGAGAAAACCTTTTTTTTCGACAACTATAAATACTAAATGCTTTACAATATACAAAATCCATGTTTGCTCCATGTAATATATAAACATGTAAAAAAAAGAAATATGCCTTGTTGCAAAAGATTTTTTGACAAAAACATATTTTATCATTTTGTATCTTTTTGTATTGTGGGCCAGTTGATGTATAGGAACACAGTTTATTTGAAAATGCATACATAATTCTAGCACACTCCTGTTTTACACTGTAAAAATATTGACTTACCAGACAGCAAACACCAAAATGTGATCACATCAAAACTTCCAAACTATCCACTTGAAAAGTAAACAAACATGCAATAAACCATGATGCAAGTTTTTAATCATTAGCACAAATAGCATTTTTGTTTCCCAGGTTTAATAACCATAAAAAATTATGAGAGATAATTCTAACAATCTGTAGCTAAACATTTTAATCTGCCAAATCATTGTATGAATAATGTTGAACACATCCTTCTAGCTTCTTCATTTAGTTCACAATTGTCAAAAAATTTAATCTAATTTCACACACTTCAGAATTAAACAAAGATGTAAATATACTTAACAAATATACATTTTATAAAAATATCAACTAAATCAGTCTTTTTTCAAGATTTGGTTAGCTAAATAGAGACAGGATTTTATTATCATTATTAATAGATTTTTTTAAAGCATGCATCCAAATGTAAGTGTGTTTATGTTGCATTCTTCACAAGTATTCTATGTCACACATTTATTTTACTTCCACACATGTGTAAATTAGAATTCTAATATCTTACAGTTTACACCAATGAAGGACACAGATGTGTCTGACAATTATGTATGTATTTCTACATATATTCCACATATATTGTGCTCTGAATCATCAATTGACAACAATACAAAAAGATACTTTTGCCAAAATATATAAAGTAATAAATAACATTTGCTAAAACTTATTTCTAAATGTGCTTATTGTTTTTATATATATATATATATATATATATATATATATATATATACACACCACATACTACGCATTCGCTGGCAGGACAAAGTGCCCAACACAGAAGTGCTGGAACAAGCAAACGCAAACAGCATGCCCGCCATCACCTACATGCCTGCGCTGGCTTGGCCACGTCAAGAGGATGGACAAAGGCCGCATCCCCAAAGACCTACTGTATGGTGAACTACTGGAGGGTACCCGACCGGCAGGGTCGATGTGTTGTTGGGAGTTTTTTTGAGTTATGTTGCGTATTGTTTTGGAGGTTAGGTTGACGGTTTAACATAAAAATCAAAAGCAGGCGTATACATTATACCATGTAATAACTGCCACAAAGGGTATATTGGAGAAACATAGAGAAGCTTAGGTAAGCGCATTTACGAACATAAACGTAGTATTAGAATAGGAGATGTAAATAATTGTCTCTTCCAACATGCATTAAATGACAAACATAGTTTCGATTTTGAAAATGCGTATATGTTGGCCTACATTCATGACAAGAGACTTAGACAGATTTTTGAAGCTAGTGCTATAAGCAACATTGACAATGTTAACTATAGACCTGGCTTCTTCAACATATCCAAACACATAGGCAAATCAATAATTGGTGTTTATAAGATTGCAAACCTCGGTTACAACAATATAACATGATACGTCTATGCATGCATATATGCATTGTATATTATATATATATATATATATATATATATATATATATATGTATGTGTGTGTATGCATATGTATGTATATATATATGTATACACATAGGTATGTGGATGTATGTGTGTATATATGTGTATATACATATATATATATGTATGTATGTCTATGTATGATTATATGTGGATATACGTATATATGGATTATATGTATTTATATATTGTTTTAATCTTCTTATTTTTCTAACATTAATATTCCATATGAAATACGTCATATCTTTGTTAACTTTTCGTTCTCGCTATTCACGTTCACGCATGCGTCATCCTATGATCTTCACTTCCATTTTTGCACATGCAATGATCACATCATTGGCTTTCGTAAACAAACGCGTATATAAAAATTAACGGTTAATAACATCATATTCACACATTCACTATACACTTAACATCTTTCATTTTGTCCCTCACATAAACATTACTTAACAGTGTCCTGAAGATGGTACAATATACCGAAATGCTTAAGTATTGACACATAAAATTGTTTCCCCTGATCATAACATCCTGTGTTTGTTATATTTTTAAAATATTTTCTTCTCATATATATATATATATATATAAACACGAGTAGGAAGCGCATGGTGTAATGGTTAAAGTCATGGGAAATGGACTCGTCAACGCGAGTTCAAATCCTGGACATGGTAATTGCATTTCACAGCGCTAATACCCTTGGGAAAGGTATGAATCCTACTCTCCCTCCAGCTATGGATAAATAGCAGGGCAGACTGGGCTCTTTAACCTTGGTTAGGCAACCGGTCTAGGAGAAGGAAAACTCTGAATTCAAACCTGCTGAACTCCACTTAAGAAATTGACCTTGTGTTGCATCTGCTCGTGCGGAGGGGTTGGTGTGTGTGTGTGTGTGTGTTATATATATATATATATATATATATATATAAAAACACACACACATGAAAAAGTAGGTCAACATCTACTTACTTGCTAAATTTTGATCTGAAATTTTCACTGTATAATGTTTGTTTTATGTATTTGATATTTCGTATTGAATTAAATGCGTTGATAATTAATGAGATCATATTGCAAAATATTTGCTGTGTTATTTTCCTCATGCAACTGCAGATGTATATACACATTTCTTATGTTTATCAACATTTATATCTATAATTACAATTTACATAATTTAGAAAAAAAAAAGAAGATTTCTACCCTTCCGTATGTTATATGAATGACATTTAATGCCCGAAGCCAAGAAATCAAATAGAATATTAAAAGTGATTTTCCAAGCAAAACAGGAAACTATTTGCATAGCATTTCAAGAAAACTCTGGAGTTGGACAAGCCATAAAATATCTGTAGAAATCAATAAAAGTAAAAATGCCTGCAGTAAATCCACAGAGAAAAGAGGAAGATGCAGAACAAGTCCATCATGTAACTTTATCTCTGTGTTTGGTTTCAATACATTTCTTAACACAAACAGGTGGAACACTTGAAGAAAATGAGCATTGTTCATTTATTGAAAGAATTCCCAATGAAATGTTGTCACCACTCAAACAAATGGTTTCCATGACAAATCCAAATTACATTGGAGTTTGGTGGAGTACAGATTGAAACCTCCCCCCCCCAAAAAAAAAAAAAAAGAGAAAAACCAGATTGAAACCTCCGACCCCCCCCCCAAAAAAAAAAGAGAAGAAAAACCAATATGAAGAGGAAAGCAATATAGATTATTCTGCCAATATTCTTGCTAATATCTACATCACTTGGGAAATGTGAAGATTGTTTCTTGTTCACTGTCAGTGTCACTTTTGCTCTCTCTTACAGATCATTAAGTTTTTATAATTCATTACACAGCTACTCAAAGACAACTACTCTGTACTGACCTAATTTACTAGGGTGAGTCAAAAGTCTTACAAATTTTTGATGAAACACATGGACTACAATGATGCCAAATTTGCTTGATACTCTCCAAATGCTACTCGCTGGATTTGCCTCTATGACACAGCCTCAGAATCCACGGTTTTAGGCC
Source organism: Doryteuthis pealeii (assembly GCA_023376005.1). Classification (NCBI taxonomy): domain Eukaryota; kingdom Metazoa; phylum Mollusca; class Cephalopoda; order Myopsida; family Loliginidae; genus Doryteuthis; species Doryteuthis pealeii. The sequence goes on along the minus strand of CM042146.1, from coordinate 117,950,179 downwards.
TACCTGACCTTGCCTAATCATTGAGGTTTTGACAGCCTCTCACGGTTTTAGGCCTCTTGCCCTTACGGTTTTACCTGACCTTGCCTAATCATTGAGGTTCTTGCAATCTGGGAAAAATTTCTTGAACCATCTGGTTTCTTTACTGTGATTAACTGTGCCTTTACCTTTTGCAGAAAAAATGTTTTTAGTTATTTCCGCAACATGAATCAGTTTGAACTTGTAAATCATAAGTTCCTGAATTAGATGATGTTGCATATTTTTCTGTGTGGTTTTCAAATCATATATGGAGTGAAACAATGCACAATGTGTTAGTGCATCAGCTACAATGATACTACCACATAGAGCCATTATCTTCCATTGACTGAGGTGCATTATCATGTAATTGACGCACGATATACCAGTACGTATCAAAATATTGCAAAACTTTTGACTCACCCTATTTCTGTTGATAACTTTTTTAAAATCTGCATTTGATCAATGGAACAAATAATTAAATAGATTTATCTAGATCAGGTGATTGATAATCTATAGAAGACAACTTTAGTCTTATTTTTATTACAAAAAATCAGAGTAAAAAGTGGTAAATGCACAAAAAAAGATTTAATCTTATCAATATTTTCTAACCAATGAAAAAAAAATGAATATTGTTAACCAATCAGTGTTGTGTTTGTAGCAAACCAAAAAACTTATTTCTTGCATCTTCAAACCAACAAAAACAGATGGAACTAATTTTCTTTCTTTGTCAACAATGTTCATTTCATCACACTCAAAGGTCTATTCTATGTGCTCCAACCAAGTGTCACTCTTGTTCTGGTTTTCTTCCAACAATCATTGACTCAAAACTGCCAGTTGTCATTTTGGATTCCTTATGTACACAACAACTTATGCATATTCATAAATGATAGTAATATTAAGAAATCAAATGCATACGTATTACAAATAGCAACGTTTTTGCTTCAGTTAAGTGAAAATCATCATGTTTCCTACTACAAGAATGATTGGTGGTTGCAATCAACAATATTCTGATTTAATACTAATAATTTATACACAATCACATATTCCTATCAAAATACTAATACTTTGTGTGCAATTATATGGTAGTCAATTCTATTTAATAATAATAATAATAATAATAATTTGTTTTCACACAACTATATAATTTTATATATTACTATCTAATACAAATAATTTTCAAACAAATCTTTTTGATCTCTAGATAGAATCCTAACAGGTATTACTATTCTGTGTCTGAGTGGCCCTGGGAGTAATGATCAACAAATGGAAGACTTCACATTCCCCAGAGTTCCAGATGCAGTTTAGTGTCATACCCAGGACACCACCGTCTTATAGTGGTGATGGTCTTACCCCTCAGTATAAGATGCAGTTAGTGACTGAGTGTTTATTCCATTTAAATCATAACATCAGTGATCAGCCAAATGAGACACATTCTGAAGCATTGTAATTTGAAGGTGATATATTACATTGTTTTCCCCAGTATAAAGATATTCTTTCTGTTCAGTGTCTATGCATATTCTTGTGAAATGATGTTTGCAGAATTCTTGTTTTTGTTAATTGATGTAATGCATATTTATAAGTATAGAAAGTTATCATAGAAGATAACACACCTTTGTTTTTTTTTTGTCTTTTAGAGAACACAGTTGTCATTGAGGCACCATGAATCAAAGAAATGTGGATATTGTTTTTGACATTAAGGAGATATCTTAGCTTCACTGGAAATTTCCATGTACAGTAATTATGGATGTTTAACTTGTTGTTTTCACAATCACAGGGCCAGGGATTTTTTTGGGGGGTCTGTAATTGACAATTGTACATTTATTTTGATATTGTGTAATATGCATTTTAAAAAAATCTGTACGTTGGAAAAATTTATGTGTGCCTTATGGTCTGAAGAGGTTTGGTTTTTGAATGTCAATCAAGGAAAAAAAAGGAGAATCTAAAAGTACACGTGATAATAGTGGTATGGATAGTGTTAATAATGATAATGATGAAAATAATAATAGAAATAGTTTTAATAATAGTAGACAGAGAAATTCATATTTCAAGATATGAATTTGAAAATGAAGAAGGAGAGAAGAGTAATGTAGTGGCCCCACACAACCATAAACCTCAGCACCCCATTTTGTCGGATGTGATTGACAGGGAGAGGTCAATCATCTGAACTCTTGTTTTAGAGTCTTGAGATGGTGACAATTTATAGATGAATAGTTCTTTCCTTTCTTTGATAAAGAAAACAACTTACTCATTTTAACGAACTAACATCCAAAATAAAATGTGATTGTGTTTTTTTTTTCTTTTGTAACCACATGTCAGTCTTTTATTTCCTGATATGGAGAACCCCTTTATCTCTTTGTTTCCCTAACTTTCTCTTGTGTTCTGGATATGACTTTAAATTGCATCTAGCAGTGAGGCTTCAATTCTGGGGCTCTAGGGAAGGTGGAGTACTCCTTCATTGCCATTTACGATGTTCCAAGCACCATCTCTTATTAAGGCCATTTTGCATTGTACTGTGGTGAACTGGAAGTTCTCACTACGACGATTGAGAGTCGAATGACAAAATACGTCTTATGCGCATTGCATTCGCGCATCATAAAAGAAAAAAAAAATTGAAATAAATATTTGTACATTTATGACCAATCAGAGACGTTCGCTCCTAAAAAGAAATTTACCAAATAGATTTGATTTGGAGCCTACCCTATTTGTATAAATTAAAACCTTTTTTCGGATATCAAGCAGAAAGAATTTACGTGTCAAAACGAATCCATGTCTTACTGTGTAAGATTAAATCACATTCAAGCTTAGAAGGTATGAACAATTGTATCTCTCTCTATATGATCAGCGATTTATCTACGACTGACTGTTTTGTGACTCTGAAATCTTACCCTTTCTTTCTCACTTCAAAATTTATAACATCTTTTCTCACATGTTACAATGAACTTTTTAAAAAATTACCTTTTTGTACAAAAACTGATGAAAGAACTTTGCCCGGTATCCTGCATTACCTTTTTGTAAACTTAATCATAATACAAGTTGTTTGTTTTAATACTGAGTTTTGTTTTCTATGTGCATGACTGAAATAATATTATAAAACATTTATTCTACATGAGCTTTACAATTTTCAAGATTTTCTTCCAAAATTTGGATAAGCTCATGTAGAATAAATTTCTGTTTAAGAAAATGTGTTTTATAATATTTCAGTCACAGACAATGGCAAGTACTTCTGGCATTAGTAATAATTCCTCAGCTAAAAACTTTTTATCCAAATAATAAAGAGACCCATATGTTCAAATACAGCTCAGTTTTAAATTATTAAATTCACTGAACATTTGAGAAAATAGCTGTTTTCTTTTTAATTTGTTGTTCTGGTTATTAGTTTTCGTAACATCTGAATAATATTGATTTTTTTTATTAGAGTGAATAGAAACAAACATTTAACCAATTATAAATTAGAGATTTTCTTTATTTAATAGTCTCATCAAATTGAAGTCTTTCAAGTAATTTCTTCACTTTTGCACAAATGAAATAAGATCTGAACCTTATAATTTGAATTCAACATGGAGGTGTGCTTAGTGTAAATGACTATTAGAGTAAGAAATGGAATTGGTGACCAGAGTTTAAATCCTAGATGAAGTTGTTTGCATTTCATTTAATGCTAATTCCCTAGAGAAAGGCATAACTATATCTATTCTCTCCCCAGCTATGGGTAAATAGTATGGCAAACTGGGTTCTATAACTTTGGTTAGACAACAAGTCTAGAAGCAAAACTTGGAATTAAACCTAGCTTTATTTTGTTTAAAAATTGACCTTGTGTCACATCTTATTGTTGTATACCCTTTTCTTACTTCTTACTTCTGGTCGTATTATCTTCTGGCCGGCTTTGCTATTTCTTCATCTATCTTGGTCTAGTCTCTTCTAAGGTCTGGACTTTCTTGAGGACTTCGGGTCTGGTTTCTGTTAGGGATTTCTCCTTATCAGAAGCCCTGTGTCATTGTTAGTTTTTAGGTAATAAACACAAGACTTCAATTTACTTTGATGTTACTTTATTTTCAATCCCCCACCCAGACATCTGCGCAGGTGAGACTCACATCCTACGAGCTCGGCTCCTCCTTCTAACTGACTGACTTACTTACTATCCTTTAACCGGAAGACAGGGTCTTCTATGCCTTCCGGTTCTCACGATTTATCCCAGGAAGGCAAGGTGAGAGTGAGGTCAAGCACCGTCACTCACTCTCAAGGCCATCAGCTGCACTAATCGCCATTATGCTTCTATACTACCTTATATAAGTATTAGGGATTTAATAATTATGTAACATTATTCTGTTGGAGGGGTTGGGTAAATATATATATGTAAATACCTGTGAATTATAGTAGACCTACTTAGTGTAATGGTTGATGTTTTAGGAAATGAAATTGGTGACCTGAGTTCAAATCCTAGACAAGACCATTTCACTTCACTTATGAAAGGCATGAAACCATCTGTTCTCTCCCCAGCTATGGGTAAATAGCAAGGCAAACTGGGCTCTTTAGGCAACCGGCCTATGAGAAGGAAAACTTTGAATTCAAACCAGCTTTACTCCATTTAAAAATTGACCTTGTCCATCCTGCAGTGATGGAAAGGTTGGGTAAATACATACAATCTGAATTCAAAGCTCCTTCATATAGCCATTAACTAGAGGATATGATTTATCAAAGTTTCTAAACTTTGATAAAATAATTATTAACATGGATATTCAAATCTGAAGAATAGAAAACTGAAGACATTAGAAGAAAAGAAAAGGTTGTGTGTGCTAATAATAAGCAGAACTAAGAACTAAAATGCAACTGGTACCAAAAGACCTGAATGAAAAATTCTATTGTCCAAAGATTACTTCCCCCAAAGAAAACAATGAAAGCCATCAGCAGCAGCACAGCTTTATACTTGTGTGGTCATTGCCCAGAGATGTGAGCACCTATAAATAGTTATCAGCTCAATTATCTGTTCAAAATGAGAGACTGAAACAACAAATAGAAAACAAGAAAGTGAACAGACATGTATGTTATTCACAATTCAAGACAATGGCCGCTCAAAATACAGCTGCAATGTGTAGGTCACATTGCCAAAATGGATGAACCCAATCTCCTAAAGAATAAACTTTTTGGAGAGCTGGTCAACGGCCACCATACCAGAGGAATCCCACAAAAGAGATACAAATACACCCTTAAAAATGCTCTCACATCCTGTGAAAACAACTACTGTTAATGGACAGCCCAAGCTGCCAACAGATAACATTCATCCTGTTCGCAGCGCCATGTTGGATTTTGTGTCAAGTATTCAGCTCTGTTACAAGATGAATGCAAAACTACCTCTAGAGTGTTGGTAGGTGGTTTGTATACAGCTTTGGGTTATTCCATTATGAACTCTGGCAAATTCACTTCCTGGGTTTTGATTGGCTGATGGTTTCCAGGGTGAGTAAAGATATGGATAAGTACCCACTCTTTGCCAGCAGCATGCAAGGACTGTATTTAAGTTACAGCTTGCATGTTGTTCTTGTCTGCTAACTCGACAGTAGGTAGAATCCCACTGCGACGGTGAGTATTGTATTGTTTCTATGATATCTGGGGGATAACTTCTACACAAACCATCACCAAAACCACCACACTCTTCAAGAGCAGCAGTATAATCAAAATTGAGGAAAAGAGAGCTTCAAGAACCACAGTGTTGCTGCAGAGCCAACAACTTCTTAGATCTTCCCCTGTAGCTGCTATGGCAAGTCCTGCATATGTCTAATAGTCCTTATCAGCCATCAGCATACATGCACCAATCAAAGAATGTCTCCATCAATCTTTGTGTGCAAAGCCAAACAATTCAAGATATGAAAATTGTTAATCCCAAAATTATTATAAAATATTATTATATAATATTATATAAAATCATATATATTTGACTTTGTTGAATATGAAGATTAATATATTGAAAATATCAAATAGAAGATGAATATATTTATCTTGATATAACATGAGTGTTATAGTAATGTGAATAATGCAGTAAAGTAATCATTCTGTTTCAATGTTTCATTTAGAAAGAAGCTTAGAATAAATGTTTCTTAGATAGCGCCATTTCCTCATTAAATGGCAAGGCTCTGAAATTAGTAGACCAGTTCACATACCTTGGTAGCAATATCTCATCTAAGAAAGCAATATCAACATACGCATAAGCAATGTATAGGCTGCTATTGACAGATTATAAACCATATGGAAATTTGATCTCCCTGATACAATAAAAAAATTCTTCTAAGCTGTAGCTGTGTCGATACTACTGTATAGCTGCATGATTTGGACTCTAATGAAACACTTAGAGAAGAATCTAGACAGGAACTACACAAGGATGTTATATGCTGTTTAGAACACCCCATGTGGAGTTGTTAGCTCTGTTGCAGCACTGTGGTTTTTGAAGCTCTCTTTTCCTCCATGGTCAATTAACAAGTGCCTGTTTGATTTCAACTCTTTCTCACAATTTCTTAGGCCTGCTTCAACAGTGGTGAACTTTGACCTGTCACCCCAAAATCACACCTTTGCAAATTCTGATTGTTGGGGCTACTGAGGGGGGGATTCTATTACAATATGAAATGAAACAAACATAAATTGAATCTTGTAAAAACTGTTCTTGTTGCATTTCTCTGGATATAATATTCCTTTCTTATAACCCTTTCACTAGGAAACCTTTATTGACTTTATCCAATTATTTGACAATCATCACCATTCATGTAAACTCTGATAAACTAACATTAAATTATATCAAAACAGAAGATACTTAGAAGAAATATAGATTATATAACATTCTTAAGAAAAGATTATGTTGATATGAGAGAGAGAGAGAGAGAGAGAGAGGGGGATAGTGAGAGAGGGGGAGAGAGAGCATTGATATTAATGCATGTACTGTACTACATTTTTTTTCCTCAACTATATTTCATTAATAACGCTGACAACATCAGATATATTTAATTCTATTCATAATACATATAAAATAAAATTATTACAAGAAAACATTGAGATATTAAACATTTCTCTGACTGATCAACTTTTATAGTTGATTGTGATCTTTTACCAAAAAGAAAAAAAAAACAACAAAATTCTTAGCATCCAATTCAACTTTGTCTTAATTACATTGGAGGTGTTGTTAATTATTGGAGCCTTTTGTCAACTAAATGGGAAGTGATGTTGAAATTTAATCAAACAGAAAATTACTCTATGGCAAAGAGCTTAAAATTAGAAACATTTGATGTGGTAAAAATACAATGGCTTTCAAAGATCAAAAGCTGCTAAGGATAACGTGAGTTTCAAGTGAACTATCATAACACAAGTAATTAGTGGTCTACATGCAAACTTATATATGAATCATACATATAAGAATAATGTTTTTTTTTCTATCTTGCAAGGTTTTGTAACTAATAAAAAACAACTCTTCCAATCAAGAAATAAACACTAACTGGTAATTTGCATGGTGTAATGGTTAGCAAGCTAGACTTAGAGAGTTTGATTCTTATTGGGTTCTTTATATATTGGGCCTTGTGCCAACTAAGCTAGACTTAGAGATCCTTGCTAGTGAGTTTGATTCTTATTGGGTTCTTTATATATTGGGCCTTGTGCCAAACTAAAGAGAGACTAGTGAGATAAAGCCCTTGCTAGTGAGTTTGATTCTTATTGGGTTCTTTATATATGGACTCCTTGCTAGTGAGTTTGATTCTTATTGGGGGGCCTTGTGCAAACTAAGCTAGACTTAGAGATCCTTGCTAGTGATGAATTGGGACAAACTAAGCTAGACTTAGAGATCCTTGCTAGTGAGTTTGATTCTTATTGGGTTCTTTATATATTTTGGCTAGTGCATTCTTATTGGGTTGTAACTAATTAGACTTAGAGACTCACTAATAGACTTAGAGATCCTTGCTAGTGAGTTTGATTCTTATTGGGTTCTTATATATTGGGCCTTGTGCCAAACTAAGCTAGACTAGAGATCCTTGCTAGTGAGTTTGATTCTTATTGGGTTCTTTATATATTGGGCCTTGTAACTAAGCTAGACTTAGAGTGATTCTTATTGGGTTCGGCCTTGTGACTTAGACTTAGAGCTAGTGAGTTTGATTCTTAGTTCTATTGTGCCAAACCTTAGAGATCCTTGCCTTTCTTATTGGGTTCTTTATATATTGGGCCTTGTGCCAAACTAGCTAGACTTAGAGATCCTTGCCTAAGTCTTTCCCTTGTGCCAAACTAAGCTAGACTTAGAGATCCTTGAGTGAGTTTGATTCTTATTGGGTTTTTATATATTGGGCCTTGTTAAGCTAGACTTAGAGATCCTTGCTAGTGAGTTCTTTTATATATTGGGCCTGCCAAACTAAGCTAGATTAGAGATCCTTGCTAGTGAGTTTGATTCCTAAGCTAGACTAGTGAGTTTGATTCTTATTGGGTTCTTTATATATTGGGCCTTGTGCCAAACTAAGCTAGACTTAGAGATCCTTGCTAGTGAGTTTGATTCTTATTGGGGTGCCAAACTAAGCTAGACTTAGAGATCCTTGCTAGTGAGTTTGATTCTTATTGGGTTCTTTATATATTCTAAGCTTACAAAATGAAATGAAATAGATACCAGTCATCATTTATAGTTATTGGATTTATTGTCTTGACAAAAAACCTTATTCATTATCAAATGAGCAAACATATCAGAATTCAAGTGGCTTTAAGTATAAACCACACACATATCTGCTGTATATTTAAAGAAAAACAAAAAAGATATATATATATATATATATATATATATATATATATATATATATAAAAGAGAGTTTTATAATTTGCTTGAAGCATTGTGTATATATTGGTTTGGAGGTTGATTTTGAAGGCTATCACAATGCAGGTGTAAAGAATAAAGTGACAATGGTGTTGTGTGTTAACCTGTATTTTATTCTTGAATTTTCGAGATAAAATCTCTTTTTCAAAAGATCACTGGAACTGAAGTCGTCTTGTTATGGCATTTCTAGAAATGTTATAACAAGACAACTTCAGTTCCAGTGATCTTCTGAAAAAGAGATTTTATCTCGAAAATTCAAGAATAAAATACAGGTTAACACACAACACCATTGTTACTTTATTCTTTACACCTGCATTGTGATAGCCTTCAAAATCAACCTCCAAACCAATATATATATATATATATATATATATATATATAATGAAAATGTCTTTCTATTAAAATTTTTTAGATTTTATAATAAACAGCAAGTTTGAAAAACACTCAAAAAATGGATGTTTTTGTTTCTAAAATTATTTAAGTTTCAATAAAAAAGCCTCTTTCCATCATTTTATAGAAATAACTTTTACAAATACAGACAATAAAAAATACTTACTGTATATAGGGCTGGTTTAACTCAGTCGGTAGAGCGTTCGATTAGGAACCACAAGGTTCCTGGTTCGATATCGGCCCTCACCAACTCAGCGTATGAGTAGCACAGTGCAGTAAAGTGAAGAGTGAAGAGCTTCACCTAAGACGCTAAAAAACAATTTCCTTGTCTAGCGCTAGTGAAAAGGAGATAGACTCCTCACTATATGGCTAATACCAACATTAGGCCACGCTTACGACTTTTTATCATGCAATGCACTGAGACTTAAATTTTTGCCTAATATTCGGGGATTGCAAAATACAAATACAAAATTATGTGTGTGTGTAAATAGTTGGCTAAGTCTAAGTCTAGATCAACTACAATTTCCAGCTGCAAAAGGTCTCAATTTAAGTCTTAGAAGGTCACATAATATGTGACTATATACAGTATATTTGATGAAAGATAGGAATGTAAGGGGAGATAAGTGTTTTTTTTTTTTTCATTTCTTTAAAAAACATGTATATCATCTATTTCTTTTTAGGAAAAAAAAGAAAAAAAGAAAAAATGAATGGAAAGGTTGTACAGGTAATTTCCATTGACTTTGGAAATTTTTCAAAATTCAAAAAGCCTTATTAGTTTTGTTATTTGTCTGGTACTCATTGAAGGGAAAAAGTCAATGTTATTTGCCAGTTCCATAGATTTCTGTTGAGCTTTTTTCTGAATTTGAAAGAGAAAGATCAATAAAACAAAAAAATGAAAACATTTCTTATCAGGTCACTGAACCACCAAATTTTTCAAATTCTAGAAGCACCCACCTTCTCTCGTTATTCTCTAGAGTGTGTGTGTATGTTTAATATTATTAGGACATACCTTTATTTAATTTATCCATACATTTACCTGAAGGCTTATTTAATGTACATATCAAAAGACTAATGAGTAGTTCACCTTATTATATATAGTGTATATTTAGGCAGCATATTTTATTAAAGATGACAGACAAGGATTTAGAGTTGAGATTTTTTTATTAACCTTTTCATGTTTATGAGTGAGATCTCACAACTGAAGATGAAGGCTGTATGATAATTTATCATATATAATTTAGGTAACTGTCAGTTTCATTCCTATGCGATCATCAGGTAAGAAACTAAGAGTTAACAAGTGCCACTGACTGTATCTACACCATCCTACCTTAGATCTACATATGCTCTATTACTGATATCGAGCACTTTTTATTCATAAATATAGCAAACTTTATTATATATATGTGTATATGAAATTTAATATTTTTTCAAAAAACAAATACTGTTTTTTTCAAAAAATAATGTTTTTTCAAAAAATGTTTTTTTTTCAAAAAATAATGTTTTTTTTCCAAAAAATAATGTTTTTTTTTTTTAAATAATGTTTTTTTCAAAAAATAATGTTTTTTTTTCAAAAAATAATGTTTTTTTAAAAAAAATAATGTTTTTTTTCAAAAATAATTTTTTTTCAAAAATGTTAAATTTCATACTGTCGGATTAATTTCCATCTATTTTCCATATGTTTATATATAATTTTCATATGTTTATATATAATACTAGCTTACTTGAGGATCAAAAGCATGAGACTCGGTTGTGAGTTTTTATCCCGTTTTATATCCTATTTTTTTACACTCGAAATATATTGTGATATTGCTCTGCATTTTTCTGTAAAGATTTTATGGATTAAAAATGGATTTTAGCATTAAATTCTAATCATAATTGTATTTATATATCAGTTCTATTGTATCCTTTTTTTCACAAACTATAATGGTGTATACAAGTATCAAGATTCTGGCAGTTTTAAGTGATTATTTTAAACTTTACCTCAAAGCTCCTGAAGCTGTTTGCTTATTTTGGTTGGCGGAAAGAACTCAAACAATATCTAACTACATAACCAAAGACTGGTGATTTATCCATTGAAATAAAACTCAGAATTGGATGATCATCAATTGCTGATTATGATGATTTAAATAAAAGACAAAAGGAGAACCCAATCATCAATACTCAAAGACTTTCAGGAGAGCTGGAACATCAAAAGATACCATATTGAGAAATTCACATGAATTCCTAATTGATTAAAACACAAAAATTATTTTAATACAACTCAATATATTCAGTTATATTAATTGATTGTTTAAATATTCAATGATCATGAAAATAGTTTTAAAAATTTATTTTCATTTTTCTTTTTAATGTGGATTTCATTTGTACCCCCCCCAAAAAAAAAATCCTAAAATCATACAGAAATTGAAGCTTATATAATGATCAATACATTTCTGTAATCTTCTACTTTAAAGATTAAGTAGAAATTTTTCTTCAAAGAAAAAACTCATGATTAAAATTAAATTTTTAATTGTAAAAATTACAAATATTATTCATTATGGGATTCAAACTTAATAAATTATGTTTGGTAATGGCTAGCATTACCTCTGTTCTGCTCTAGAGAAGGTATGACATATTAATCAACTACTAGATGATAGTTTGGAGTTGTCTAGCATTACCTCTGTTCTGCTCTAGAAAGGTATGACATATTAATCAACTTACTAGATGATAGTTGGAGTTGTCTAGCAGCTCTTATCAGTTGTCTAGCATTACCTCTGTTCTGCTCTAGGTATGACATATTAATCAACCTACTAGATGATAGTTTGGAGTTGGCTAGCATTACCTCTGTTCTGCTCTAGGTATGACATATTAATCAACTTACTAGATGATAGTTTGGAGTTGTCTATTACCTCTGTTCTGCTCTGGAGTTGTCTAGCATTACTCTGTTCTGCTCTAGAAAGGTATGACATATTAATCAACTTACTAGATGATAGTTTGAGTTGTCTAGCATTACCTCTGTTCTGCTCTAGAATGACATATTAATACTAGATGATAGTTTGGAGTTGTCTAGCATTACCTCTGTTCTGCTCTAGAAGGTATGACATATTAATCAACCTACTAGATGATAGTTTGGAGTTGCTAGCATTACCTCTGTTCTGCTCTAGAAAGGTATGACATATTAATCAACCTACTAGATGATAGTTTGGAGTTTCTAGTTCTGCTCTAGAGAGGTATGACATATTAATCAACCTACTAGATGATAGTTTGGAGTTGGCTAGCATTACCTCTGTTCTGCTCTAGAGAGGTATGACATATTAATCAACCTACTAGATGATAGTTTGGAGTTGGCTAGCATTACCTCTGTTCTGCTCTAGGAGGTATGACATATTAATCAACCTACTAGATGATAGTTTCGAGTTGTCTAGCATTACCTCTGTTCTGCTCTAGAGGTATGACATATTAATCAACCTACTAGATGATAGTTTGGAGTTGTCTAGCATTACCTCTGTTCTGCTCTAGAGAGGTATGACATATTAATCAACTTACTAGATGATAGTTTGGAGATGTCTAGCATTACCTCTGTTCTGCTCTAGAAAGGTATGACATATTAATCAACTTACTAGATGATAGTTTGGAGTTGTCTAGCATTACCTCTGTTCTGCTCTAGAAAGGTATGACATATTAATCAACTACTAGATGATAGTTTGGAGTTGGCTAGCATTACCTCTGTTCTGCTCTAGAGAGGTATGACATATTAATCAACCTACTAGATGATAGTTTGGAGTTGGCTAGCATTACCTCTGTTCTGCTCTAGAGAGGTATGACATATTAATCAACCTACTAGATGATAGTTTGGAGTTGGCTAGCATTACCTCTGTTCTGTTCTAGAGAGGTATGACATATTAATCAACCTACTAGATGATAGTTTCGAGTTGTCTAGCATTACCTCTGTTCTGCTCTAGAGAGGTATGACATATTAATCAACTTACTAGATGATAGTTTGGAGATGTCTAGCATTACCTCTGTTCTGCTCTAGAAAGGTATGACATATTAATCAACTTACTAGATGATAGTTTGGAGTTGTCTAGCATTACCTCTGTTCTGCTCTAGAAAGGTATGACATATTAATCAACCTACTAGATGATAGTTTGGAGTTGTCTAGCATTACCTCTGTTCTGCGCTAGAGAGGTATGACATATTAATCAACCTACTAGATTATAGTTTCGAGTTGTCTAGCATTACCTCTGTTCTGCTCTAGAAGGTATGACATATTAATCAACCTACTAGATGATAGTTTGGAGTTGGCTAGCATTACCTCTGTTCTGTTCTAGAGAGGTATGACATATTAATCAACCTACTAGATGATAGTTTCGAGTTGTCTAGCATTACCTCTGTTCTGCTCTAGAGGGGTATGACATATTAATCAACCTACTAGATGATAGTTTCGAGTTGTCTAGCATTACCTCTGTTCTGCTCTAGAGGTATGACATATTAATACTAGATGATAGTTTGGAGATGTCTAGCATTACCTCTGTTCTGCTCTAGAAAGGTATGACATATTAATCAACTTACTAGATGATAGTTTGGAGTTGTCTAGCATTACCTCTGTTCCTCTAGAAAGGTATGACATATTAATCAACCTACTAGATGATAGTTTGGAGTTGTCTAGCATTACCTCTGTTCTGCGCTAGAGAGGTATGACATATTAATCAACCTACTAGATGATAGTTTCGAGTTGTCTAGCATTACCTCTGTTCTGCTCTAGAGGGGTATGACATATTAATCAACCTACTTAGCATTACCTCTGTTCTGCTCTAGAGGAGTATGACATATTAATCAACCTACTAGATGATAGTTTGGAGTTGGCTAACATTACTCTGTTCTGCTCTAGAGGGGTATGACATATTAATCAACCTACTAGATGATAGTTTCGAGTTGTCTAGCATTACCTCTGTTCTGCTCTAGAGGGTATGACATATTTCAACCTACTAGATGATAGTTTCGAGTTGGCTAGCATTACCTCTGTTCTGTTCTAGAGAGGTATGACATATTAATCAACCTACTAGATGATAGTTTCGAGTTGTCTAGCATTACCTCTGTTCTGCTCTAGAGGGGTATGACATATTAATCAACCTACTAGATGATAGTTTGGAGTTGGCTAGCACTACTTTTGTTGTCATCTAAGATATGTCACAATTTAATTTACTTGAAAGTAGGAGGATATTTCTATTGCTGTTGCTTCTGTTGCTGCTGCTGCTATTTATTGATCTTAAAGATTCACATTCATTTTTATCAACTTCCATTCTCTAGTGACTGTGTGTGTGTTTTTTTCTTCTTTTCTGTCATGTAAAATCGAACACGAAAAAAAAAAAAAAAAAAAAACTGAAATCAATGGGACATGAAAAGTCAGTGGTTTTCACAATTCTAATAAACTGATTGGAATTCAATATCTATGGAAGAGTAAAAGAGAGAAAAAAATATTTGTGGTTGATGAAACAATTAGGACACAAAGAAACTTCAGAGTAAAAGAAAAAAATTTTTTTTTTTTTAAATCATGTCTGAAGAAAGATCCACCCATAGATGGACATAAATCCATTTAGCATCATCAGCAGCAGCTTTGTGTTACTTTCACTATGGAAACTATTTTGGTGTTCTAGGTAGAACACTAAACTGCATCTAGTGGTAAGGTTCCATTTATGGAGGGTGTTGACTACCCCTTCATTGCTATTACTCCCAGGTCCACCCTCACATGGAGTGGTAGTACTTATCAAATAGTTCTGTTTGCAAATTATTTGTATTACATAGGAATACTTGATATCATATAACACTGCGCAAAAAAATTAAACTGCACAAAAATGTAAATATATATAAATATATATATATATATATAATGTTCACAATCCACTAACTTCAAGGCATAAAATAGCCATAGAAAAATTAAAATCAATGAAATTATTTTAGTTGATTCTAAAACTTCAACAAAAAAAAAAGATTTTTTCCAAACAATACGCCAAGCTCAAAATCTATTATACTGTTTTTTTTTTTAAGTCAACAAGTGTCACAGATATGATGAATCAAAATTCATCAGAAGTAGAAGTGACAATCCAGTATTGTGTGTGTGTGTGAGAGAGAGAGAGAGAGAGAGAGAGAGAGAGAGAGAGAGAGAGAGAGAGAGAGAGAGAGAGAGAGAGAGAGTGTAAAAAAAAACAATATTTAAATTGAATATTTGAACACTATTCTAAAAATTCAGATTACACTATGTTTATTTTTTCTTGTTCTTTGGCAGAAAGTGTTATTTCCCTAAAGTAAATACAAAAACGATTTTTTCTCCTCTTAAAAACTTTCTTTACTTCTGTGATTAAAAACATGATGGGAGACTATATTTAAGGGCTGATATGTGAAAGGGATTTACATTACAGTTACAAATCTTGAAAAACTGCTCACTTCTAAACATTTTTATTCATTTGTGTATAACTTCAGAATGGACATTTTGATTTATGTGCAGTTTTTATTCAGACCTTATCTATATATCATAATTATATATATTATGCAAATTTGCATATATGGCAATACATCTTCTACATATAGAAAGCGATTTATCCCAGGATTCATATTTTTTAGTTTTTATTTCTTTTTATGTTGAATAGTTTCACTGAGAGTAGGTTTCCTCATGATACTCCTGTTTCTTGTTCTTTCAAGTCAGAGTTGGATCCCAGTCATATTTTAATGTTTCTATCATTTAGTAAGTTATTGATGAAGGTTAGCATTATTTCCTTTTAGACTCTCAGGTTTTTCAGTTCAATTATAATGCCATATCTTCCAGTTGTGTTGTAGGCTTTCTTTAAATCAAAGAATACTGCTGATACATGATTTTGGCTTTTTTTCTTTTAGGATGAAGACATTTTGCATGAAGATTTCCAAATAAACCAATTGGTCTTTGTAGAAGTTATCCCCCAGATATAGAAACAATATGATACTACCGTCGAGTTAGCAGACGAGAACAACAGGCAAGCTGTAACTTAAATACAGTCCTTGCATGCTGCTGGCATAATGCAAAATGATGGCTGAAGAATGGGTACTTATCCATGTCCTTACTCACCCTGAGAACCAACAGCCAATCAGAACTCAGGAAATGAACTTGCCTGAGTTCATAATGGAACAATCCAAAGCTATATAAGCCACCTACCAACACTCTAGTTTTAGTTTTGCATTCATCTTGTAACAGAGTTGAATACCTTACACAAAATCCAACAGTCTTATTTTGGTTTTAAAACCAAATTGATATTTAATAATCAAATCATTGGATTCCATTTTTCAGGCTAGCTGTTCGTTTATAATTTTTTCATAGTGTTTTGTATATGCAACTTGTCAAGGCATTTGGTGTGAAATTCAATGAGTTTGAGGGACCCCCCTTAAGTACAGGGGATGGTCTGTAGGTTTTTTAGTGGATTTGGGTATTGGGTTGATAGTGGATTATTTCCATAGTGTTGGGTCCTAACCACTGAACCATATATTATTATATATTTGTAGTAAAGAGTTAATGGATGTGTTGGGTAGTTGTTTTAGGAATTCATCCCAACCACCTACAGCTGTATTGTGGGGTTTTGCTGTCAATGATTCTTGTAATTTAATCATAGGGAATGGTTGGTAGTAGTTTTCTTTGTTTTGGGATTGGAAGTTGATTTGATTTTATTCTTCTTTATTTTGTTTAATATTTTGGAATGTTTTATTTTGGTTTTCAGATGATGAGTTTTCTTAGAAATTATCTGCTAAAAAATTAGCAATATCTTTTTTGGCTAGCGGCTTTTATATTATCGTTTTTTTTTTTTTTGAGGAGGGGAGAGGGGGTCAGAAGAGCATTATTGTATTTCCCCAATATTTTTTTTTTTTTAATCATCTTGGAAACTATTTTTATTTTGATATCAGTGTTTAGCAAAGTTATGAAGTTTTTTCAAGGTGATTTGTTTGGATTCTTTGTTCATCTTGCTATGAAATTTATTAGGTTTTCTTTTGTTTGTTTTTTTTTGTTCTTTTATTGTGAATTTTCTCAGTGCCGCATTGCGTGTCTTGATGGCTTTTTTGCATTCATTATTAAACCATGGCTTATTGCATTTTGCTGGTGAAGAATATTTTGGTATGCTTTTTCTGGTAACAGAGATCAGTATTTTGACATAATCAGTGATAGGCTAGTGATTTGTTTTTGTGTTGAGATTTTTTCTGTATATAAGGTGTGTGCTAGACGCCCACTCTTATTTATAGACTGGGCAATAATCATGTGACCATATTCTTGGCCAATCACTGGCAGTACTCTGCTGCTGATATTGTTATTTATACTGGCTGTTCTGGTCATACATACACACATTGCTTTGAACCTTCATGGACGACGGAACATAGTATTATATCACTGGACCTTTGACACTACGTAGGATTCCATAATGCAGGACTTATTCACTTACCAAAGGATTCTATAGTTCAGGACTTACTTACTTTAAGTTCTTTTCAACTGGCCAAGGATGGCGGTCAGAAACTTAACATTTTGGAGTTAGTTTGGGGTGGCAAAATTGAAAATATTTTTCCTTATTGGCATTAGAGAGATTTGAATATTCTATTTTATCTTTAGGGATAGGGCTAAGATGTCTGAGTATTGTGAAGTGGTTGTTGAGTATCTGGCAGCCATCCTTCGTTCCAGATGTAATGAATAAGCAAGCAAGCCAATAAGAATCCAGTGTTAACGTATTCCTTGTAAGTCCTTCGTCAGAGAGAATCCAAATGTCAATGAAATAACTCAGAATGGTATGTCTATTAATACAGCAGAAGCAGCAGCAGCAGTGCCAGTGATTGGACAATAGAAATCCTTCTCAGGTCACGTGTTTATAGGCGAGTCTATAAGTAGAAGTGACCATTTACCTGATGCCTTATATCACAAAAACTGCAACAGTGGTCACTTCCAGTGGTATCTTCATGTACTTGCCAGTTGTAATATTGAGATATAGTTGCGATCAAATCTATTGGTAAATTGTTGGATGTATAGATGTATGTATTTTGTTTAATTTTCTATAGTATTGCCCTTTCTTATTGGTCTTCCTACTGACCCATTTTTCATTGTGGCTATTGAAGTTACCCATCAGGATGAAGGGTTTTTTGTGCTCTGCCAGTGAGGATTAGAATAGGCTGATTGTATTGTCTGTAGATAGGTAAGACCCCACAAAAAGAGGTACCCTGGGTATGACACTGAACTGCATTTGATGGCAAAGTTAGAGTTCTGGAGCTCTGGTGAGTGTGGAGTACACCTTAATTGATATTACTCTGACCTGAAGTAGTAGTATCTAGTAGGGTTCCATCTATGGGTCAAATAGAACTGTTTGAAAATTATAAGTATCAGATAGAAATACTTGATATACATCTGAGTTTTAAGAAATTAAGAAACTACACAAAAATGTAAATATAAAAGTACAGTAAATGTGATTCCCTAACTTTTAGGCATAAAATAACCTCAGACAGGTTGACATTCCATTAAAATAAATCAATAAATCAGTTTTACTTTCATAATGTTATCAATTGGAAGGAAGAGGATATATATTGAGCTTATAGTTATTGTTTTGCATATTATGGTGACACTTTAGTTGTTTGTAGTATTTATATCCATTTGGTTATGTGGAGTTTTTGTTTTTAATTTGTATGGATGTGCCATCTGTGGTTCTGTTTGCATGGTTGTCATGGTTGCATGGTTGTCATGGAGTTATAGGACGTGCTGTGTTTGATGTCAATTATTTAATGTTTTTTTAAGTAGAATTTCCTGTAGGCAAATTACTGCAAGGAAAATGTTTATAATGAATAGTGTCAGTTCTCCTGGATTGATTTTAGTTCCTCAGATGTTCCATTACACAATGATTTTCACTATGTTTGGAGGTTTGGAAGTTTTGATCATCAATGACTATAACTTCCCATGCAATTAGATATGCTTATGGTAATGTCAGTTTTTTCTGGTTAGATTTCTAGTGTGCTGTCTTCCTCTGGTAGTGAACCTGGTGCCTGGTTGTATGACTGACAAAAAAGGGAAAGATGCGGGAAATGATTATATGAAAGTTATGGATTTTTCAAAAGGGTTAATCAGTAACAAGCTTAAGTAAACAGATACAATGGTTTCTTGGATTGACTCTTTTTATGATCAATTATAGTTCGATGGTGGGTGGAGGAAGACCCCAGTCTGATGGCTAATACAACAGTCACTGCCCAGGGCCACAGTTCATCAGTCCTTATCTACTCACTGCTTTTCCTGCATGGACCTCCAAAAAATAAAGTACTTAAAAGAATGTCTATCAACTTCTGACTGTGCTTTCACTAAAGAATTCTGTTTATAAGAGACATTAAAAAACTAATCCTTTCATCCCCATCAAGAAATCCTTCTCTTTCTATCTAATTATCTATTAAAATCTACTGACTTCTGTGATGGAGAATGAGTATCACCGTACTCATTTGGAAAAAGAGTGAGAGTGTCTTGCCTGCCGGAGTCAAACCCATGCCCTACGGAATGCAAAGAAATGAGATTTAGGCGCTGGATGGACGCGAGGTGCAATCAGGTGCCCAGATATTGGGGCTTACATCTGAATGCATGAGAATTGTGCCCGGATGATAAGGGGAAATGGCAGTATAAGTAGAAGTGGGGTGACGGCAGTAAGAGTGTTGCGACTTCAGCTGCTGGTAGACGACGACGGTGGTGGTGTTGTAGCCTGCTAATAAGGCGTTTGACTTGCTTCTTTTTGCCCCCCCCCCTTCAACATACTTGAAACCCCATAATTGTGCAAAGAAACCAAACCAATCTAAAACAGACTGGAGATCGAAAGACTGATCATAAGCAGAACAAACAAATATTTATCCCCTCCCCCTCTATTTTTTCCTTCTATAACTTGTTTAGCTATCCTTTTATTACAAATATACACACACACACACACACACACACACACATCCATATACATCCATATATGCTACCTATGCCCCCACACACTCATACAAATATGCCTGTATCCACATGCATATAAATATATATACACTCTGTCTATATGCATATTCATTATTGCACCTAAATATGTGCACCCAGGGACAGAAGAGCTTATAGTGTCACCTTTAAACTTCATACTAAATTATGAGAAATATCTCCCTCTTAAAAGTTTATATTAGGTTAGAATGGTAAAAGAATTCTATTAAAAACTAAATATGAAAATTACAAAAGATAATTGACAAAGCAAACTTGTATCTTAGTTATTCATTTAAAAAACTTTAAAGCTAAAGGCATCCATTTTTTTTTCTTTTTCTCATTTATTGAGAAATATAATCGGTTTTGTATGTAGAGTCATTTATTTGCAATGACACATGTGAAAATGAATAATATTTAGCATTTGTTTTTATATTCTTTACTTTTATAACTTTGCAGATTATTTTCTAAAGGAAAAGACAAAATGAATTATTCATCCTGTTATTCATTGGCACAAAATTGTGAACGACTAAAGAAAATTTGAATAGAACAAGATTAAAAGATAAAAATCCACATTCAAGATAAAATAGCAATTTTAACTAAGTGACTTATCAACCAGTATAAATGACTGAATTGTCATTTGCCAAAGTGAAGATACCAAACTCTAAACCAACAAAAACAAAGGAATGATGAAAAGTTCTTGGCTCAGCAAAGACCATACATGAAACATAGATGTTATAATATGAAGGTCATTCAATAAATAAGGGGAAGTTAAAAAAAAATATTTTCAGAATTTGTTTCTGCATTGTTTAGAATTGGCTTCTAGCAAAGATATTTGTATTTAGACTATTCAAAATGGTGGCAAATTAAATAGAGTGCCCCAGGCTTGAACAGAGGTCTCTTGTCAAATTTTTGGTGGCTGAGAAGTGCAAACCATATTAAATTTACAGAAGAATATGTGATGTGTACAAAACATGTTTTAGTCACAAAAATGTATTATTTTTTTATACAGGTGAATAGCATAATCTCCAATCAAGGTATTGGGGATTTGAATTTCATAATTGTGTAACACATTATCACCAAAGAAAATGTTTAACTTCCCCATTTTTGTACCATTTTAGTCTTCAATTTTTATGGTAGCTAAGAAAATAGCTGAAACTTCTGAACAATTTTTACATATCCTGACCACTGACCTATGGTTGTTCATACAGAAATAACCCTCTCCCAAATTCCTTGTCTGTGAACCTTAGATTAAAGAAAGACTGATATATATATATATATATATATATATATATATATATATATGTGTGAAAATGGAAAAGGAATTGAATCCGACAATATGAGGAAAAATGAGTAAAGAAAAGAAATGTAGATGGATAAAATGAATTTAATCGATATCACTTACACATGTGTTTCGGTCAGTTTATGTGTGTGAAAATATTTCGCACACATAGAAGAATCGACCTTCATCAGAGTGAATATTTATTTTGAATGAAAAAATTCGTCGGGAAAAAACAACAGAGATTTTTGGAAATATTCGAAAATCGAATTTTAAAAAAAATTTGGAACGCTGAAATAGAATGTTGAGATAGACCGTTATGATTTGGATATTTGGTTTTTCTAGGGGTTATGGTACAAAATAGTTTCCATCTACATTTCTTTTCTTTACTCATTTTTCCTTATATATATATATGTATATATATATACATACATACATACATACACACATCTCTTTTTATACTGGTCTCATAACAAAGTTTCATGTATCAACTAAGATACAATCATCAGATGAAAGTTTATAGAAGTCTTGTTGGGGGAGAGGTGTAAATAAAATAAAATTGAAAAAATATACTTTACAAAGGAGGGTTTTATCTATTAATGTATTATCAATTATGTTCTGAAAGGAGCACATTCTTGATCTCTTATGATGAGAAATAATATTCTGAATATCTATGAATTAAACATACACATTAAAAAATACTCATTTAAAAAGAAACTAAAGAAACACTTAATAATTTCAAATAACATTATGTAGAGATCGTCTTCCACGCTTAAAGTAATTATTATTACAGTATTTGCTGCTATCTCTTTTTTTTTTTTTGTGCTTTGAAATATTACACATATTAAATTGATATTTAAGTTAATTGCCTTCAAATCATTAATATATTATAACATACTTAACAATGCTTCAAGCAAATTACCAATTACTATATATATATATATATATATATATATATATATATACAGGGTGTCCCAGAAGTCATGTATTATTCAGGTTTTGATAAACAACACCTTTAGTTATTTAAAAAACATATTCATTGATAGTGATTGTCGCAATTAATTTTCTATCTCTCAATTTGAGCATTTATTATAATTATTCTCAATAACAGTGATTTGAAATCAACAAAGGTGTATTTTTGAAAACCAGGATGGTGTGTAACTTTTGGGACACCCTGTATATAATTAAAGTGCTGTCTCAACCCCCCCCAAAAAAAAAAACTCAGTTTAACTCAGTTGGTAGAGCATGTGCCTAGTTCCGGCTTCAATACTGGCCTCACCAACTCAGCCCATGAGTGACACAGTTTGAAATCTGTGCAGTAAAGTGGGGAGCTGATGGTAGGTGTAGCGCTCCACCTCAGATGCAAAAACAATCTCTCTCTGGTGAAAAGTGGATAGACTCCCTTGCTGTCTGTCTCTATACCGACAATAAACCACTCCACCAAATTTACTTTTATAAAGATGAAGAGAAGATCATCTACAAGAATCATTTTTATTATTCATTTTCACTCTCATTTTCTTTCATCTTCTAATTTTAAATAACTTTTAAATTTTCAAGTAACTTTTTCCGGGTGTTGACACTTTTTAAAAACTTTTATTTTTAATGTGGTCTTCTAGTTTTTATCTTTCTAAAAATGTAAAAATTAGGAAGTGAAAAATCATTTTATTCAAATGATCAAAATGTTGACCCCCCCCGCCTACAATGTTAATTGATTAAAAAGAAAATTAATTTTTTTTTGTTTTTTTTATAAAATAACCTATTCATAATAAAATGAAGTCCTTAACGATTAAATTGCAGAAAATTTCATTAAAATTAGACAATTACCTGATTTTTGTTGTTTTAAAATAAATAAAAATTTTCTTTTTAAATTATTACATTCGTGAGGAATGTAATTTTTTTGTTTTTTTTTTCCTTTAGTAAAATTTGTTTTTCTTTGGGTGGGGGTAATTTAAACACAAGATTCTGAAAAAAATTTAAATAACCAAAAAATCTTAATTAAATTCGTATTAATTTTTTTATGAGTCCCTTCCAAATTTTTCGACCTTTTAATGTTTCATAGTTGACTCTGCTTTTGTTTAATTCTTTTCTTTCTTTTTTAATTTGAACAGAAAATTTTGAAGAAGCTGTAGAAAATAATCTTATACAATTATTATTTTTTACTAATCTTTGCAAATTTTTTGGTAAAGAAGAACCCTCATTTTATGTCCGTGTTTTTGCAATAAATGTTTTATTTTTCTTGCATCTGTTATTTTACAATACTAAATATATTTTCTTTATTTTAATATTCACTTCAATGTATATATTCTAAAAGTTTTTATTTTGTGAGAATGGTTAGTTTTAAAGTGGGGGTTTGTTTTTACACTTCAACTTTTTACTCGTAAATTCCTACCATAAAATGCCCAAGCCTAATTTTATGGTAGGAATTTACGAGTAAAAAGTTGAATATTACTTTTTGTTGTTGTTATTTCTTTTCTTTTTGGCTTTGCTACTCTAAAATAAAAACATCAGATTTTAATCATCGTCGACAAAAAAACAAAATTACAGTCATAAAAGGAGGATCCAATTTATGCCTAAATTGTAAAACGAGCACCTACTTTAAAACTAACCATTCTCACAAAATAAAAACTTTTAGAATATACACATTGAAGTGAATATTAAAATAAAGAAAATATATTTAGTATTGTAAAATAACGGGTGCAAGAAAAATAAAACATTTATTGTTAAAAAAGGACATAAAATGAGGGTTCAGTTTATTTTATGGTATGAATTTACGATGAAACTGTTCTTCATTACTAGTTGCATTTTATCACAACTTACTCAGGTCATTATTTCTACAACAGCTTATAGCAGAGACAATAATAAATGATAAGCACCCAGTGAGACTCAAACTCACATCCTTTTTTGCCTAAAACATGCCTGGTTATCTATATCAATTGATTTCCAAACATTTTATTTAGAATCATTTTAAATTTTATGTATCAAAAATTATCTGTCTGCATTGAAATATTTTGCACATGGTAATTTGCCACTTATAGGATGCATCTTGCAATTTATCTTGGAGTGAATAGGATTCATAGATTCTAAGAAGAATTCCAAGATTAACTTTCATCATTTACGACCAAATGGATGATTTCAAAGGTCAGATTTGGGGAATGAAAAAAAGATACATCTTATATGCTACAAATTACAATATGAGTAATTGTAAATGTGTGTGCCTGTATATATATATATATATATATATATATATATATATATATATATATAGTTAATTTTTGTTATTATCATTATTGGAGAAATGATTATAAAGTGCTCAATTATTTCTTTAAGAGCTGTATTTATTTATTTATTTAAGTCACCAATACAAAGTTCGTCTTACCAATGGTTTCAGATGTTTATCCGTCATCAGAGATGTTGCCTTTTTTTTTTTTTAAACATCCGAAACCATTGGTAAGACGAACTTTGTATTGGTGACTATAAATAAATAAATAAATATATATATATATATAAAATCACACACATACGCACACACACACATACATATATGTATATATTACCAACCCCTCTGCATGAGTAGGATATGACATATGGTCAATTTCTTAAGCAGAGTTTAACAGGTTTGAATTCATAGTTTTTCTTCTCTTAGACTGTTTGCCTTAAAGAGCCCAGTCTGCCCTACTATTTACTCATAGCTGGAGAGAGAATAGATGGATGCATACCTTTGCCAAGAGTATTAGCCCTATGTGAAATGCTAATAGCCTTGTCCAGGGTTTGAACTTGTGTTGCAAAGTCCATTTTCTACAACGATAACCATTACACCACACGCCTCCACAGATAGATAGATAGATAGATAGAAATTATAGACATACAGCTTCAACGCTGGATGCCATACCCAGGACACCCTTTTGAGGGGGGGGGATCTTACCCTTTTGCTGCAGATGCAATCAGCATATTCTAGGCCACACCAACAGGGCTAGATATATTGGAGAACATTACAACAGTCTATAAGGTCGTCATGCCAACATAATATGGAACATCAATTGTTATGAAACTTTAATAACTGGGAAATGGAAAATGTTCAAAATTTGGCTTCTAAGCATTATTTAAGCTATGAATTAATTAAAGGATTTGAAAATATCTCTGTTATGTGGGAAGTGAAATACTTTTAGAAATAAATTAGAATTAAATGATATATTATAATTAGTGAATATTGGGGATCATTTTTTGGTATTTTAACCATTCAACTGTATATCAAATTAAGTAGAATATTGTTTTATTTTAGTACTAATTTAATTTAATACTAATTTTGCTAGAAAAAGTAATAAGTTATAAAATCCATGATGTTTGATATAAAGAGATTATAATTTTTTGATATTTCTTATTTGGCTTATAAAGTAAGACGCATGCCTCTTTTAAATTAAAATTAGGGTTCTACTTCAAATTGATGTGTAATGATTATATTTAAATTACCCCCACTTTAAAGCATTATTAATTTATGTACATTCATATCATTATACACACTATTACAAAATAAAAAACGCACTCAGGGCGATGTAAAAATAGATTTTTGAAACATATTGCCTGAGGGGTGGGAGTTAAAAATTCAATGTCAGCGAGTTTGTACCCTAAGTAAGTAAAATCATCAAATTCATTAAAAGGATTAAAAAATAAAATAATTTGAAATGTAAACTTTAAATATGTATTAAAATAAAACAAACTATATATAGATATATTATAATACCAGTCATGTATTTATTAAAACTTGTTTTAAAAAACAATGAGGACTGTCTAATGTTGCATGTTCAAATTTTGAGTGTATTTATTGAATAAATACACTCAAAATTTGAACATGCCAAAAATCGTAGAATAAATTTTATTCTATGTTATGACGATTTTGGGTAATATGACATAAGCAGTGACGTAATTTTTGTTACAGACAAAAACTGGAAGTGAATCTCCATTATTAATAGATGTACACGTACACATACATACATATACATATATATACATTACACAAATACTCATTTTGATTAACATATTTATTTACCAACTCCCCCACATCAGCAGGATGTGACACCAGGTCAATTTTTAAGCAGAGTTTAACTGGTGTGAATTCAGAGTTTTAATTCTAGACTGGTTGCCATACCCAAGTTAACAGGTAACCAGTCTAGGAGAGGGATAACTCTGAATTCAAAATTCCTGAGGTCGGTCGTTGATTGGGTTTGTGGCAACCCTTGATGCTCAAATTCTTTTCTATCGACTGTGCCAAAAAGTGTGAATGGTCCAACACAAGCCTTCACCACTACAAATAAATCACTGTGTAGATGTTCATTGTATGAACACTCATACATCGATTGACGGGAGAGTCCATCATATATTATATATATATATATTTACACTTAACATTATACAAAAATATATTATGCACATGTACAGATACACGGATGGAAAAATATATACATATAAACATGTATACATTTTTAATTTCTGCTTCATTTTTTATATTTTTGTTTGAGAGATCAGAGACTATTAGGCAAATATTCCTGAAATTAAATACAAAAATTTATAAATTTATTTAATTTTTATAAAATAGATTAATAGGTTTATTTCTTATCTTGATTTTCTAAAGTTGTGAAATCTGCACAGAAATTTTCTCCTTAGCCAATAAAATAATAAAAAGGATTCAAAATAAAGAATGTGCTATTTTCTTGTAACAAATATTGGCTAATTTGATTTATTGAGTTTGGTCTAGTCTGGCACAAGGTTACTTACCAAGTCACCTGTAAGTATTAAACTCCCTATGCTAGTGAGTTGATCAGCAAGATTATTTATGTATGGTAGGTGCTCAACAGTAAGTCAGTGAATATTAATGAGGAAGATAAGGAAAAATTCTTTAACAGGACAGTCATTGTATGTATTTACCCAACCCCTATGTCATCTAGAAGTGACACAAGGTCAATTAATTGGAGTACAGATGGTATCGGAAATTCAACAGAGAATTATCTTCCCCTGCCGCTAGGGGGAAAATTGCCAACAGGAGGTTGGCGCGAGAATCAAACCAAACGTCACTTATCACGGAACTGTTATCCCGGAGAGACGCGAAAATAAGCGCCTCCAGCCACCTCGCCCATAACCAGCAAACTTTCTAAGGCTGATACAACAGCATACTAACAGAAGGCTGAAGAACGAGAAACAACCTGACGAAGTGTATTAACAACATTCCAACCAGCGACCAGAATACCCCTGTTATCACCACTTCTCCAACGAACAGTATTTAACCTCAATGATAAGTCTTGTAGCAAATGCCATTAAAATTTGCAACAAGTTCTTGTATTATTTGTCAATACATGTACTAAATTTCCAATGTGTGTTTGTCTTCTTTGTCTGAACAATTTGCCCACAACTGGGAGATTTAAGAGCCCCCCCTTTAAACCTGTAATTCCTCTTAATGGTTTGAATTCAGAGGTTGCCTTATCAAGGCTAAAGAACCTAGCTTCCCTGACTATTTTCTCATAGCTGTGGGGAGAACGTACAGATTCATGCCTTTCTCATGGGCATTAACAGGAAAAGAAATGCAAACAGCCTCTTTCAGGATTTGAACTTGGGTTGCCAATTCCATTTCATATGATGATAACCATTATGCTAAGTGTGTCTCCACAGGATAGTCATTGCAAACAGATTCAAGCAGGTTTTGTTTATCATTTATTTGATTGCATTTTGATTTATATTGTAAATACTAATGCATATTTATAAAAGGTATGCATTTTCTGTGTTTTTTTGTTTTGTTTTTTCAGGAAGAAAAACATTTTGACATATAAGTGCTTAGAATATATTATGGATCGATAGATGTTTCTCTAACTATTTACGTTGTCAAGGTGACATGCTATATAATTTCTCTTCATTGCATCTCTCAGTGTAATGGAGGTCACTTGGTGCTGCCTATCTTCTCTCTTAACAACATGTGACAGCTTGTATTGGGTTACATGATACCTGCAGCAAAAAAACAGTCACTGAATGCTTAAGATAGATTGCCAATTTACAACTGCCATTCTATTTACCCACAGCTGGGAGAAAAATGTGGATTCATGCCTTTCTGTAGAGCATTAGCATGAAGTAAAAAAAAAAAATTAAAAATTAAAAAAACTGTCACTGCTTGAGTTTGAACTTGGTTTTGCTCATTCCATTATTTGCCCCACAGTTAAGCCAACTTCACCTCTAGTATATTATGGAAAAAAAATGCAGTAAGCTGAGATACAAATATATGTGGCTAAAATTCAAGCACCTAAATTCACCTCAGGTAAGCACTGTTTGATCTTTTAGTACCCCATGTATGGTGGTGATATGGGCACACTTAATGTGTATTTGGTCAATGGTCCAAATTTATGAGATTTGTATTTTAAGCAGGAAACGTTGGTATCAACATAATATGATGGAATATCCAATTAGCTGTTAGGTAATGTAAATCACAGGAATCCAGTGAAGATATTTTCATGACTGAATAATGATGCTATGAATTTATATGAAGGCTTTGTAATAAAACACTGAAAGTTATTGCATAAACCTGATATTTTGCACTAACATTGATTGAATTAAACCTGTTAACTATCACAATCACCGTTCTATGGTATGCATTTACCTGACCCTTTCATCACAGGCAGAATGTGACACAGTAAATTTTTAAGTGGAGTAAAGCTGGTTTAAATCAAGTTTTTCCTTCTCCTAAACACTCTGCTTTACATAGCTGGAGAAGAGATGAAATCATGACTTCCCCGAGGGCAACTAGTACAAATCTCAACTTCCTAACTCTATCATCTGATCAGTTAATTGAAAAAATAATTCACCAGTAAAATTACATCATCATCATCATCATCATGTCATGCAGGTGGTACGGATATCCGTGACAATCTCTCACCAACCGTCACTCATTGTCATGGCAGGTCTTCTGCGCAGCATCCAGCATCTGCACAGAGCTGGTCTATGTATGTCCTTGCTGGATGACCCTGTGCTGGCCTCCACAGGAGGATGTCACTTACGAGTTTATCCTTACTTCTCCAGCAGTGTCCAGCATGTCTTGTCCATCTTATTGGATTGTTTGCTTGATAGGAGGTAAGTGGCCGTATAGCTGCTTTCTTGTGGGGTGCTGTTTCCACGATTTGTTCAGGATAGCATGCAGCATTCTTGTGCAACTCCCATCTAGCCTTTTCTCCAGGCGCTTCGTTAAGGTCCAAGTGGAGTTTATTCTTACTTCTCCAGCAGTGTCCAGCGTGTCTTGTCCATCTTACTCGGATTGTTTGTCTGATAGGGGGTAAGTGGCCGTATAGCTGTCACTTACCCCCTATCACACAAACTGTTCTACTGGCTTTAGAGGCTCATCATTGAGAGTGAAGATATTGCCTTTCTTTTTGAGAAAAAAGTTCTACTGGACTCATTAACCAAAACTAATAGATATGTGAAAAGTATGCAAGCAATATGGCTAGATAAATTGTCCTTCTCTTAGATAAATGGCCCTACCAAAACTAAAGAGCTCAAACCTCTCACTATTTAACCATATCTAAAGGGACAAGTGAATTCATGCCTTTTCCAAAAGTGAATATAAGCAGCCTTGGTCAGAATCTGAACTCTGTTCAACAATTCCATTTTCTGCACCAATGACCATTACGCCACCTGTGTCTCTTTATATATGATTTGGCATGTTGCCTATATTCATGAGAAAAGAAAAAATGATTCATTGATTTTCAAATACTGTTTTGGCTACAGCTGTTCTTTAATCAAGTGCTATTATCAACATGTCTGTGATGAAAGTCGTTTTCAAAAGCTGATCAATGTGATAAATAAAAAAAGTATGGAAGACCATAAAAACAAAAGACAAACCAAGGCAGATATCAATAGTCAAACAAGTATTTGATATTGATTCACTAGTTAATATGAATTTTTTTTTCAATCATGCCTGAATCTTTCATTTAAGTGTGTTTATATTTTATTTTATGTGAACAGACACATTTTACTAAACAAATTGCATTAGACTTCCAGAGAGATAAATAAAAAGACAAATATTATTTGTTTCACATTTACAAACACCTTATGTTTGAAATTCAAGAAAATTAAGAGTTTCTTTTAAGCCATACAAAACGATAAAAGATGAAAATAACAGAAAAATGTTTGTATACAAACAAGTGTTTTTTTGGATGATGATGATGATGCAAACAAACATGGAAATATTAATGTGAACATCTTCATATTAATGAAACTAGTACAAAATAAAAAAAAAAAACACCCTCTGGGTGATGTAAAAATAGATTTTTGAAACATATTCCCTGACGGGTGGGAGTAAAAAATTCAATGTCAGCGAGTTTGTACCCTAAGTAAGTAAAATCATCAAATTCATTAAAGGATTAAAAAATAAAACAATTTGAAATGTAAACTTTAAATATGTATTAAAATAAAACAAACTATATATAGATATATAATACCAGTCATGTATTTATTAAAACTTGTTTTAAAAAACAATGAGGACTGTCTAATGTTGCATGTTCAAATTTTGAGTGTATTTATTCTATGTTATGACAATTTTGGGTAATGTGACGTAAGCAGTGACGTAATTTTTGTTACAGACAAAAACCGGAAGTGAATCTCCATTATTAATAGATTTAGTGATATTTTTGAGAATTCCCTCAATTTTTTCTTAATCTTGACAATTCTGTAGAGTTTAATAATAAATAAATAAAGGAAAATTCACTTGTCTCACAAAATTTTCTGGTGTGTACTTATTTATGGCCAATACTATATACGCATCACAAATTATTTATTTGCACATTATGTGTACAAACAAAGGTATTATGTGTACTAATTTGTATCATTTGGACCATTGTCCTCATCTTCATTGTTATCTGTACAATGTTTTGGCTGATGTGCCCTCCGGCCTTCTTCAGGTATTTTTTGCCGGACTCGGGAGCCTTCTAATATAGGGAACAGTTTAGCTCAGTTGATAGAGCACCTGCCAAGGAATCGCAAGTTTCCTGGTTTGATACTGGTCCCTGCCAACTCAGAACATGAGTAGCACAGATTGGATAATTTGATCTGTGCTGTAAAGTGGGGAGCTGACGGTAGGTGTAGCGCTCCACCCCAGCAAAACAAAATCTCACTTGTCTAGAACTAACAAAAAGGGGAGAGACTCCCTCGCTGTCTGGCTAATACTGACAATAGGCCACACCACCAACTTTATATGATGGCAGCAAACTCGTGTTCAAGTATTGCTGTTGCTTGATATATATAAAAAAAAAAAATTTAAAAAATGTTCAACAGTTCAAAGAATATAATGGTGAGCTTCAAAAAGCTCACCATTATATTCTTTGAATTAAAGTGGGGAGCTGAGGGTAGGTGTGGCGCTCCACCCCAGCAAAAAAAAAAACTCACTTGTCTAGAACTAACAAAAAGGGGAGAGACTTCCTCGCTGTCTGGCTAATACTGACAATAGGCCACACCACCAACTTTATATATATATACACACACACACACACACACACACAGATACTTTTTAAATTCTCTCAATTTTAAATGAATGAAAACAAAGAAAGCATTATTTAACTTCTTTGCCTACTTTAAATGGCTAATGGCGGCTTTCCTACAACTGTGATTCTAATTATACTATATCTGTCCCAGAATGATTGATACATTTAACATATAAGCTTAACATGCAAATGTAACAATTTTATGGGACAGATTTAGTATAAGTAATTGAGCTGGGCATTCCAGCTGACCACAATGTGAACTTTAACAACTTTGAGAAAAGGACCTTGCTCAAGAGCTGCAGGTATAACACTCAAGAGTGGCAGGTCATGCTATTAATCACTAGAGTACTGGAACCAGACCAAATGAGATAAGAAAAGTCAGAGATTTGAGAACAAATTAGGATGTTGACAATACTGTGATCTGTATAAAGATAATTATAAAAAAGTGGAGAAAGATAAGTAATAATAACAATATGGCTATATGTTCACTGAGAAATCTAGTAACAACAATTTTTAATGTTAATAATTGGGATAAATAGCAAAATCTTATTTATATAAATACTTTTAATCAGAAGTTTCAATAACTTTACACTTATTTTTTTAAATGAAAGACGTTTTTTTAAACTAAAATAGTTTTTATTTAATCAGAAGAGAAATGCAATTATGTTTTTATTCACAAAATATTTTTTTATGTAAGTAAACAAACAATATGTTTATTTTTGATATGGCCTTTTAGCCGACAATTTTTGGAGGATATGTGCTTAATTGAAGTCATTTTAAAAATTAATTAGTTAATAATTAATGAATTGGGCGGGCATATATGTTCAAATGTAAGGCTAAACAAATCGAGAAAATGTCAATCCCTGTATGTACATTTCGACCTATTAGGTCTCATCAGCAAGGTTATAGACATGGGAGACTGCTGCTCCGTGTGTGACTTAAACCTCAGCTGCCAAGCTGACAGGCAGGGATTCTAACCATTACACTAGCTGGCCATTCCAGATTTTTTGTTTGTTTTGAAGTTAGTTATATTCCACTTTTTGGTGACTTGTCGCACGACAGTATGAAAGTAAGTAAACAAACAATGTGTTTATTTTTGATATGGCCTTTTAGCAGACTTATATATATATATATATATATATGTGTGTGTGTGTGTTGAAAATTCTTTTTTTTAACTCAATTTTTTAATACACTTTTGTTAACTCATTTTAGTGTTGAATGTATAGGTTAGAGCAAGCAAAATAAAAATGAGGAAGATAAGAAAGAAAAAGATAGTGGGAGAAAGAAGATTAGATGGCTGAAGACCAAATTTTAAAGATGGAAGCTGGATGAGGTATGGTAAGAGGAAGAAGATAGTGGAAATAAAGGATGTAGGAGGATGCAGGAATTGAAGGAAAAAGAACTGGTATTACTTAGAGAGCAGCTAAAGCAACAATGGGGGCAGTAAGAGTAAGAACAGTAATGGTAGTAGTAGAAGTAGTGAATATAAGGATAGTAGCAGTAGGAGTAGAGAGAAATAAGGTGATAGTAGTAGTAGAAAGAATAAGGAGAGTGGTAATAGTGTTGGGAAAGGAGTAATAATAAAATTGATGTCTTTGTATCATGCAATTCTAATCTTTCTTTCTTCTCCAAACAAATATTCATTTTTTTTTCTTCTCTAGTCTCTTGCTTTATCTTTCTGTCTGTCTGTTTGCTCTCTTGTTGCTGTTGTGATCATTAACAATAAGATCCTGACTGACCAACACAGTGAACAGGGGTGGGGTGGGGTAAATGCTGACCCTTATGAATAGTAGGGAAACAAATATTGATATGTAGTTCAGTATTTAAATTTATGGGGAATATCTAAGGCGCCATTTCCGGAGGAGGTGGTCAGTGGATTGCAGTATTGGATTATCAACGGATCTAAAATCACAGAGATGTTTAGGCAATTATCCACTGATCCGACAGAAAGATCGAAATAGTTCTTGGCTGTGATAATTTCTTGAATAAACTGGTCTTTTATTTTTGTGTTCTTGGTATTTCAGCAAACTTGATTGAGTTTGACACATTGGCATAATCACTTTTAAGATTTTATCTAATTAAAGAAATGACCCAATGATGTGTTAAGAATTGAACAGCATTGCTGCATGCAATATCAGGTCAGAATTTTGCTGTTCAAGCCCCCCCTCCTCCCCCTTAAAAGAACAGGATTACAAAAGGCATACTTATATATGTTCATATATCACTGAATAGACTGTAACTATGCCAACATTCAGTATCAACCAGAAACTATGATTTAAATGTTTTTAATGGTTATATCTGATAATATTTTGACAAATACCAACAATCTCTAATTAAAGCTGACATAAAAACTTCACACACACACACACACACACACACACATATATATATATATATATATATATATATATATATATATATATATATATATATATTCAACTAACTGCATCTAATGATACTGTGAAATAAATATACTTTTTTTGAGGAAGTTAAAAAAAAATCAAAGCTATGTTTGAATCCAGTAATCATTTATGAAAACTTTATAATGTACTATAGAACTACTGCTCTCTCTCTCTCTCTCTCTCTCTCTCTCTCTCTCTCTCTCTCTCTCTCTATATATATATATATATATACACACACACACACACATACACAAATGGATGCTGAAATGTTCTAAGTTCAACCAAAGGGAATGAGTTTGTTTCTTTAAATTTTTATCAAATTTCTTTGTTAAAGAAACTTTTTGTCCCTCTCGTACATATATATATATATATATATATATATATATATATATATATATATATATATAAAAGGTGTGCTTAGCATGCTGGTTATTGTAGGAAATGCAATCGACGACTTGAGTTCAAACCCTGGAGAAGGGTGCTTGTGTTTCATTTTGAATTCATCTGTTCTTCTCCAGCTATAAGTAAATAGTAGGGCAGAATGGGTTCTTTAGCTTTGGTTAGACAACTAATTCTCCAAATTCAATACAGCTTAACTCCTCTTAATTGATCTTGTATCTTATCCTACATATGGCAGAAAGGTTGTGTACACACACATGTATATATATATATATATATATATATATATATATATATATATATATTTATTCACTGAATTTTTGGATAGCACCTATATATACAAAAGGTTTTAAAGTACCTAAAATAATAAAGTAATAATATATGTGTAGTGAGATCGAACAGCAAAACTCACGAACCTGTGATGAGCCAACAACTGTCCGTCAATCGAAGAGACAGCGGGTGGCATGTTGCACGTGGGCGGAAGAAAAACATGTGACTAGTCCGACTAGTTGTGGAGGTAAAAATCATGAGTGTCCTTGAGGCGGCGATTTATAGTGGCAAGTCTCGTAATTGGCGAGACGAGAGTTGTGACGTCTCGGCCAGACCGTGTATAAAAGAACAGTGGGAGAGGGCAAAAGACGACAAACTTATTTTGCTTAAGATCTTCACAAGTGTTATGGTGTCTATACTATACTGTGAATATATCATGACATGATAGTTTAACTATTATGTTTGATACGTTAGAGCTATTGCTAATAATTCAATATGTAAAAAGTATAATAATCTTGATATAACTGGAGAGGAATTCTTGATAGCATTGAGATAGTGTAATATAGATGTTTCAAAGAATAGCAAAAAGATTTCCATATTAAATAGAGCTAATATTGAATTTTTATTTCTTATTCTTTTTAACTCAGTCAAAATGTGTAGATATGATACCAAGCTTTAACACACAGAGGAATAAAGGTATAAGAGTATTGATATATAGAATATAGTGTGTAGAAAGTTTTGTAGAAAAAACAAGATGTTAAAAGTTTTGCTGACAGAAATCTGTTTCGACCATATGAAGAGGTCTTTATCAAAGCAACATTGTAAATGGAAAGACGAAATAAATATATCATTAATCATGAGGCACAGAACACTCTCGATCAGTACCGGAATTTTCAACAAATTTTAAAAATGCGTATTTTATGTTAAAAATAAAATAAATTTTATTTTAAAAATTATAAGCATTTTTATCATTAAAAAAGCTCAAAAGAGTTTGCAGTAAAAGTGTATATAGATATCAAAAAGTTCAGGAAAATGTTCCGGCTACAAAAGAAAGTTTAAAAATATAATAGGTCCAACAGAATATAGTGTGTAAATCATTTCATTGAGAATCGGTCAACACGCTAGACTCCACCTCCATTTATTGTAATGAATATAACAGGTGCAATTTAAATGATAAGGTAACAAATCATTATGGGCTGTGATGTAGCTAGAGTGTGTGTCACCAGGAACAACCCTTGAGGTTGTGGCCACACTCACTGTTACCCAAAAATACCATCTGAGGCAGAAACCCACCTAGCTATGCTACTGATTGAATGAAACTTTTTTTGTTATCCAAGTTTCTTTAACTGATCATTTTATGATCAATGCTATTGTAAATAATTGGCAATGAGCTCTTCATTTGGAAGATATTCTTTGTGGAAATTCTTTTAATAAAAAAATCGTTTTTATATTATAGAAGGGGGGGGAATATATGGGGGAAATAGATGTTCGTATCAACAAGCTCCCGCCGAGAGGGGTGGGGGTGGGGGCAAAAACAAGCGAGTCCACAGTCTTCCAGCAAGCCAAACCTTCCCCTGGTCAACACGTTCTTCGTTTTCGTTTAGCAGCTGCAAAATCCGTCACCGTAGTCAAAATAATCTTTAGCAGTTCAAAATCACATTTCTTTACTTGGTTCTTAATGTCTTGCTCTTTTTCGTTCTCCGTCATATATATATTGAACTATTTTCCAATAGATCTTAATATGCATATCAAATGTTGAAGTAGCGAAAATAAAAAAAAGTCTGTGGAGTGGCCTATTGTTGACATCAGTCGGATACTGAGGAAGTACTAGACCAAGGGGATTGTTTTTGCTGAGGTGGAGCGCCACACCTACCGTTAACTCCCAGATGCTTTATTGCACAGATCAAATGTTGTAATAATTAAATTATCACTCTGTGGTATATCCATGGGTCCCTCTTGGTGTCCTGAGTATGTCACCAAACTGTATCTGATAGTGAGGCTCCAGTTCTGGAGACTGCATTTTTATATATATCATACATATAAATACAAAAACTTTACTCTCTTTATTTATTACTCGGTTTAGTAGTATTAGCAAAAGCATTCTTCATTTTTTGTCTTTTACTCATTTCTCTCTCCTGCTCTTTCTCTCTCTCTATCCTTTGAAACAGACGATATGTGTCAAATTTGCATTATTGTTTCTGCTTCCACTCACCTCACTCTCTCTTTACCGCTCTCTCTTTTCTCTTTCTTTCTTATTGTATTTTCTTTCTTTTGATTTCTGATGTGTAGCATGTTCTTTTTCCTCCCTTTCTTTCCTCACAATCAAAATGGAATAGTTCATTATTTATCTGAAGTGATGACAGGGTGTGTAGAAATTCCATTTTTATAGGTTTTCTTTATTATTTTGATACATAAATTTACAAATATTGTTTCATTATGTTAAAGATGTTTATGATAATGAGCTTTTTGAATATACTACAAAAACAATGTTTTTTCCATAAACAATCTAATTTAAGAGGAATAATATACGTACAAAAAAAAAACAAAAAAAACAAGATCTTTGCCTCTTTAATAGATTATTTATTAGTAGGAAATAAGTTTTCAAAATAAACATTCTTCATTTCTTTCTTTCTCTCCATTGCTCTTTCTTCAGTTTCTTTTTCTCTCTGTCATCTCTTCTTTTATCTTTTTACCTTCTTTCTTTCTTTCTTTCTTTCTTTCTTTCTTCTTTCCATTCCATTAAACCAAACAATATGTTTCCTCTCTCTCATTTCTTTCTTTCTTACCATATCTACTTTCTTTTTTTTCTCTGATATATTGCATGTTCTTTTTCTTCCATTTTGGTTGTGTGTGTCCATAGCATAGTGGCTAATGTGCTGAACTGTGACATCGTAATAAATGAGTTCAAACTCCAGTCATACAATTACATTCATTTTAGGACTAATACCCTTCAGAAAGGCATGAACCTCCTCACCCTCCTCAGCTATGGGTTAAATAGTACTACTACTACTGTTCTTCTACAAGGATGGATTTGGCATTAAATAACACATGAAGGTTGATATGCCATTAAAAAAACAAAAAAACAAACCAAACCTTCTCCCATTTCTTTCCTCACAATCAAAATAGAATTATCCATTATTTATCTGAGGTAATGACAGGAAGTAACATTCGAACAATATGTTCATGTATTAATCTATTTGTAAAGTTTTTAAATGCCATCCTTGGCCAGTTGAAAAGGGCTTAAAGTAAGTAAGTCCTGAGTTGTGGAATCCTTTGGTAAGCGTATAAGTCCTATCCTGTGAATAAGTCCTATCCTGCGTAGTTTAAAGGTCCAGTGATTTAATCACTATGTCCATCGTCAATGAAGGTTCAAAGCGATTATGGTCAGTATGCTCAATATGCTCAGTTTAAGTATTGTCTCAGTAGCAGAGTACTGTCAGTGATTGGCCAAGAGTATGATCACATAGTTATTGCCGAGTCTATAAATAGGAGTGGGTGTCTAGCACACACCTTATATAAGAAATTTGTCAACACTATTAATATTGTAGATTCTTTCCTCTCAATTATTAGGTCCATTATTTATCTGAAGTGACGACAGGGCATGACACACTGAGGTACAAGTATATTAATATATAGATGATGGTATATAAAATACATATCTTTTGAAACCCACCAATAAAATCTTTTTTTTAATAAGAATAGATATTATTTTATAAGGAGCAACTGAAAATCTACAAAGAAAAGGGAGTGAAACAATAATTGAATTATCTCAATACTTCAGTCTCAATACTTTTTGAACACACCATATAATGAAAGAAGTTTTGTTTCTTTTAAGACAAATAGAAAAGCTGAACAAAAGTAAATATATTATTTATGATGTCACAACAAAGCTTTAAGTTTACTCTTTAGAAGTTCTTGATATTTGTGTCTATGAGTAAAAATAAAGGAAGATGAGTATGCACTGACACATTGTGCCAATCATTAATGAATTCCTACTTTTCTTTTTAAATTTATGCTACAGTGTATTTAAAAGTATGTTAATGCCACCATGAGGGAAATCATGTTACCTCCTGTGTAGCAAGGTGATTCTTTTTTTTATGATCATGGTAGTAAACATACAAACCATTACCTCTTGTGACATCCAATGATAACATTTTCTAGGGGGAAAAAGTAAATATTTAAATTTTGTTGAAAGGGGGGGTGGGGTGAAAAGAAGCGAGTCAAACGCCTTCTCGCAGGCAAAAACACCGACTTCGTCTTTGTCGATACAATACTTAGCAGCTAAATGGTTGTTGTTGTTGTCATCAAAATCCTTAGCAGCTAATGTCGCAACACTCCTTTCTGCCATCACCCCACTTCTACTTATACACCGTTTCCTCCTATCATCCGGGCATCTGCGCTCACATACGGGACTGTGGCATCCCGACCCTGGTGCCCGCGCCAATGTGTCGCACTTTTGCATTCTGAAGGACGCGGGTTCGATTCTAGATCGGCCCTACACGCTAGGCAAAGCTTAGCCCGCTTCCCTCGAGAATACAGCAAGCCTTCACGCCTGCCACTCACCTCATTCTTGTTGAATAAGGATTGTTGTTGACATTTACCTAAATTAATTTGGTACAAGGCCAAAAGTATGTGAGATTCAGTGAGAACCGAGCTCACTAACAATAGTATGCTAGCCTAGCTTGTTAACTATTACATGTGTTCTGGGTATGATGTTAAATTTCATCTAGTGGTGAGGGTATTTGCCTCATACCCCACTTGTATGGGCTGGGCACAAGGCCTTGTTTTAACATGGGCCCACCCACAAGCCGAAGCTCATGGGTGGGAAAGAACAAAAATTGTGTTGATCCCTTCGGCATTCCCCCTCAAGCGCTGGGCAATAAACCCAGCCCTGCCCCTTTAAATCAAGGGGGCAGGTGTTGCCTGGGGGGAAAGCCCCCTGGGATCGACGCTATTAATTGTACTTTACTGGTCCAGTGGGCAAAGCACACTGGACCCCCACAGTATCCGGAACAGATACTACACTGATGAGGGTGCTTCATCTAGTTGTGAGGTTCCAATTCTGGAGCTCTGGAGAGTGTGGAATACCTATTCATTGCCATTACTCCCAGGTCCACTCTGACCCAGAGTGGTAGTACCTGTTAGAGTCCCATCTATGGGTTAAATGAGTTTTAACAAAAAATTGAATACACAGCAAGAAGAAATAAATATAAAATAACCCAAGTGTTGAGATACTGTAAAATCCAACCAACTAACCATTATGCCCTAAAAAACACTTTTTGCTGTGGTGGTGGTGGTGGTGTATTGAAAGTCTAGAGGTGATTACAGAATCTCTGGTGGAGGAATTGCCTGGATATGTCTTCTATAAGAGATGTATAGAGTTTGTTAAAAAGACTTCAGTGATGTAGTACCAGCCTTCTACAGGCTGTATGTTAACGAAGGGTTAACAACAAAAACTCCAGCAGTGGATGCTAAAAATGGTCACATGGGAGAATTGGGGATTTTAAAAAGGGTCAATCAGTTATTAACTGGCAGAAAACAAGGACTGGTTTCAATTCTTGAGCTAGCAAAACCCCTAAACCACCGACTCCTGATTTAGAAATTCCTTCATTGACTCAAAAGCACCACTTTATGTCTTTCCGATTTGAGACTGGTCTGGAGTGAGTTTGAAACAGTAATAAAGTGAATAGAATTTTTTTCTGTAACCACATATCTGATTTTTCTTTTTACTATGAACTCATCATCATCACTTCATCTTGTCTTTGTCTCCAACTGTTTCCCAGCCCTGTTGGCTGAGGTTTTAGAATACAATGACTGAACCTCACCAACGAGGCCACTTGTTAGCTGTGGGAGGTGACTCATGATGCTTAAGGATGAAATCCCGGTGGCTGAGAAATCCATGACATGCAACACTCCACATTGGCCCTTATATAGGCTAGACGGGTGGTCAGAGAGGCCCACTATGATCAATTGGCTGGTCATGTCAATCCCTAGCACCTATATGATTGTCCCAACCTACTGCTCTTATAGCAAGCCCCAACCCTTTTTATCATATATATGCTAGAAGATGGTGGCTGAGGATCTTAATGATCTGGATATAAACCAAAATGTT
>CM042146.1:117854038-117906538 GCA_023376005.1 Doryteuthis pealeii | reverse complement strand
TTTTATTTCAAAACTTTCTGATTTTTTTCAGGTACCTTAACTTTGACCCCCCCCATGTTTTTGGTGGGGGCGCAAAATATCGGTGGGGGTTATGTAAAGTTGAAACTAATTACAGTATAAGTAAAAAGACAAAATACTGAAGGTGTAAATAGAAGGGGAAAAAATTAAGGGAGCTATCCTGATAGAAAATAAATAACGAAAATTGAAAAAAAATATGTAAAATAAAAACTAAAAAGACTAATTTTTGTAGACCTTTTTTTAACTTCTTTGGATTTAATTGACTATTATCTTATAAAAGAAAAAAATATACATCAATATTTGTTCTGTTTAAAAGGAGGGAGTCCTAAATTTTCAATATAGTGTTTCTAAAAAAATTATTAGATAACAATAGCTATACCCAAAATGGGCCTAAAATGCAAAATTTTGACAAAATAACTTTAGCCCCCCCCCCCTACAGAAAATAATTTACCAAAAATCAGGGAATGATCAGATTTTAATGAAATTTTCAGTGTTTATTTATCAATGAATGATCTTTATAATGCATTGTTTATTTTATTTCAAAACTTTCTCATTTTCTTCAGGTCACTTAATTTTTTACCCCCCCCCTACATCGTAACATTTTTTTGAGTTGGTCTTATAGTTTTCTAATTACAGTATAAATAAAGAGATAAAAGGCCAAAGTTATGAATAGAAACAAAAACATTTTTTTTACGGTGGCTTTTCTATGAGAAAATAAGTACCGAAAATTGAAAAATAAAATGTAAAAAAATAATAAATAATACATTTTTTGGAGATTTCTTTTTTACTCATTTCGATACTTATTTAATTGGCTATTATCTTATAAAAGAAAAAATTATACATCGATATTTTTTCTGCTTAAAAAGTGGGGAGTACATTTTCAATCGAGTTTTTCTTCAAAATGTATACTTTGATGTAATAAAATAAGGTTTGCATTAAATAGATATTTATTTCTATTTAACATTTTAAACTTAACATCAGGCTTTTCATATTTTAAATGAATTTTATATATCAATTTTTCATAGCAAAAATACTAAATTAAAGTTTTGAAATAAAAATAACTGATGCATTATAAAATTCATTAATCGATAAATCAATACTGAAAATTTCATATAAATCGGATAATTAACTGATTTTTGGTAAATTTTTTTGCAATAGCAAATGTTACATTAAAATTGTAAACAAGCACTCAAAACAATTGAAAAAGAGACAGAATGGCGGATCGTGTCGAAATTGACCAAAACAAATCCCTTTAAATGTATTAAAAATAAACTGCATATGTAATGATATTTTTCTTTTTTTAATGATGGTCATTATGTTACTACTTATCGATTTAGACAAAGGTTTGACCTTAAATAATTAATTTAATTAATTCTAATTCGTTTTTAAAATTTTTAGCAGACGGCAAAAAGGGTATACCTAGATAACAATTAGGTGTTTCCTATTATAAATAAATTCTAAATATTAATTTACTATAGCAGAAATACCTAATTAAGTCAGAAAGTTTTGAAATAAAATAACTGATGCATTATAAAATTAATTTATTGATAAATCAACACTGAAAATTTCATTAAAATTGGAAAATACCCTGATTTTTGGTAATTTTTTTCAATCGGGGTGGGGGTAAATTTTTTTGTAAAATACAGATTTTATGTCATCTTAGACAGCGTTGACAGTCATGTTTATGATAAATTTACGCAAAATTGACCATAGAATAGTTTAAAATGTATTAAAAATAAATTACATTATTGTGATTTTTTAACAAAATAACCCAAGCTCAATGGGTGAGTCATTTCTAGTGTGTGTATATATATATATATATATATACACATACATACATACACACACACTTT
Source organism: Doryteuthis pealeii (assembly GCA_023376005.1). Taxonomy (NCBI): domain Eukaryota; kingdom Metazoa; phylum Mollusca; class Cephalopoda; order Myopsida; family Loliginidae; genus Doryteuthis; species Doryteuthis pealeii. Next base: position 117,904,667 of record CM042146.1, on the reverse strand, counting down.
TTTCCCTTATATATCCCTAAGCAAACACACATATAAACATATCAAACTTTGAAGAAAAAAAAATCTCCTGGTTAAAATAAAAATGATTTATAAAAACCAGAGAAATCAATGTCATTAAAATGATCAAATGTTTCTTGAATTCATAACCGACTGATCGAATTGGCTCTAAATATTCCTTTGTGGTTGACCTTCATGAAAGAGGTCAGTGAAAAATCTGTGGGAGATATAAAATTAATGTCACTACCTCAGATGCATACAGATTTAACAAAAAAACTGAAAACGAAGAGTCACATAATCTAAAAGCATAATGTTACTATGTCACCAGACATGATTCTGTGATCTGTAAAGTTCGGGGGGATGAGGGAGAGAAGTGTGGGTGTTGGGAAGGGGGTAGTGCTTCAATGTTCCATCTTTATGACAATAGGTCACATATAGAAATCTTCCCATTCTGAGAGTAGCTGCAGTTCCATCTGACTTGAAATCTGACATCATTTATAATTCCCATTAAACCATTGCTGTCACAGAGACAAAGATATCTTGTGTCGAGCGAGGACATCCTCGACAAGTTATATGTGTCTGCTTTTGTTAAACACCTAAAGTGATATAACTCTTCAAAATATCTCCATTATAGTGTTGGTTTTCAATTTAATCATTTTCTTTAACTTGGAAAGATATTAAAGATATTAAAAATATCTGATTATTTGCTATTGGATGAAGAGTTTGACACCAGGAGGTGAATCAGCTTTGTTACTATACAAGCAGCAGCAGCAGCTGAGAGATATAAAGCAAAGCCTGCTAAAATAAGAAATCTTTGGTTTGGTTTGGTTTGGTTTGTTGGTTTGTTTTACGGCATATCAACCTCAGTGGGTCATTTAATGCCGATAAAGTTTTGAAATAAATCAATTCTTTATGGATAATACAAATTTTTTTATAAATACATTTTTCTATTTAACCCATAGATGGGACCCTAACAGTTACTACCACTCCGGGTCAGATTGGACCAGGGAGCAATGGTGATGAAGGGGTGCTCCACATTCCCCAAACCTCCAACACTGGAACCTCACCATCAGATAGAGTTTAATGTCATTCCCAGGACATGTAGACCCGCAGCCACCGCTTTCTATCACCCATATGACAAAAAGGGTTGGGCTTGCCATAAGGCAATAGGGTTGGGAAAATCATATAGGTGCTAGGGCTTGACGTGACCAGCCGATTGATCGAAGGGGGCCTCTCCGATCGCCGTCTAGCCCAGATAGGGCCAAAGTGGAGTATTGCATGTTATGAACTGCTCATCCACCTGGGCTCTATCCTTAAGCATCATGGGTCGCCACCCACGGCCAACAGGTGGCCCATTGGGGGAGTCTTACCCCTCTGCAGAGGTGCACTCGGTGCATTCTAACGATTCAGCCGACAGGGCAGTAAGAAATCTTTACAGGCAAAGATGTATTAGAAAGTTGAAAACTAGAGATATACTCATGTTTTGATTATATTGAAGTATTTTCAACTTCACAAACCATGCAGAGGCCTTACTACATACATGTCACAGCATCAAGAGTAAAACAAATATGCAAAAAACAGTCATGATCCAATATGAAAATAAGTAAAAAGGGTTCCTTTGTATGTTTACATATTACAAACAGACCCGTAAACGGTATACCTTCTCTACTTTTGTCTCTGAAAGATATTATAACCTAGAGTTGTTCTAAACTAGGGGTAACCTGCATTGCAACCTTTCACCCAACTTTTAAAATTTTCACTTCACCTTTTGATGTTGAAGAAATATCATTACAAATGAAGATGGTGTTCAGAAAATTTCAACTTTAAGTTTCTTGATTTCCATATCTTCAATTTCTATCAGAATCATGTGCTTCCATCGGGATTATTCCCTATCACTCATACCCAGCATGTAGTGAGCATATTTGGCAATATATAAAACGGGTGAACAGTTGTTCTCTAAAAAATGAATTCACAACTGTCAAAGCATCACTTACCTGATGTGCTCCCTTTGTCAATATCTTCATTAAATTCTGATATTACAATTTTTGTGATTGCAAAAAACATCAGATGCCTCATTAATAAATTATGATTGCTACCTTGTGAATTTAGCTTTTTTTTTTTTCTGTCCTTTTAAGATCGTTGCCCTAGGCCCTTCTGAGTTTTGTGTCCCTCAGGATGAAAATGTTGGTGACCCCTGTTCTAAACTTAATGAACCTTCCTTATTGTTCATTTTATATGTTGAATACTGCATAATGCTGATTAAACATATTAAACAATTTGTATATTAATTTTGTCTTGTTTATCATAAGTTGCCAACATTGGATCATTTGACATTTGAGCTGTGGTATTAATTCTTATCCAATAAAATAACTGGAGCTCAAGAAAATATAATGTATTTGGTTATTAATGTTATTACTAATAGTGTAAAAACTAAATATAGCACCAAGAGAAATCAAGAATAAAGTTATTGGATTGCTTGGTGCTAGGGGGGGGGATATTTAGTTGAGTCCCCAAACACCAAAACCCAATATTAGTATTAATATATTCAATGATACATTAACACTGAATAAATGGAAGGGTTTTTTTAAACACATTTTTTAAACTCATTTTTTTCTATTTAACCCATAGATGGGACTCTAACAGGTACTACCACTTGATCATTCAATGGAAGGTGAGACAAAGTGTTCAATGAACAGAGATGAAAAGACATGTCTTAATCATTCAAAGAATGGGGATGAAAGTGAGGTCGAAATGGATTCTGGGATTCTCATGTGACCTCAAAATGTTCAAAAGACAACCCTCTCTCCCCAAATATCCATTTATTGTTTCTTTACAGAGTAATGGATAAGTTTAAAAGGTTTCAGCTTCTGTCAACTAAAGAATCTTTGTAATGTCAGTTACTTTCTTCATTTTATTTCTTTTTAGTCTCATTTTTTTCTTTTCTTTGTCTTTCTTCCCTTTCTTTCTTTCTTTCCAATTCTACCTCTTACTTTTTTTTCATAATTCCTTTTCTTATTTCTTTCTTTCTTTCTTTCTTTCTTTCTTTCTTTTTCATTATTTCTTCATGTCTTACATTATCTTTCTTTCTTTTTTCTTTAAAGTTTCACTTTTTTTCTTTCTTTGTTTTTCTTTCTTTCAGATGCATTTAAGTAAGCTTCCCTGAAGTAATGGAGACATGAGTTTGAATCTCACTTTATCATTTCAAATAACAAAAGGAAAGAAAATGAAGTTAAGCAAAGAAGAAAATATAGAGGGAAAAGAAGGGAATGAAAGAAAGGGAATGAAATAAAGTGGGAAATAAAAGGGGAATGAAAAAGGGAGGGAATGAAATAAAACAGAAAAGGAAGAGGAAAATAAAAAAGGGAATGAAAAAAGTGGGAAATAAAAGAAAAGAAAGAAGTTGGAATAAAACAGGGAAAGAAAGAAAGTAGGAATGCAAGAGGGAATGAAAGAGAGAAAAGAAGAAAATGAGAATGAAAGAGGAAAATGAAAAAGTGGGAAAAGAAGGAAAGACAAATAGAAAAAAAAAGTAGGAATTAAAAGAAGAAACAAAATAAGGAAGGAATGAAAGAAAGATTGATGCAGAAAAAAAAAACAGTTATATATTAGAAAATTGAGATTACTGATATACAAAATAGATAATTCATACAAATATTTGACTGCTGAGGTCTATTGATATTTTATGTCCTTTGTTGTGTTTAGGCAAACAACATTTTCCCATCTTGATATTTCAATCAGGACATTATTTATCTAAGCCATCAGTTGTTCTCATAGACAATTTCAACCATACAAACAATTGCCATGATTTATAGCAGAATGATAGAATGATAGAATGATAGAATGTATTTACAAACACTTGAACCATTACAAGAATTTCTTCTTTTTTTTCTTTTTTGGCTCTCCTTATGAAAACAATGATAATGAATCTCAGTAAACAAAAACGGAGAGACCAGAATTACAGATCACTTTATTTGCCATATGCTATAACTAATAAGTGAAAGGCTAGGGTATCTTGTCATGGTATAATGGTTAACAGTAATTGCTACCGAGCTGTGAATTTGATCCTAACAAGGTGCCCAAAACCTGTGGCTTTGTGCTAGATATAAGCTACTCTTAGTTTGGAAACCTATCATGGTGTAATGAGAAAAAAACTAATCTTATAGATCCATTGCTAATGAGTAGTGAGTATGATTCTCACTGGGTGCACTATACTTATAGCCATGTGCTGAATATACATACATAAATATTTACCAACCCCTCTGCATGAGCAGGATGTGACACAAGGTCAATTTCTTAAGCGGAGTTTAACAGGTTTGAAAACAGAGTTTTCCTTCTCCTAGTCCGGTTGCCTAACCAAGGTTAAAGAGCACAGTCTGCCCTACTATACCAGTAGCTGGAGGGAGAGTAGAATTCATACCTTTCCCAAGGGTATTAGCACTAAGTGAAATGCAATTACCACGTCCAGGATTTGAACTCGAAGCGACAAGTCCATTTCCTATGACTTTAACCATTACACCATGCACTTCTCTGTGCCTAATATAAGCTATACTTAGTTTAATGGTATCACATATAGTGTAATTGTTAGCAAAGTAGTCAAAAACTATTGTTTGAGTTGGATTCTCACTGAGTGCTCTATGTTTTTGAGCTTATGTTAATCTAAGCTAAGCTTATTAAATGACAGCAAGCTAAAAACCAGCTTCTCACTGTCCATAAATTTCTTTTAACAAGAAGTGAAGTATAAAAATATAATTTACTACTTTTGCTGATAGGCGGATATTTTTTATTCTTTTTATGTTTGCTGATTCCACTCTAAGAAAAAAAGAATTGTGTGCAGAAAAATAGAACCTTAAGGATTATGTATCATTCTGTGAAGTAAAAATGTCTGGAGACAAAAAAAAGGCAAAAAATTGTCTTATCTTTCTAAAACTGAAACAGAAAAAGGAAACTTTCTTCTGTTTTGTAGTTGTAATGATGATGATTTAATACAGTCATTACCAAATGATAAGGGAAATATCCAAGTGGGCACTAGGGGAAACATCTGAATCAGAGTAACATTTTCTTTGTCACAAATACTGACATAATATGTATTTACTCAATCCCTCCTGTCACAGGCAGGATGTGACACAAGGTTAATTTTCAAGTAGAGTAAAGCTGGTTTGATATTTAAATTTTTCCTTTTCCTAGATTGGTTGCATAACCAAGGCTAAAAAACCAGGTCTACCCTACTAATTTCCAATAGTTAGGGGCGAGGAAAAAGATAGATTCATGCCTTTCCCAAAGGTGTTAGCATGAAGTGAAATACAAACAGCTTTGTCCAGGATTTGAACTTGAGTCACCAATTCCATTTCCAGTGATGATAACCGTTATGCTAAACATGCCTCCTGATTTTTTATTGGTTGGTTGGATTCTACAGCATATCAACCATTGGATTATTTCATGTCAAATATATTTTTGTGGGGTATTCAATTTTTTTAAGCACATTTTTAAAAAACTCATTTTTAAAAATCTATTTTACCCATAGATGGAACCCTAATAGTTACAACCACTTAGGGTCAGAGTCGACCTGGGAGTAATGGCAATGAAGAGATACTTCACATTCCCCAGAGTTCCAGAATTGGAACCTTACCACTATATTTTGTTAAACATCATAGCCAGGTCACCTTCTTGATATAATATAGATGTTATACAAAAAATAAAATACACAAAATACGCAGTTTTATTTTATTGGATTTTGAAGCTAGAGAGTATATTGGAAAATAAAAACTTTATTTGGATCATTTAATTTGAAGTGTTGATGTAAGCATTTTATCTTGGTAGAACAGAAATATTCACAGGGAACTTATGGCAAAATAATTCAGTGCACTTACCAAAAGCGAAAATAATTCAGAAGATTTAAGTTAAAAATGCCAGAAGCCAATAATTATTCCCATGAGTTAAAACACTTATATCTATGTGGGTGTGGGTGTGGGTGTGGCCTATGTAAAGTGAAGTTTAATAGAGAAGGTGCTGAAAGAAGTGATATGTGTATCTGAATGTTTCTATGTATGTGTATGGAAAATAGATTTGAATTTATAGTTGTGTGCCTGTGAGTGAATAAAGATAAGAGATAGTCTTGAGTCTCTTCTGCCTCGACACTCTTCAGCTAAAAAGAATTCCTGCTACTCGGTGGCTTCTAGTTAACAACTGACTAATTGGTCTTGTGTTCTTCTTGCCAGATGTATTTAGAATTTTCTTGTTTTTATTTTTCAGTGTTCATTCAATATAAGTGGCTGCTAGCTAAACAAAATGGTTCCCATAACAATCTGAATACTCTTCATACAAAATGACTGTTTCACACAAAATGGTTAATATAAATCTCTTCTTCCTCAGATCAAAAACATATTACTTCATAAGTAAATATGGCACCTGGTGTAATAGTCAGTAAGCTTGGCTAACAGTCAATTGTCAGTGACTTTGATTCCCATTAGGTGACTTATACTTATTAGTAAAAAGGTTTATTACATTTTCAATGGTGTCCATCACAACAATTGTCTTCCATTAATATGACTTATGGTCAAGTCATGCTAAAAGCACTGGTTCCAGTCAGATCACCAAAGTTAAGCAGCAATGTCTGTTCAGTACTTATATGAGTGACCATTTAATAAGAGCAGGTACTGTAAGTAACCTGATGCCTGTGTGCCAGACTAAAACAAATTTATTAAATAGATAACTCAAAGCCTACAGGTGATTAAAGTTAAGCAGCAATGACCCTATTCCACACCCAGATGGGTGATCATTTAATAAGAGCAGTACTGTGAATAACCTGATGCTTGTATGCCAGACTAAAAGCCTTTAGATGATTAAAGCTAAGCAGCAATGAGCTTGTTCAGTATTGGGTGACCACTTAGTATGAGCAGGTACTGTAAGTAGCTTGATACATGTGTGTAAGACTAAGCCAAGTTTAGGCAATAACTCAGATCCTTCAGATGACTAAAGTTAAGCAGCAATAAGCCTGTTCAGTACTCAGATGAGTGATCACATAATAAGAGCAGGTACTGTAATAACCTGATGCCCGTATATCAAACTAAACCAAATTTGATAAATTATGTCTATGCCTATGACTAACCCTTAATAACACTGGTTTACAAAGAAATTGAGGCAAGCACAAAAATAGCTGTTTTAACCTAATTTGGGGGGTGCTGAATTCAGATTTGAAATCCGTTTTTACTCATCACCCCTAGTTTTTTAGATATGTATACTGTACATTTTGTACACATACTGTACATAAAGGCGTATATGCATTCAGGGTTAATTTCTAATATTGTGTGACTTATGTCTTCTTTTTTAGTTATTATGCAATAAATGTAAGTGATAGCATTACATTATATATATATATAGCTAGATATCAAGACGGATTTTGGCAGTTAAGTGTAGCCAACACGTCTCAATCAACAGCCAGTAGTGTACTGGCAGTCAGCGCAGGAGGCTGTCGTTCCTCGCAGTGCAGGAGGAAGGTGTCCCTCGACAATTGTGTTATACAATCTTTTGGGTATATATTTGTATTACAATTTCCAACAATGCACATTTTATTGCCTTACATATGATTTAATTTTACTTTGTTGGATGCTCTTGCGGACATCCCGGAGGCAAAATACAGCAGATCATCTAAGAAAACACACTTTTAACTGTCTGCGGTACTATGAATTGTGTACATTGTGTCATCCAAGTATATTTATTCCGTCAAGGTTCTTTATCTATCCTGTTTTATCTGTAATAAGCTGCTGCAACTGTTGAAATAAGCACGCATATACTCTGTATATACTAAAATGAGACTATTTAAAAGACAGAAAACTAGAGGTGATAGAGCAAAACTGTTTATAAATTTGAATTCAGCACACCCAAATTAGTAAAAAACACCTATTCACATTCTTGCCTCAGACAAAAAATATTTCTTTGTAAACCAGTGTAATTAGTAACTCTAATATAGAGAACACAATCATTCGTCTCTATTGACGAATCCTATTTCTATATATGCACAACATGTAGAGAGAGAGAGAGGGAGGGAGAGAGAGAGAGAGAGAGAGAGGGGGAGGGAGAGAGAGAGGGAGGGAGGGAGAGAGAGAGAGAGAGATAAGAGTGAATACAGATTGGAATCAAATCTGACAGAATGAGAAAAAAGAAGAGAATATGGGAAATCAGATTGACATGTTTTACTTTAGAAATAACCTCATCATTCTGATGATGATATTCCTATGACAAAATCATGTCCTATAGCAAATCATGACAAATCTTATTTTCCATTCAATCTTACTTTTTTCTCATAAATAAATATATATTCAACATATTGATTAGTATAGAAACCTAAGATGCAATGACATGACTTCAATGAATTCAGTACACTTACTATTCACTAACTCAGACACACACATGCAGGTCTATATATATATATATATATATATATATATATATATATATATGTAAAAATTGAATTGGAAATGAATCTGACAATATGAGGAAGAATAAATAAAGAAAAGAAAGAACAGAATGGATAATAAAAGATGAATTTAATCAATATCACTTACACATGTGTTTCGGTCAGTTCATCTCCATGTACACGGTTCAAACTATTATTATCCTTAAATAAACAAATGAAATGAAATAATAATAATAGAAAAATGAACTGACTGAAACACATGTGTAAGTGATATTGATTAAATTCATCTGTTATTATCCATTCTATTCTTTCTTTTCTTTATTCATTCTTCCTCATATATATATATATATATATATATATATATATATACTAGTCGATTTTGTCTGAAAGAAAAAATGATGCATTCTAGAACATGCTGCAAAACAAATTGCTGAACAAAAGAAGCAAATTGATATCAAAGTGTAGACTTGTTAATAAATTTCTCCTGGGTCATTTACTACTTGAATAATTCCATATTTATTCTCCTTACCTTAGACTTCTCTAATTATATATATATATATATATATATATATGCATTTAATTTTTTTTCTCATCTGAGTGTCACATGTACTTACACCTTGCCAAATATTTATACATTACACTATAAATTCAGTTGATTAGCCACTTTTCTCATATGTCTTGATGACTGTGTACACCACATGAAACTTCAAGTACCAGACTTCTAGTGTTCATAATGATATTTTTTTAGGTTTTATACCTGCTTTGCCAAAATAGCATCAAGCTCTTTTTATGAAAAAATTTATTTGCATATATATATATGTAGAATTAAACAAGACACATCTCCTGTTTAACAATTTTATTTTTTATCTCTTCGAGTTTTCTGGCCAACTTTTTAATATTTGGGTGGAATTCGTGGATGATGACACTTCGAAGTGCCGAAAGTACTCGGGACTTGAACTTTAGTGGACTTATCAACGAATTCCACCCAAATATTAAAAAGTTGGCCAGAAAACTCGAAAAGATCAAAAATAAAATTGTTAAACAGGAGATGTGTCTTTTGTTTAATTCTACATGTATAAATGAAAAAATGCTGCCCAAATACACACATATATATATATATATATATATATATATGAAAGTAAAATGGAAGTGAATCTGACAGTATGCATAGAAAGTTTTTAGAAAAAACAAAATATGTTATTAGTTTGCTGACAGATCTGTTTTGACCTTTTAATAAAGCGACTATATTTATGAGGAAAGACGGAATAAATAAACCGTCAATCATGAGGTACAAACAAATGCTCTCATTTAGGGCCAGAATTTAAAAAATGTTTGAAAATGCATATTTGGTGTTAAAAATAAAATTTATTTTATTTAAAAAAAATCATAAGCATATTATTCCAGTTTCCACATCTCAGAATTCTTGGTCATTAGTTGGTTCCACCTCAAGGAAAAGGATATGAAGAAATTCTTTGTCTATCCACAGCCAGTACACTAGAAGATGAACAGTCTCATCCAGAAGACATGACACATTTGGAATCAGATTTTCAGTTGTTGAACATGACTGAGAGGCCAGCTGAGGTTACAAGGGTAAAGCCTCATAACAGCGATTGCAGCTTTGGGACGTACTGCAGTTCCTCGCAGACAAGTCTGACAGGAATCTTTGAAGAGGAAGAAGTCTTTGAACAGGATGGTTATATTGAGGAAATAATTGCAGTCGATTATCCTGACAGAATGGACAATATTCCTGACCGTTGGGGGTCAAGTCTTACTTAATCCCATCAAAAAATTCCGGCCCTGAACGAGAGCATTTGTTTGTACCTCGTGATTAACGGTTTATTTATTCCGTCTTTCCTCACAAATATATTTGCTTTGAAAAAGGCTGCTTTACTAAAAGGTTGAAACAGATCTGTCAGCAAACTAATAACATCTTTTGTTTTTTCTAAAAACTTTCTATACATATATATCAAATGAACATCTGATGAACTTTATCAAGACAACCCAAATAAAAAAGTAATAAAAAAGTTATAAAACTCAGCTAATGAATTTATTAACAAACCACCCAAAAAACAAAAACACCTGTTTAAAAAACTAATGTTAAAAATGAAATTCCTTTCCACTCCCACAAAAACAGGAAGAGGGAGTGAAATACTCATGTGTATATATATACACATGCATGTAAGAATTCATTTTCATATTATCAATCAAAGCCTGAAGAAGATACCAGAAGATCTGAAACACGTGTTGCATATGTAAAACAAAAAGAATTTAAAAAAATTTTTCTGAGAACAAAATACATTTTGCGGACCTTCTTTTTTTATAAAAATATATATATATAATATATATTCATATGGGTGGAAATATGGAAATAAATCTGACAGTAAGTAGAAAATAGAAAAAACAAAGTATTCCAAAAAGATAAATTCATTCTAGTTGGTGTCGTCATTAGAATGTTTAAGTTTATCTTAAACCTTCATCATCCTAATGAAGGTTTGATATAAGTCAAAACATTCTAAAGTTGAATTCACTATAAATTTATCTATTTGGAATACTTTGTTTTTTTTTCTATTTTTTACACACACACACACACACATATATATATATATAAATTGATAGATGTATGAATTGGTCAACTCTAGTACTATGAACCTGAATGAGGATAGTTTATTTAATGGATAATAAGACTAACCTACAAATCAACGTCCTTTTAAGGAATAGTCATGTAGATGAATAAATATATATATATATGTTTATTAGTTTACATAGGCCTAAGCTCCAGAGACAACACTTAACTTTGTACGTAATTTAGTTCTAGGTGACACTGCATAAATTATTTTATAAATATATATCAGGTTGAAAAATAGACACACTAATATATATAGACACACTAATATATATGAAAAATAGACACACTAATATATATAGACACACTAATATATATCAGGCTGAAAAATAGACACACTACCACCAAAAGCAAAAAAAAAGGTCTTCAGTTTCAATACCACTTCTTGATGTGTTGGTAGTGGGAAAGAAGAAAATATTTTCTGTTGTGTTTTTAGTGTCAATATCTGGGGAAATCAACACGGATACTAAATCCTTCTAATCCTTAGTGCTTAAAACTTTCAGAATAAGATTTATAACCAAAGAAGGGGATGGGTGTGTGCCATGCAGCCAACAATAGTTGACACAATGATAGATAACATGACACACATACATAACAAGTAAAAAGTAATTCAGTCTTGTTTGAGTATATCAAATCCTTCCAAGGGAACATTGACTTCAATTGTTGCTTGGATATAAAATACTAAAACATTAATAGCTAATGATTTTCTAATGACTCCTTGGGGGATAATTGAAAAATAAAATCTAAAACTCTAATGTCATAAATTCAGTAAATGACTCAACTAAAGAATTAATAAAGTTTTAAATTTCCAGCATTGAAGAAAATTCACCTTGTCTAACAATTCCCTTTTCTTTCATTAATGTGCAAAGCATATTTGATGGATTGATTTTAATGGCATGTCAACCCATCTAGAGTTATGTTATGCCTATAGGTTAGAGAATCACATTCATTGTACTCAGATTTTATCTGACAGCATCAGGAACTCCAACTACATATTTGTTCTCAGGTTTTATTCCTAAAGTCTTTGCCATGAATGATAATGACAGCATTACAGTGGAGGTTTGAATTCATAATTATAAGTCTTTTATATGAAGATAAATATTTGCTGTTAACATTTTTTATGCCATAGTGAATCTTAACCCTTTTGCAGGCAGATAATTTTGTAAAAATCCTTGTAAAGTGGGTGAATTATTTTCAGAAAATTTGCAAAATAGAGTGTATGTTTAAACAAGTCAATTATATATATATATATATATATATATATATATATATATATATATATATATAAACAAATATAATTAGAACAGCAGTTGTGTGTCATAATACAATAGCATGAAAACAATAAAGCACTCACTTTTAAGTATGATATTTTACAAAACAACCATAACACAATTCTACACCACAGTGGAGCATACTAGCAATGTTTTTATACATTAACATTGAATTGGTCCATGAGAAGTCAATAGAAAAATGCCTTAAATTGAGCTACCAAAAAACAACAAACTGTCGTTCTGTCTGTGTATCATTGACAATAAATATGTCACTCTGCCCACAAAAGGGTTAACAATGGTGCATAATACAGAAAATGCAAATTGATGCCTGTGATTTGTAAAAAGTAACATTTGGATTTACTTGGATCAGTTTTTTTTTTTTTTTAAATCGGTTTCTGATGATTTCTGAACAAAATATATCATTATTTTCAATATAAGATAGAAAAGAAAAAAAAAAAAGAAAAAAAAAAAGAATCTTGATTATATTTTATCTTTATCCAGGAAACTAGAGATATATTTAAAATTGAAGGAAAGTTTCTGAGACTGAATTCTTTTCCATAGATACATGGAAAGACTGTCAATTATAATCATTCTTTTTCTTCATACAAAATACATACCAACACACTTTAATGTAATGAGGATTTCTCTCTCACACTCTCTCTCTCCTCCTTCTCTCTCTCTCTCTCTCCTTCTCTCTCTCCTCCTCTCTAATGGTTCCATTGAAAAAGACAGTTGTATGGCACTTACCTGAAAAACAAAAACAAAAAACAAATTTAGTTTTAAGAAGAAATAGAAAAATTAATCAAATAACATTAATTTGAAACTGTCAAACTGTGTGCATATAGAAGAGTAAAAACAAAACAAAAAAACAAAACAAATGACCACATTGATCAAACATATTTAAAATGAATTAAGCATATTTGGTTAGGAATGCTTTAACATATTTTTGACAGAATGAATATATAACTATGGTAACATTTTGTGTAATATACATAAAGGTACACACAATTGTAGAAGTGTATACATAGATATACACATGTATATATATATACATATATGAAGTAAAAACTCTTTTGAGTTTTTATTATGGATTATAATGCTTCTGTTTTTTTTAAATAAAATTTATTTTATTCTTAACACAGAATACGCATTTAAAAAAAAAAAAAAAAAAAATTCCAGCATCGAAAACCAGCGTACATTTGTACCCCTCTTTCTAACGGTTATTTTTTCCGTCTTTCCTTCATATTTTGCTCTTGATGAAGACCGCTCTATTAAAAAGGTCGAAACAGATTCTGTCAGCAAACTATTAACATCATTTGTTTTTTCTAAAAATGTTAAATTCATATATATATATATATATATATATATATATATATATATATATATATATAGAGAGAGAGAGAGAGAGAGAGATAGATAGATAGATTGATATTGATAATATAGTTTGCTATATCTATAAGTAACAAGTGCTCAATATCATTGATAGAGCATATATAAGAATGTGTCAGCATTATTCTTCATTCCAGCAAAGAAAAATTTAAACAGTTTGGGGTCACAAGAATGACATGATGACAAAAAAACAAAACAAGATGGTGACAAGAAGAAAACATAGTGATGACAAGGGACCGTGAAGAGAGGAGATGGGCATTCTGATAGTAGAATAAACCGAACACTCTACCGACTGAGCTAAACTTCCCAAACTTTGAGTGTCATGACTGTAATAGACAGCAGTTCCCCTCCAATTACAGTGATAATTCCACCAGACTTCAGCAAATTGTATTAGATAACCTAACTTTCAAATCCCACTAAATTCAACAATAATGTTTTTAAAACAAGATCTTATCAATATTTGAAATTCAAAAACTTCCATAACATTATTGTAATATCATAGAAAATATGATGATCAATGATAATAATAATTATAATCAATTAAAAAAATTTACCAGAAACATTTCTACACAATTTATATGTATTTACATCATATGTTAATTGATGTTGAGGAGAGAGAGAGAGAGAGAGAGAGAGAGAGAGAGAGAGAGAGAGAGAGAGAGAGAGAGAGAAGAGAGAGATGAAGCATGGGTAAGCAAGTCAGTAAATAAATAATTTAGGTTTAGCATTTTGGTTTATCAGAAGAGTGTGAAAATGTCAGTTGAATAGGGTGAGAAGGATACAGAGTGGAATGGAAGAAGAAGAAGAAGAAGAAAGAAGAAGAAGAAAGGCGAGTGAGAAGAAGAGGCGAGTGAGAAGAAGAAAGAAGAGGAGGAAGGAAGAAGAAGAAGAAGGAAGAAGGAAGAAAGAAGAAAAAGAAGAAGAAAGAAAAAGAAGAGGAAGAGAAGAAGAAGAAGAAGAAGAAGAAGAAGAAGAAGAAAAGAAGAAGAAGGAGAAGAAAGAAGAAGAAGAAGAAGAAGAGAGGAGAAGAAAGAAAAAGAAGAAGAAGAAGAAAGAAGAAAGAAGAAAAAGAAGAAGAAAGAAGAGAAGAGAGAAAAAGAAGAAGAAGAAGAAGAAGAAGAAGAAGGAGAAGAAAAGAAGAAAGAAAGAAGAAGAAAAGAAAAGAAGAAGAAGAAGAAGAAGAAGAAGAAGAGAAGAAGAAGAAGAAGAAGAAGAAGAAGAAGAAGAAGAAGAAGTAGAGAGTGAACATAAGAATAAAGTGGGAGAGAGAGGATGAAAAATAAAAGAGAGGAGAGAAAAAGTGAGAGACGTATAGAAAGACTAAAGAAAGGTAAATTTGAGATATGGAAGAAGGAACAATGGTCAAAGTGATGAAGACATTTTGCAGTCAAATTGGATAAAAACAACTAAATAATGAAGGTGGATATCCATCAATCTTTATAATATAGTAATTAGGATGCTGAAGTTTTTTTTTACAGATGAAGGAAGCAGTTCAACAAAACATCCCATTGGCAACCAATTTATAATCGATGACAACTTTGACATAAAACAGCTTAAAACTTAACAGTAACAAGAATTAATCTAATCCTATTTAAAATGATTTATCAGGTAAATTCAAATGAAGATACATTTTTTAACACAAAATTTATCAAAATTGTTACTGTAAAAATGAATTCTTTTAATTTGCTATTTTGTTTTACCTGTGGAATCCCACACATGGACACACCAGTGTTGGTTGACCAGCAAGGATTTATATTCATCAGCTCAGCACATACTCTGGATCCAGTCTAGAGGACCTACTGAGAGCCATGGCTAATAGGGATGGATAGTGAGAGAGTTAAGGAATCTGTGCTAGCAGCACGGCTTGATAATGATGTTCAACTTAAGCACCCAAGTTGTTTTTTTTTTATAAGTAAAAAATATTTTTGAATCAATACTTTTATCGAACAATGCTAATAAAAGTTATAAAATAATTATTTGAACTAGTTAATACCTGTCCGAAGTGTGAGATTTTAAAATAGTGAAGAGTCTAATGAGACATTTAACTCAAGAATAACACCATTAATTTTGTGAAGACTTATAAGTCAATAAACAAGATAGAAAGGATAATGTTAATGTCTTTCCTGGTAGAACATTGCTTGTACAACAAATGTAAACAAACATTTTTTTTAAATTGTCTGAATTTTTTAGATGAGGCTTGATAATTTATATTATTTAGATCTTTCAGACTGTTACCCTCACCTTTATACTTGAAGAAGGCCAGAGGGTACATAACTGAAACATATAAGATGAGGACAATAGTCTGAAAAATCTAAATGATACAATTTTTTAAAGTCTTGATTTTCCATTTGCAGGGAAAAATTTCATGTTCATAAAATAGGTTGTGAGGAAACAAATCTTCAATTAGAATTCTACTTTATACCATTAAACAAAAAAAAAGATTTTGTTTAGCTAACTTGGACACAGAATAAGTGTTTGGTTTAGCATTTTACTTACATTGTAAATCCTTCATCAAGAACTTGGAAGGTTTTGGAATGTTTGAGCATTAGTATGTATTTACCCAACACCTCTACCATGGGCAGGATGTGACACAGGGTCATTTTTAGTGGAGTACAGCTAGTTTGAATTTAGTCTCCTTCTCCTTCTCCTTCACTGGTTGTCAAGCCAATGCTAAAGAACCCAATCTGCCTTAGTCTGGTGGGAGAACAAATGGATTCATACCTTTCCAAAGGGTATTAGCATGAAGTGAAATACAAACTGCCTTGTCTAAGATTTGAAATCAGATTGCAGATTTCCTTTGCTCCAATGATATCAATCATGCTAAGCTCACTTCCTGTTTGAGGGTTTGTAACCATAAAACATTTAGTTGTAACTGTTCTTGAATTGTGTGATGATAAACAAATGGACAAAAAAGACATTTGGTGAATTACAGTAAGATAATGTAGATTGTACAGACAGAGAATATAATCAAAGAAATAAGCAAATGAGATGAGAGAAAGAAATTAAGATAATTCATCAGATACAAACTCATGGGATGAGAAAGTAGCAGATATTGTTAAGATGATTAGAAAATACATTGCTTAGAAAAGGATGCATATAAGAATAATTTATCAGAATATGTGAGTATATATAATAAATGCATACAATGAAAGCATTGCTTCCAACAAAACCTTCATCAGATAATGACTCTGGGCTCAGGCATGGTTTCAGAGCTGAAGCATCATTACCACTAACCCAGAGCACCCCAGAAGTATCTTATGATACCACCAGACTTTGTTGGATTGTCGTCACTGTGGGATTGCCATATCCACACTGATACAATTAAACTTATCTTGGATATTTTTTATGTATTTCCTCTTGTCTAATGGAGAAAGTTCAAATTAGTCAAGAATGTGGAGTTGGTAATGAAACCTTGGCATCCAACTTCGATAGGAAATACATTCTTTATCAAGCCATTGTGGACACAGATTTTCAGATTTTTCCAATTTACACTGATGTGCCCAATCAATGTTTTCCTCAAAAGGGACTGTTAATTTAATGATGAAAACTTTTTAACTTAACAGACAAGATGACAATACCAAATCGCTGGGCTGTTAATGTTATTTCAGTTGGAAATACGAGTTCATATTCTAAATTGGTTACAATCCATGCAGCCATCAAACAATGATGATCTGTGCCTATTTTTGTGAGAAAGTTTCAAAATATTTCCTTCTTTAACAAAATGTCTTGCTTTATTGGTGATATTATTAAAAGCTTTATTTGCAGTCTTACAACATCTCTTTGACACACCGGCAAAAATCTCCAGGAATCCATTGTGCCTCTATGTGTAGCTTCTTAGGGCATAACCCCATCCAGTGAGAATATGTTTGAGGCTAGCAGTTTTCCCACATGCTCTGCATAGGTCGAATGTAGCTAACCCCCAGACATGTAGGTTGACTGGTGTTGGTAAGATGTCATAAGTTGCCTTTATAAGGAAACTTAACTTTTTAGGCTACATATATTTGATATCACTCCATATGACAGCTCTGTCTTTTTCACTCTCTCACTTGGTCCATGCATCTTGTTTACTTTTTCCTACAGCTGTAGCAATACACTTGATTTCCTCAAGTTGATGAATTTCTTCAGAAACCATTTTTCTTTTATTTAATATGGATTCTTTAGACCACCAACACAGTGGATAAAAACCTAGACATGTTCTTCCATTTACCAAAGTGCCAATAATTTCTTTCATCTTGAGGGCTGATTCTGCATTTTCTACAGCTTGTAGCACCTTCCATTTCCGATCTGTTATTATGGAAGGCTAGGTGTTCTTCACTAGTTGCGAGAGTTGCACAGCATCTGGAAGAGTTGCGATTTACCAAATCTAAATTTCTGAAATTCTCTAATTGCACATTCACTATTGGGTTGCAAAATGTCAACCATGAAGATTGCACATTATGGCTGCAAGTGATCATCAAAATGAAGTATGACTTATTGAAAGACTTACTCCTGGTGTATTTTTTTCTGAAATCCAAATGATATCAAATGTTTTTAAACATCCTGTATTATATCAGAATTGCATTTACAAAAATTTCAGCCCTATATTTAGAAAATTCATTGTCATTGGTCCCACAGCTAGTGGGAGGCAGCTACTTTATTACAATAGAAACTTCAGTATAAAACAATTTTTAGATATAAATCTGCAAAATATATATTTATTTCCTATTTAACTTTTAGCTGGTATTCACCACAGTCAGTTTAACAAGGGGACTCAAACATGTATGTACAGGCAAGGTAAAAAATAACCCCAGTCCCCACAACCAGTACCATGCAAAGTATTAGACTATTCTGACCTTTTCCCTATGGTGAAATTGGGGAGGCACTGCTACAGGGATGGAATCCTAAGAATCAAGCTTGACTTATTTATTTGTCATGGCTGAGAGAAATTATCATTACCCCATTTTCATCCTAGCCTGATAAGACACGGAATTGGTTTAAATATTTGCACTTAAGTTGAATATGTTATCTTAAAAACAGATATCAGGTTTAATTCTGTAGTTGAAGTCAGAATGTAAATTGTGCCTATGACTATCAAAATTTATGCAAAATTTGCAGATTTGCGACTATAAAATTAGAATAAAAAGAAACTTGCTAGGTATAAATTTGTAAATTATCTCAGGAAAAATTTGTGCAACATGAGCTGGTACCTTTATATAAGTTTGAATATCGTAAACACAGACACAATGGCGCTTGGTGACTGCTAATTTCTTGCCTATACAATAATTGGATCAAGCTTGAACGGGTGCAATTTGCAATGTATATTAATTGTTACACTTTGTCATTGCCTTTGAAAAATACACCACCTACACAGATGCTCACACAAATAAACAAACATGAATACTTGAAACCATACAACTCTGCATGAATTATTTGTATTAGAAATGAATACTAGATATCACATAACTCTGAGCAAAAAAAACTTTTAAGAAAAAACTACAGATGCCCTTCAGAGAAATAATTCAGATTATGTTCTAAATTTCTTACTCATAAATATCCAACATATGAAAAACGTGGATGTGACCCCCCCCCCCTTATCATTTATGAGATCAAAAAACATTTTTGTACTTCATACCAAAATCTGTTTGGCTAGAAATGGTATATTTTTCTAATGACCTCAAACAACCTTAAAAGTTAACCTTGCACAGTCTATGTTGATACACAAACTCAAAACAATATCCAAGCAAAAAAATTAGGTCCCTGGGATTTTTTTGTTTAACTGGGATACGTAAACTGACACACACACACACCCAAACACTGACATAATATAGATATATAAGTTGGAAGTTATTAGCACAGTGTGCCAAGATCAAGTGTCATATCAACTCATCGTTTATATAGTGAGGCAAATGTTTTCCAGCTGAACGTCTGGATGGATGACAAAGTTTTATTTCAGTAGAAGAAAAACTTAGTGCTTCAATAGATACTGTCAGTTTTCATTGTTTAGTTATCAAAACCAATCATTTACTTTTGTTAATGACCAGAAAACATTTTGATAAAACAACAAAAATGACATTGCAAGTTCTAAAGAATTGATGAATAGTAATAATAAGTTGTCATAAACATTCAATTTTTGTAGCAAAATTGTCAGTCATGGCATACCCTCTTTGGTTTATTTCCATTTAGAATAATCTATGGCACCATCTTGCGTGGTCTCCTGTGTTAGTCAAATTCCCTGAAGGTCTTTGTGAAAATGTTGAACATAAAGTTTTTCTGTGTCAGTTTTCTCCCCCACCTGTTAGAATTAACTATTGCCACAAGAGCATTGCAATTTTCTGGCATGTGTAGAATGTGTCCAACTTATTTTGTGTAACTTCTTTTTTTTTCAGTTTTTGCTCACTTCTCCTGAGGACTTTATCATTTGCAAGACTGTCTCTATTTAGAAAAATCTTTCATGCTAATTTTGCTGGAAAATATGGACATTGTTTTGTCTTGATTTTTCATTTAATAAAAGATATGAACTTATTTTGATGTAAATTAAATAGTACAACATCCTTTTGATTGGAATAAAGAATAAATTATTAGTGGCAGGCTAATATATACACACATGGCATGTCAACCCACCGAGGGTTATTTTATGCCACAATATTTGGGATTTGTATATATTATACATTTTTGTTGTTTCTTAAGAGCTTTTTTTGCACACAGCTATATGATATCAAGTATTCCTTTCTATATGATATCAAGTATTCCTTTCTAATACAAATAATTTGCACACAGTAGTATTGTTTCAAGTATTCCTAATACAAATAATTTTCAAACAGATCTATTTAATCCATAGATGAAACCCTGACAGGTATTACTACTCTGGGTCATGGTTGACCTGAGAGTAATGGCAATGAAGGGGTACTCCACACTCTCCAGGTTCCAAAAGTGAAACCTCACCATCAGATGCAGTTTAGTGTCATACCCAGGACACTCCTTTTAGGGGGGTGTCTTACCCCCTGTAGGGGATACAGTCAGCAACAGAGTGGCCATAACAATGATTAAATGGGTTCTTAATTTGGCTCTGTGTCTACACTATCCTAAATAAGATCTATATATGCTCTATAATTGAGTAATATCTATTCATAAATATAGCAAACTACATATATATATATATATATATATATGAAAGTAAGTAAACAAACGTGTGTTTATTTTTTATATGACTTTTTAGCTGACAATTTTTGGAGGATATGTGCTTAATTGAAGTCATACCTAATTTTGAAAATTAATTAGTTAATAATTAATGAATTTAGGCGGGCATATATGTTCAAATGTAAGGCTAAACAAAAAAACGAGAAAATGTCAATCCTATATATATATATATATATATATATATATATATCCCTCACCCTCAGAACCATAAAACAATAAAAGAAATAATAAAAATGAACCCCCCCAAAAAAAAAAAAAAAAAAACAACAAACAAACAAACAGTAAACTAATAAAACCTATCAGAACCATAAAGTGACACTCCCCCCTCCCCCTACAAAACACTATACTACAGTATAGAAGAGAGAAGAAAAAAACAAACAGCCACTTCGTTTAAAAATCGCATAGGTATGATACTATCAGTAACCAAGTGCCATTGACTTCATGTTCACACTACCCTAACTTTATATATATATATATATATATATATATATATATATATATATATATATATATATATATAGTGTGTGGATTGTCACCGTTTCAGCTTTTTCTGAAACGGTGGGCCAAAATGCAGTATTATTGGAGAGTGCTCAATATAAAATAGAGCTGTTATATAATATAATAAAATAAATATATAAAGGTTTTACATATCTATTTATTTGATGACAACCAATCAGGTGGCGTCACCTGAAGATTGTTTGCAATTACGCATGCATGAAACCAAAATGGTTGTGACTGTTCCTTTGTCATCAAATAAATAGATATGTAAAACCTTTATATATTTATTTTATTATATTATATATATTATATATATATATATATATATATATATATATATAAATATATACGTATATATATAAGTAAAAAGTCGTCAGGGCGGCCTAATGTCGGTATTAGACAGACAGTGAGGGAGTCTATCCCCTTTTCAATAGCGCTAGACCAAGGAGATTATTTTAGCATCTGAGTTGGAGCGCCACACCTACCATCAGCTCCTCACTTTACCGCACAGATCTCTGTGCTACTCATACACTGAGTTGGTGAGGGTCGGTATCGAACCAAGAACCTTGTGATTCCTAGCCGAACACTCTACCGACTATAAATAATATAGTATAAAAAACTGTGAGGATTTCTTAAACAGAGATCAACACTTCTGTTGACGATCATTCTCCTGCTCTCTACCTTTGGATCAGTGTAGTAAAAGCTCTGACAGACTTGAGATTTTTCAATTTAATTTTACTGTGGTATTCAAACAGATCTTATTTACCTGCTTACCTCCAAGTGAGACATTCAAAGCAGAGGAAGATTCATGTGTTAATTTTAGATATCTGTTTGCTTTTATCTCTCGAAAGAAAAATTATCGTAATTCAGTTTACTGGGAAGAGAGCCTTGTTTGTTCAAGTTTTGAAAGCACATAGCACTTTCCACACTTTTTCATTGATCAAATTCATTTATTTCAAGACAACTCAAGATATCAGTTGGAAAATAAATATTGGGTTTAATGCAAAAATTCTCTGCTCTATCTTTTCTCTAATGTTAGGAAAATCATAGAAGTGTCTCTGAAGTTTAAACAGCTCTATATAGCTTGTGTAATCAGTCAACAATTGTAAGTCTGTATTGACTCAATCACTCCACCATGAGCAGAATGTGACACTATTCAATTTTTAAGCAAAGTAGTGCTAGTTTTCCTTCTCATAGGAGACTAGAGAATCCAGTTTGCCCTACTATTTAGTTGGGGTGGGTGGGGATATTAGAGAACAAATGGATTCATGCCTTTCTCAAGGGAATTATTATGAAGTGAAATGTAAACAGTTTCATCCATAATTTGAATCTGGGTTGTTCATTCCATTTCCAATGAGAATAACCATTACGCTAAGCTATCCTCCCAAGTCATTTACAAATCCTAGGAAAAATGTTTTGAAACTTGTAAAAATGGTTCATTATAAAGTTTCAAAAACAAATATTAGTCACCATTTAAACACTTGTCTTTCTCATCTTGCATGAAAAAAAGTCATTTGTAAATCGTCACTGGTGATGAAAAAGGGATTTATTATGAGAAGTCAAAACAAAGAAATTCCTGGCTAGATACAGAACTGCCTTCAACATATATCATTTAAATTGAATCTATTTAGGAAAAATGGTGTTTTCTGCATTCAGTGGCTACAAAGATATTCTTTACAACAAATTGCAGAAATGTTAATAAACTTACAAGGGTCAGCTGAAAAGTTCATAGGCTGACCAAGATACTCTGATGGAATGTGACCGAATGAGGTTTATTTTTCAGCATAGTCACCCTTGTGGTATATACACTTCTTCCATTGGTGTTGCAGTGCTTGGATCCCATTAATAAAAAAAAAAGTCATCAATAGCAGATATGACATCAGTCTATGAACTTTTTGGTCCACACTTGTACTATGCAAAATTGCAGAAAGCAATTGAGCAGAAAATTTCAAAAACATCCAGTAATTTTGATGCATAGAAATGCCTGTCCTCATGTTACAAATATGATGCAGCAAATGATCACGGATGGAAAGCTTTTCTTATTATCATCATCAAGGGGGATTCCTTTGACTCTCTTTTGTCATTCATCCCTAGCAGTCATCACTCTTGGCAAGTCATCTAAATGGGATCTAGTGCCTGCACAGAGCTGATTAATGTAAGTGTTTGCTGATCAGTCAAACACTGGTGTGTCCATGTGCAGGAGTCCAGAGGAAAACGTCACTTATGAGTTCGTTCTTATTTCTGTGCCCAGCTTATCTTTGGTTGGTTGTTTTGTTTTACTGCATATAAACACTTTTTGGTTCATTTAATGCTGGATCAAGTCATTTTGTTTTGTTTGTTTTGTTTTGTTTTACGGCATATCGACCTTAGTGGGTTATTTAATGCCGATAAAGTTTTGAAATAAATCAATTCTTAATGGATAATACAATTTTTTTATAAATACATTTTCTATTTAACCCATAGATGGGACCCTAACAGGTACTACCACTCTGGGCCAGAGTGGACCAGGGAGCAATGGTGATGAAGGGGTGCGCCACATTCCCCAAACTTCCAAAACTGGAACCTCACCATCAGATAGAGTTTAACGTCATTCCCATGTAGACCTGCAGCCACCGCCTTCTAGCACCCATATGATAAAGAGGGGTTGGGGCTTGCCATAAGAGCAATAGGGTTGGGAAAATCATATAGGTGCTAGGGTCAAGTCATTTTGATACTTGGTTTCTTGCAGTACCTGCAGTTGCTTAAATGGTCACTCATCTAAGAATTGCTATTTAACTTTGATGATCTAGCAGGAATTGATGCTTTCAATGTGACTTAACCATAAGCACCAGCATGTCTCGCTTGTCTTAGTTGAATGGTTTATATGATAGGGGTGACTGCTGTTTTGTTGGGTGCTGCTTCCAAGATGTGTTCAAAACAGCATACAGCATCCTTGTGTAGTTCCCATAGCCACTCAAAGTAGTCATCATATTATATCCTTGATAATGCTGTTTGCATTTCAATTTAGAATGCCCTTGGAAAAACTAATATACATCTCTTCTTACTTCAGTTATGGTAAATAGTAGGATAAATTGGGCTATTTAGCCTTGGTAATAGTAAAAAATGTGAGAATTGGGGGAGATATGGGGCTTGTGCCCCCAAAATGTTTGGAGAATGTGCTGCAATGATGCACCATTCTTCTTCAGCTCATCCAAAAAAGTGTGACTGGTCCTACAAAAACCTTCACTTGCAATAAAACAAATCCTGTGTGTAGTTCATTTGATTAGTTAATAGTCATCATCAGATTGATGGATAAACATTACCATTTTACAATTACTAGCATAGTACCGGTAAATTGTCAGTAAGGTCGGTTAAGTATTGTATCAACCTCAGAGTACTGCCAGTGATTGGCCAAGAGATAGATCACATGATTCTGGCCTAGTCTATAAGTAGGAGCGGGGATCTGGCACACACCTTATATCAAAATTTCTCAACAGTACCCATCATAAATTACAGGATTATTATTGATGTATTATTTATCTTTTCTCTGGATTCAAGATGGTGGCATCAGTCATGCTGCCAAGTTGAGAATGAAAGACCATTGTTTAACTGAAATCCTATAAAATCATTTACATAAAGAAAAGAAAGAATAAGTTGAAAGTTAAATTGAAGCAGAGAAAAGGAACACAGATGTAGAGAAGAAAGTATAGAAAGATATCGTGAAGAAAGGGCCTGGAATTTTTTTTACACCAAAAAATGGACGACAAGGAAAAAGAAACACTGGTCTATCTAGTTATGAGAAAAATCATGGATATATTTTAAATTTCTTTAAGAATTTTTTTAAAGAAAAATAAACTAAATAACATATGTACACATATCTATTCTAGGTCTAGTAGTACTTTGTATTACTATAACAATGGAATATTCCATTACTCTGTAGAGAAACCAGCCTATGTAACTGATAAATATAGAAATATACATTTCATGTATATTTTTGATATTAAGTAGCATATATCAGTTGAGTTTGTTTATATACTTATCATCATCATCAAAGTGAGTTGAAGATGTAGCAGCACTTTAAATATAATGATATGCAAAAATGATTTAAAGCAAAACAATGTAATCAATTAAATATTAATGAGAATGTTTTATTTTACTAAATCAAGTCTCTTCATTTCTACCACACTCCAGTGCATTTTAATAGGCAAAAGTAATGACCAACAGAGTTAGTTTTCTTGTTCTCGTAAACAAATACATTTTCTGATAACCGTTCTGTTTAGTTCATCTAAGTGTGGTTACCATAGCATCAAATTTAAAGGAGAGCAACCAATATAAATAATAAAAGATGGACAGTCATTACTGAGCAAGAGAATATGGGCAGCCATCTTGAAAAAAGAAAACCAGCCACCAGTGAAACAAACTGGTTGATAAATTTGTCAAGGACACAGCAGAATAGATTTACATTGAAGAGATTCCTTCTATTCAGCTCTCAAGAGCTTTTACATCACTAGCTTTGCAGTTGTCTCCAATCATTTCTTTCTACAGGATTCATCTTCTCTTTTCAATTTACATCTCTCGTCTGCTTCATCCATTTAGTATAGTATTTTTTTTATCTTTTTCTTCTTCTTCTCCATCTTTATTTGATCACCTTTTCTCTTCTACAATTTACACTCCTTTTCTTTTCCTTGTGTCTTCCTTCTCTTTGTTTTTATAAGCACTACTCTTCCCTCTTAGGTGAAGATTTTCTTTCTTCTTTCCTTCACACCTTGCCAATTCATTTCTATTCTCTCTTTTCATTCCTCTCTATTTTCTTCTTTTATTTCTTTCATTCTTCTTCTTTCCTCTTCTTTTATCTCTTTCACTATTTTCTTGCATTTCTTATAAAATTTTTGTCTATTTTTATTTTTTATAAAATCATTGTTGTTCTCACTTTCTATATCAGTAATTTGATTTTTTTCCTTTTTATGAAGGTGACCTGAAAAGTTCATAGGCTGACCAAGATACTTTCAAGGGACCAAATAAGGTTTATTTTTCAACATAGTCTTCCTTGTAGTCCACATACTTTAGTGTTGCAATGATTGGATCCCATTGGTAAAAAAAGTCATCAACAGTGGAATAAAATTTTCAACCTACATTTGTCTCTCTCTCTCTCTATCTATCTATCTATCTATCTATCTCACTCTTCATTCCTCAATATTTTCTTCTTTTCTCTTTTAGTTTTGTTTTGTTTTGTTTTACGGCATATCAACCCCAGTGGGTCATTTAATGCCGATTAAGTTTTGAAATGAATCAATTCTTAATGGATAATACAATTTTTTTTATGAATACATTTTTCTATTTAACCCATAGATGGGACCCTAACGGGTACTACCACTCCGGGTCAGAGTGGACCAGGGAGCAATGGTGATGAAGGGGTGCTCCACTTTCCCCAAACCTCCAGAACTGGAACCTCACCATCAGATAGAGTTTAACGTCATTCCCAGGACATGTAGACCCTCAGTTACCACCTTCTAGCACCCATATGATAAAAAGGGGTTGGGCTTGCCATAAGGGCAATAGGGTTGGGGTAATCATATAGGTGCTAGGGCTTGAAGTGACCAGCCGATTGATCGGAGGGGGCCTCTCTTTTATTATTTGCTTGCATTTCTTATTCAATTCTTGTCTAGTTTTTGTTTTTATAAAATCATTTTTGTTCTCACTTTTCATATAAGTAATGTCTTATCTTCTTTTCTTTTTATTTCTCTCTCTCTCTCTCTCTCTCTCTCTCTCTCTCTTCAATGATTCTTCAACCAATTTTATTCTACTTGTTAAGATTATCTTCATTTTTCATCTTCACATTTATTTGCACCACCCAATATAAAGCTTACCAAACCAATGAATTTGAACCTTACTAAGTGTTTTACATCTGTAGCCTTGTGCCAGACAAAGCTAAGTAAATATTCTTAAATATTTATCTACTAATCTTAGTTTAGATGTGGTACAAGGCCAGAAGTATGGAGCACACAGTGAGAATCGAAATCACTACTAACAGTCTGTTAGTCTAGATTTTACACCACGCAAGGCACCCAAATATTCTCACATACCATTCCCTCATTTTTATACTTATCTATAAACCACTGTATCAGAGGAGTGCTTTATGTTGTTACTTCTTTCCAAAATATCTAGAATTGTTTTTAATAACCTAAATTCTTTGTTGCAAATAAATTCATAGTAAAATTATTACTCATTAGATAAACTAGTCTATTGGTCTTATAGAACTGTTTAAAATTATTCATACTAGTACAAAATAAAAAACACCCTCCAGGCGATGTAAAAATAGATTTTTGAAACATATTGCCTGAGGGGTGGGAGTAAAAAATCCAATGTCAGCGAGTTTATACCCTAAGTAAGTAAAATCATCAAATTCATTAAAGAATTAAAAAATAAAACAATTTGAAATGTAAACTTTAAATATGTATTAAAATAAAACAAACTATATATAGATATATAATACCAGTCATGTATTTATTAAAACTTGTTTTAAAAAACAATGAGGACTGTCTAATGTTGCATGTTCAAATTTTGAGTGTATTTATACTACGTTATGACGATTTTGGGTAATGTGATGTAAGCAGTGACGTAATTTTTGTTACAGATAAAAACTGGAAGCGAATCTCCATTATTAATAGATAAGAGTTAATTATTATTCCTCCTCTTCCGACAAATTTTCTTTTTCTTGCTTATCTTTCTTTCTTTTTCATTTCTACTCTTTGCATTTCATTTCCATCATCAATTACAATTCTTCTCTGGATATACATTAAACATATTGTAGTAAGATCATTAGTAAGATAGTTCCACAGAATCATTGCTTGTGAGTTCAATTCTCACTGAGGGTCCCAATATTATTGGATTATGCTAAACTATACTATATAAATTAGAGTGGTAACAGTGATTAAAAGCAAGTTTAAATCAAAACTTGATCAACAAAAGTTCAGGAAATTTTAATAAATAAACCAATCTATCAAGTTAAACAGGGTTTCCCAGGTCTTGCCAGATATTTTACACATCCCTTGAAACCAAAAAGCAAATTTGGGCCCTCTGCATGCTCACAACCAAATTACTTGTAGAAATGGCTTTCTTCTGTGAAGAAGTGGCAATCACCATATATATATATATATATATATATATATATATATATATATATAAACAGTATTACCTATGAATGAGTACAACTATGACAATTTTCTTCTCAAATGAAACTGACCAAGAATAAAATTGCATAATCTATAATGTATGTACATATTTTGGGACAGTTACATATTTATATCTTTGGTTACAGAATACTGTAAAATTTGGTTATAAATAATACCTAATAATATCTGTTAATTGTATAAGGTTCCACAAGAAATCAAATCCTAGTATCTTGGATTCAGAAGAAAATTTACTTTTTTATAAATAATTCTTTATTGGTGATAGTGTAGTTGTCTCATTACCTATAACTCTTTTCTCAGTCATCCCCCCCCCAATGTTTTTCCTATATTTATCTCCCTTTATTTTCATCCCATTAACTTGCAGCAGATTTCTATCTCTTTCTTATTCCCTTTTATCTGTCACTTTCTCTTTATTTATTTTCTTTCTTTCTATTCCAATTAACCACTACATTCTCCCTCTTTTCTTTTCCTTTATTTCCATTTAGTATTTCTCTCTTCTTCACTTTCAACTTTTCTCTTTTTGATCAATTCAAACCATTTCCACCATTTTGTCTCTTTTTTTTCATGTGCCTCTCATTTTCTTTGCATCAGCATCTTTTTCATTTCTTTTCTAGTTCAAATAATTTTTCTTTCTTCTCACTCTTTTTTAAAAAAACATTTCCTCTCTTTAAATCCCCCATCTCTCTCTCTCTCTTCCCCTTTTTCTCTTTCTTTCTTACCCTTTCTTTCTTCTTTCTTTCTTTCTCTCTCTCTTCCCCTTTTTCTCTCTTTCTTACTCTTTCTTTCTTCTCTCTTCCCCTTTCTCTCTTTCTTTCTTACCCCCCTCTCTCTCCCTTTTTTTCTAACTCTCTCTCTCTCTCTCTCTCTCTCTTCCCCTTTTTCTCTCTTTCTTTCTTACCCCCCTCTCTCTCTCCCCTTTTTTCCTCTTTCTTTCTTACCCCCCTCTCTCTTCTCCTTTTTTCCTCTTCTTTCTTACCCCCCCTCTCTCTTCCCCTTTTTCCTCTCTCTCTCTCTTTCTTTCTCCCTCTCCCCTTTTCTCTCTTTCTTTCTTACCCTTTCTTTCTTACACTCCTCTCTCTCGCTTCCCCTTTTTCTTTCCCTTTGTTTCTTACCCTTTCTTTCTCTCCCTCTCCCCACTCTCCCCTATCACAACTGAATCACTCTAGTCTCACCTGTCAGCCTTACTAAGTGCTTATTACTAATTATTTCTATCAATCTCATTTGCTATAATGATCACAAACAAGAAAATATTATTAAAGTGAATAAAAACAAAATAGGAAAAAGGTAAAATTTCTAATGAAGGGTAAAAGAACAAGAATTCTATCCTCATTACGTACCCCCCCCCAACCAAACCCCTGGATCTATATCCCAACCTCATGTTACTTATAGGATATAATGAGTTATTTAGGATTTTCCCTCCATTTTTTTTTCTTACCATTTTATTTCTTTCCTATCACCAATTAAGATCCTCTCTTTTGGTTATTTATAGGAAGATCATTAGCATGATACTCCTTGAGGATCATTTCTAGTGAGTCTTATCTTCAATGAGTGCATTGCTACTCTGCCATTAAAGATTATATTAATTTACTAAGTAATCCAAATTGGGGAATTGCGAGTAAACTCATCTTACAGAATTATTTATAGTGAGTTCAATCCTCACTGGGTGCCTGCCTATTGTGATTGATTGATTTTAATGGAATGTCAACCTGTCTAGGTTTGTTTTATGTCTACAGATTAGGGAATCAAAATACAGTAGTAGAACAAGGATGAATTTGGAAAATTAGATTCAGTAGCAGAAATCAAAGGAATAAACAAATTAATCTGTATCCACTGTAAGGATAATGGATTTGAAGCTTTTCTTAAACTCAGAAATTTGAACCAAAGAGGGAGCTGCACAAGAATGCTGCAAGCAGTCCTGAATAAGTCGTGGAAGCAGCACCCCACAAAGAAGCAACTGTGTGGCCACCTGCCCCCCATCTCACAAACCATACGAGTAAGATGGGCTAGGCATGTGGGACACTGCTGGAATTGCGAGTAAACTCATCTTACAGAATTATTTATAGCGAGTTCAATCCTCACTGGGTGCGTGTCTATTGTGATTGATTGATTTTAATGGAATGTCAACCTGTCTAGGGTTATTTTATGTCTACAGGTTAGGGAATCATATTAATTGTACATTCATATTTACATTTTGGGTATAGTTGCTTCTTAAAAGGATTTTTCTTTGCACACAATCCTACAATAATATTATACAAAAAAATACAAATATTTTTCAAATGAACCTATTTGATTCATAGATGGGACCCGGGTCAGAGTGGACCTGTGAGTAATGGCAGATCTCCAGAACTGAAGCCTCACCATCAGATGCAGTTAAGTGTCATACTCTGAACGCTCCTGTTTGGGCGGGGGATGGGAGGGGTCATTTCTGTTCTGCATATTGTAAGACCCACTGACAGGGCATCCACTACTGTCAGATTGTGTGCAATGTGATGTTAAACTTAGCTGAGAGCCAGTGTCAGCAATCTGCTCTTAGAAACCATTATTAATGTTAATTTCTAGCATCAAAGATAAAATTCTACAGATTATTATTAAAGAAACTAATTGAGTACAGCAACATTCTGCTACTCATCAGAGTGTGCTGTGCATAATGGTGATAATGATGGAAGATGAAATAAAACATTCATTTTCTTTTCTTTTCTTTCTTTTCTCTCTCCCCCCCTCTCTCTTTCTAGTTTGATTCTTTCACAAGTGACAAAGGTTGGGGTGGGGGTTGATGCTCATTTGTGAATTGACTTTTGCTGATAGAAAGTAGGGATGGGGTGGGTGGGGTGAGGTTACTAAAGATTATGTCATTTCCTGTTCCCCACCAACTTGATGAAGAAAAGGAAGTTACTGAGTTGAGGGTGGGGTGAATGGAGAGTACAGTCAAGATGGTGTGGTGTGTAAAAAACAAAGACAAAAAAAAAAAAAAACACACTAAGAGCTGGGGGGTTTGGGGAGGGGTAAAAAGGTGCAAATGTAATCAAAGCAAGTGGCATGTGGGTGGATGAATAAGGTCGATGGATGAGACAGGTGTGTGTCTATTGGTCTCTCATCCATTTACTAATTTCTAAATAACTGCATATCCATCACATCACTGTCGCCTCATCAGCCATTATTTGGCAGAGAATCTAAGACTGAGAAATAATATTTCAGAATGTTGGCTCTGGAGAAGAGAAAGATCCTTGATTTCATCTCTATTACAATTACTATCATATATACTAATTTGATGGAGGAGTATGGTGTAATGGTAAGTGTCATAGGAAATGGACTCATCAACCCGAGTTCAAATCCTGGATGAGGCTGTTTGCATTTCACATAGTGCTAATATCCTTGGGAAAGGTATGAATCCATATATTCTCCCTCCAGCTATGGTTAAATAGTAGGACAGACTGGGCTCTTTAATCTTGAATAGGTAACCAGTCTAGGAGAAGGAAAACTCTGAATTCAAACCTGTTAAACTCTCCTTAAGAAATTGACCTTGTGTTGCATCCTGCTCGTGTGGAGGGGTTGATATATATATATATATATATATATATATATATATATATATACTAATTTGATTAAGTCCAGCCCAATCATCATTTCTCTATCAATCATCATTTCAAACAGTATGGAATAACTTTTTCAATGAGAAAAATTCTATTTGGGTGGAGGGGTGGGGATGAAGTGATAATAATAATTTTGGATCTTGCCATAGAGCTGAAAAAGTTGTGGAATATGAAAGTGACAGTGATACCATTAATAGTTGACATGTAAAGAACAGGGCTTGGAAAAGACACAGTGGGAATTAGAAATTAGGGAAAAAATCAAGACTACACTGTTAAGATCAGATAGAATACTCAGAAGAGTCCTGCAGACCTGAAGAGACTTGCTGTCACTTAGACTCCAGTGAAAGACAACCAGCTAATGCCGGTTTGAAAAACTCACAAGGAGTGAAATAATAATGATCATTATTATTAATATATTCACATATTCATGTGAGAAGATTGAATGAAAAAAAAGTTTTCTCAAATCATCAGCCACTTCTATAATATCTTCTCAGTTCACAGCAAGACCATTGTCTGTCCCAATCTCAACCCTTTGAATTTCTAATATTGTATGGGGGTTGTGAAGTTCAGTTCAGGGGACCATCCCTGAAGCTAATATCTGTCCTCTCAGGTAAAAGAGTAAAGCTTCATTGCTTGATGTCTAAGATATATTCCCATTCCTTTACAGTCAATAATTTTTAGTAATGCCCATGACCATGCATCCATGTGAGGGAGAGCCTCCACCTATATATGACCTAGGAAGTGTGTGGTGTAATGGTTAAAGTCATGGGAAATGGGCTCGTCGTCATGAGTTCAAATCCTGGACGTGGTAATTGCATTTCACTTAGCGCTAATACCCTTGGGAAAGGTATGAATTCTACTCTCCCTCCAGCTATGGGTAAATAGTAGGGCAGACTGGGCTCTTTAACCTTGGTTAGGCAACTGGTCTAGGAGAAGGAAAACTCTGAATTCAAACCTGTTGAACTCTGGTTAAGAAATTGACCTTGTGTCACATCCTGCTCGTGTGGAGGGGTCGGTAAAAATATATATGACCATGTGTCATATCCTGCACATCATGGAGGGCATGGTCTACAAATTTCCCAGATGAAGAATTTTCATTATTCAAATTTAAATTTTAATAATTGTCAAATAATGTGATAAAAAGCAAAAGGAATAAAGTGAAAGAAAGATTCGGAAAAAATTAATAATGACCGATTCCTCTTAGAATCATTCTTGTACACAATTCTTCCCATCATGGTGTAATGGTTAGCAAGCTAGTCTCGCAGATCCATTACTACTGTTAAGCGAGTTTAATGCTCACTGGATGCCCCCATACTTGTGACCTTGTGTCAAATCCTACCTGTGATGAATGGGTTGGATAAATATTCTTTTTTAAATCTTAAATCACCTTTCTCATGATTATTTTTTTGTACTTTTATCTGAGCTATTCTTGCTGCATTCACTTATCTGATTGATTATTTCATGCTTTCCTCTGTTTCTTAGAGAATTATTTTGGTTGGCCATTTATAGGAATTCAGTTTCTCATTTCAAGTGTCCTCTTCATAACCATGTTATCTCAACTGCAATTCCTTTTCTTTGCTCCTTGTAATGTTTTTTTCAGATACAATATTTGTTTTCTTGCCAGTTGTACTGAAACTTTTGGCTGTTGTAATTAATTTTTCATTGTAATTATCACACCAGTAAGATTTGGTGGTTATCATTTACCGGAACTTCTGCTTTTCATAATCAATTTTTTATTATTCCACTGGGTGTAGTCATCAAGTTCCTTGATAGGAGAGTCAACCCAACCCTTGACAATGAATAGTCAATAGTCATAGACAGATAGTCTAGCAACATCTCTTGGGTGTAAAATCTTCATGCATAGTCATCAGTTGTCTTGTTCCAATTTCTAAGCTCATCTCTAAATATTATGCATACTGTCAATATATTCAAATCTTTTATAATCTTTCTACTTGTTTCTAAATTCTTTGTTCTTCTGATATATTTGACTTCAGATGTTTTTTGACTTCTTTCATTTCATTTGGTTGAATGATTGCAGAATAATATTCAATTACTCTAATGTATATGGATGATATGAAAATATCTGTCAAAAATCTAAATGAATTAGAATGATACTGGAACTGGCAGATATAGATGTGGTGATTCATCAGAAAATCTTATTCAATTATTGTGTATGAATACAGTACATTGGTTGATTGATTTTAATGGCATGCCAACCTGTCTAGGGTTATTTTATGTCTACAGATTAGGGAATCAGAATACGGGAAGTAGAACAAGGATGAATTTGGAAAATTAGATGCAATAGCAGAAATCAAAGAATAAACAAATTAATCTGTATCCACTGTATATATAATGGATTTGAAGCTTTTCTTAAACTCAGAAATTTGAACCAAAGAGGGAGCTGCACAAGAATGCTGCGGTCGGTCCTGAATAAGTCGTGGAAGCAGCACCCCACAAAGAAGCAACTGTATGGCCACCTGCCTCCCATCTCACAAACCATATGAGTAAGACGGGCTAGGCATGCGGGACACTGCTGGAGAAGCAAGGATGAACTCATAAGTGACGTACTACTATGGAAGCCAACACATGGGCACGCTAATGTGGGCCGCCCAGCCAGAACCTACATTGACCAACTATGTAAGGATGCTGGCTGCTGCGCGGAGGAGCTCTCAGAGTCGATGAATGATAGGAAGGTTGGTGAGAGATCATCATGGATATCCGTGCAAACTGCACGTTATGATGATGATGATGAAACCAGATTACCTAATCTTGTCATTGTAAATAAAAAGATAAGGACTCATCATCAGTTGTCAACTCGGCTCTGAAAGAACAGGGAAACTAGAATAATGAAAGATTTATTATGGATGGACAAATATTTCCCTGTATGACCTACAGGGAAATATTTGTCCGTCCATAATAAATCTTTCATTATTCTAGTTTCCCTGTTCTTTCAGAGCCAGGTATAATTCCTTGCTGCTGATACCCATGTAACCCAGTACAAGCTGTCATATGCTACTTGGAGTGGAGCTGAGCATTATCCTAAAAGAGGACATAAAGGATTTCACCTTCTTGGCATGGTGACCTAACAGGCTATGGGAAACATCCATTGATCCATTTATCTATACAAAGTAGAAATTCACATAAAAAAGTCATTTTTCAAAGAAACTACATCCCTATTCATTTTTCTTAATAGCAATGATACTAGAATGGATATAGTTTCAGTAATTCATCAGAAAAACATCATTTACTCTATATGGATGACCTGAATTTGCTTACCCAAAAATATAAATAAATTTGAATCATCGATATGAAGTATAAGAAGCCAAGACATTGAAATGGATTTTTATAAATGTTCAGTGCTAGTGATTCAGAGGAAAACAGGAAACAACAGAAATATTTAAAAATCATCAGGATGGTGACTGAAAAAGGAAAAATACAAATATTTATGACAAATGAAACTAGAGACGTACAATGATAAATCAACACTCTTTTTTGCACTTCTTACTCTTCTTATTTTTTACAAAGAGTCTCTATTCTCTTTTATCATATTTGTATTTATTTCACTTCTCCATTTTTATAAAATGGTTCTCTGCCTTCCCATTTGTACTCCTTTCTCTCTTTGTCTTTTCTTCAATTTCTTCATCTCCCTTTTTCATATTTTTCAATTCATCATTTCTCCTGAGAATACAAATCACAGTAACCATTTTTTTTTCAAGTGTCAGTCTTCTCAGAATTGTAAAAAAAAACAACAAAAATATTGAGATTGATGCTTTATCTGAAATTCAAATTTTGAATGAAGATTTGTGCACAGCTGAGCAACTTATACAATAAAGTGATTATGTCTCTATTGTTAGTTTGCTTCACATATAATAAAGTAGAGACATGTGTTAGAAAACCACATTGTTTATTCAAACAAGAGAACTGGAGAGCTCCAAAAACAAGTGACACAACTCTATCAGATTGATACAAAGTTAGATAACTCAAACTGAACATTGCTGATGTCTTCTTCTTCTGAAGAATACAATTCTATAAAAAAAAAACTGGAACCACAAGTCTGTCAGAATCTCAGAAGAGGTTTCTGCTTTAGTCAGATATTCTGTGATTTGTTCACAATCTCTGATCCATTCAGTTTGAATCTCGTCTTTGTCGTCATTTCTTTTATTTTAGCCACATCAATTCTCTGATACTGATTAATCAACAAGATAGATCCATTGCTAGTTTTGCAAAGAACTTCAGGCAATCTGTGCAGTCTGAATATTTCCAGCAACATAGCAGCTATTAAAAAACCAGTATCAGCTGCTTCCACTAACTGTGAGAGTCTCTGAAACCAATGGTCTTTATTACCTGGTCAAGTTTTTTTTAATGACCAACACTTAAAGCCCATTCAGTTCAGTTTGCTACAGATGAAAATAATAAACTTCCCTGTAAAGATCCATCAGATTAATATACATTATTCAGTTTGAGGGTTTTTCCAGCTTTAGAAAAAATATATAAAACCTTTCTAATTTGGTTGGCAACCTTCCGTCTATTTTAGACGATGGTGTAGTTTTTTTTTTTTTTTTTTTTTTTCCTTCTCTCTCTCTCGCACTTACAGCTACGTGAGTGGCTGAACAGACCGATCCTCGAATGGCAGTCTCTGGTGCAGTGGCTGCAAACAAAAGGTGATGCTTTCTGTAGGTGTTGGGGGTGCTGCTGTTTCTCCTTTCTTTTAGCTCTCTTTTCTGTGGAAGCTTTTTTCCTCTCTTCTTCACTTCTTTTTGTTCCTTGTTTGACGAGGAGGCGCCAGGTTGCACGGTCTTCTGCACAAGCCTCCCATGTGTCTATGTCGATGTGGCATGTCTTCAGGTCTCTCTTTTCTTGGATTACAACTTTGATAATGATTTACCAGACTTGAAGAGCATCTTCACTTTAGGATGTTTCCCAGTATTTCTCATTCTACAGACATCAATGATACATCATTTGATATGTAAGTTTTTTTTTAATTTAGTTTTTTCATCTTGACTCAATTCACCATGTTTCCTCAAGAAATACTGAGGTGAAATCTAAAGTCACAATCTGCCAACTCATAACAGGCTGTTAACATTACAAGAGAGATTGCTTGACGGCTGCATGTTGGAAAGTGTTTTCAAATTATTCATGACCACATACGATATTATCTTTGTATTTCTCAGTTATCACTCATTTTGTTGATATATATATATTTCTGACCTGTGTGAGGTAAACATTCATATACCTCATGATGTTTCATAATTTTTATTTCTTTATTCTTTGCATCAATTATATCTTTTCTTTGGTCTTGTGAGCAAAATCATTTTGATGATTTACTCCATCTCTCTCTTTTGGTTATTTTCTCATTTCATCAATCTGATCCCAGTTAATGCAGACAAAATCTTCAGTTTCCTTTCTGCTAGTATATTCAGCCAATGGCTATATTTTCCAGTTTATTTTGCCTGTGTACTCATAATCTTTCCTTCTTTCCAATCATTACTCCAAAATGTTTAGCAGAATTGATTTTAAAACATCGCATAATTCTACATTTTTTGTCTGCAGGATTCATCTTACCTCCATGATAATTCCTTTGGTAAGTTTTTTGCCCTCTGTTATATTTATATTGATTAAAATTCACCATTTTCATTTCCTTCTTAATAGCTGGAACGGTGTTGTACTCTTACAATGAAATATCGGCAAACACTTTTGCTAAGTCTGTATATATATATTTACCAACCCCTCCGCACGAGCAGGATGTGACACAAGGTCAATTTATTAAGCGGAGTTTAACAGGTTTGAATTCAGAGTTTTCCTTCTCCTAGACCGGTTGCCTAACCAAGGTTAAAGAGCCCGGTCTGCCCTGCTATTTACCCATAACTGGAGGGAGAATTGGATTCATACCTTTCCCAAGGGTATTAGCGCTAAGTGAAAATGCAGTTACCGTGTCCAGGATTTGAACTCGTGGCGACGAGTCCATTACCCGTCACTTTAACCATTACACCACGCGCTTCCTAGTCTGTATATAGAGACTAATATTTAGATAAATTTTAATGCTATGAAAATACCTTTAAATCCCTCCTACACCCAATTTCTTTCATAAAAAATACATTCTAGCAAAGATAAAAAAAATCAGACATAAAAAAGACAATTATTACAAAGCTGGATTTAATAGATACCTAATTTGGTCAATGATCTCGACTACAAATATCATTGTTACTTTTTTATTTTTTAAATTAGGTATTCAGGTTGTGAAAAGTACATCCAAAACAATTAGAAACATAATTAATATATGATTTTGCTTGTTTCCTCAACTGAAAATTAATCTCAATACAAAGATCTGGGGATGTGGAGTACATTAAAAGAAATGTGATGGTTTCACTTTATACCCAATCACGAAGGAAAGGAGTTTCAGAGTTGACCAATGGAAAACATGCTAAAAATATATTGAATGCCAAAAGGATTATTTTGAAGAAAATGAATGCTTCATTCATTGTTTATTTTTGTTTTAATAAATACAGTTTCAGTCTCAATAATTTTTAAACACATCTTTTATATTTAATTTTGTATAAACATTACTGAGTTGAAAGAAAATCTTAGATTTTCTCTTTGACTCTGTAACCACTGAATTAAATCTGCAAAGACATTAACATCTCACTTTCTAGATATGCTAACATCTGTAAGAAGGTACAAGAATATAATAGATGATGACATTCCTCTATATTTTGGTGGATGTGAAGATAGAGATGAAGGATTAAATTTAAAATGAATTGTCTCAGAATCAATTGATAACTATACCATTGGAAAAAAAAACTTGCTAATCATTGTCTAAGATTGATTGTTTTTGTTTCTATGTAAGACAATTTGACAGCAGGTGTACATGTAGGCATTTTCAGAAATTGAACTATGTTTAATACAGGTTCAGAAATATTACCAAAATACTAGGGTGAGTCAAAAGTTTGACAAAATTTTGGTAATGTAGAGCACAATTGGGTAAATAAACCACAGCAGACTAGAGATTTTGAGCTCACTTGATACTCTCCAAGCATTACTTGCTGGATTTGCCTCTATAGCTTAGAGTACAGCCTTGGAATCCACAATTTTAGGCCTACCTGACCTTTTTTTTCTTTTTTCTTCACCCAAAGAAAGATGTGCTGTGTATATATATTTACCAACCCCTCCGCACGAGCGGGATGTGACACAAGGTCAATTTCTTAAGCGGAGTTCAACAGGTTTGAATTCAGAGTTTTTCCTTCTCCTAGACTGGTTGCCTAAACAAGGTTAAAGAGCCCAGTCTACCCTACTATTTATCCATAGCTGGAGGGAGAGTAGGATTCATACCTTTCCAAAGGGTATAAGCACTAAGTGAAATGCAATTACCACATCCAGGATTTGAACTCGGGGCAACGAGTCCATTTCCCATGACTTTAACCATTACACCACGCACTTCCTACAGATGTGCTGTGTATATGGTGCGGTTAGAAGGGATTCCTCTCTATCATAAACTCCATCTGGAAAAGTAGATAATTGATTTAAAAAGTACATCTTCCAATTAGACAAAATGAAAGCAACAATCAATGAAAAGCACCTGGAAGAGTTTAATAGTCCATCAGGATAACACTAATTGATTGGTTCTTTAGTGACCAGGTACAAATAGTTACACTAGTTTGTTGACTTGGAAGTACTGACTCACCTACCACAGACACCTGATGTTGCCCCCTTTTGGATTAATGTTTATTCTGGTCTTTATAGAACTGTTTTCAGGAAGAAAATACAAATTCACTGGAAGACTGCAAAAAGTACCAAGAGCAATTCTTTGCTGAGAAAGATAAAACAAGTTCTGAGAGGATGGAATTAGGATGTTGCCTGTAAGATGACAAAAATATAGACAAGACCAGACTTTCACCTGTGGAGACTCAAAGCTATATGAAATACCCTTTTCTAAAATCTTTAAAATAATGATACATTTTTTATATTAATGTTAAGGATAAAGGAAAATAATATATCAGTTAGGATAGTCTAGTCAGTGGCACTTAGTAGCTGATAATTTCTTGGCTATGTAATCAGACATATAGGGGAGTAACTGACAGTTACCAAGCACCACTGACTATGTTTATGCTATCCTAACTTAGATACATATGCTCTATCAGCAATATTTAGCACTCTATTTATAAATATAGCAAATTATATTATCTATCTCTCTCTCTCTCTCTCTCTCTCTCTCTCTCTCTCTCTCTCTCTCTCTCTCTCTCTAAGGGCTGGGTTAGCTCAGTCGGTAGAGCATTATGCTAGGAACCACAAGGTTCCTAGTTCGATACCGGCCCTCACTAACTCAGCATATAAGTAGCACAGGGATCTGTGCAGTAAAGTAAGGAGCCGATGGTAGGTGTGGCGCTCCACCTCAGATGCAAAAACAATCTATTCCCTTTTCACTATAGTGCTTGGTTTAGCGCTAGTGAAAATGGAATAGACTCCCTCGTTGATTGGCTGATACCGACTTTAGGCCACCCTGACAACTATATATATATATATATATATATATATATATATATATAATTTTTTTAATTTAATGTTTAGTCTTAAAAAATAAAAGCTAATGATAAAATAAGAAATATATTTTAAAGAGTGTGGCCCTAAGCTTATATATAGGTAAGTCCAGCACTAAATATTTATTTATTTGGTTTCTTTGTTTAATGGCATATCAACCTTTGTGGGTCATCAATGCCAAATCTATCCTTGTAGAAGAACAGTACTGTTACTATTTAACCCATAGCTGGGGGATAAGGAGGTTCAAACCTTTGCCAAGTGTATTAGTCTGAAAGTGAACATGATAATTGAAGTCAATTACTGTTAATGTTGCACTCCAGTATGTTAGCCACAATGCCATGGGGAATCCCTCAGCACTGAATATATTTGAAAAAAAAAAAAAAAGTAAATATGTCATTCAATAAAATTGACTAAAAAAATCGTTTTTTATTTAATAAATAAAATTAAGTTTTTGCTGAAACCAATAACATTTAATGGAAATGCTTCAAGTGAGATTTTGGTATGTTAACATAAATATTTGTCTTGCCCTTTCAGTGGAGCTTAGAATATGCTGATTGTATTCCTTGTTAAAAAGGGGTGTTCTGGGTATGACACTAAACTTCATCTGATGGTGAGGCTCCAGTTCTAGAGATCTAGGGCAGTGTGGAGTACACCTTTTATTGCTATTATTTCCTGTTAGGGCCCCATCTATTGGTCAAATAAATCTGTTTAAAAATAATTTGTATTTGATAAGAGTGTGTGCAAAAAACCAAACAAACCCAAAACTCTTAACAACTACATATGAATTTACAATGAATGTGATGCACTAACCTCTATGCATAAAATAACCCCAGAGGAGTTGACATACCATTAAATTCAATCAATCAATCTAGCTGTTTGTCCAGTTATCAATATTGATCTTATTCCCATCTCTTCTCTTTCATTTTTCAAAGGGAGATAATTAGAGAATAATTATATTCTTCTAAGAATTATAACAATTATAAGAATTACCTTTCATCTACTTCTGCACGAACCTTCAGATAGTGTTTTGTAAAATGGCACTCAGCCTGAAATATTAGTGTGTAAAGAGTTGATATTTAAAATTGCTTTTATAGCAGGAATTTAAAATTCTTCTTTCAAGTGTTGAGAATTCTTATTTTTCACATTTCACAATTTCATTTTCAAATGGACAACTTCTCATTCAAAACTGAGTAGACTGTTGCTTAACTTTATTGGAGACTGTACAGCCTGTTAACTCCTAGATAACTACACATTTTCTTTTTTCTTAACCACAGAAAATATATAAGAAAGAGAAAGAAAGAATATTAAATAAATTACTTCTAATTGAAGAGTCGTCATCACATCGAGTCTGGAATCATTACTGATTGGGAGAAGAGGGAAAGGAATAAGTAGGTTAGTCTGGTGAAAAAGAAGTTGATCTTTGTTCAAAATGAGAGATAAGATGTCTCCTTCAGAACAAATATGGCAGGTGGCCAATATCAATCAGTAGTACTAAGTTGGAAATGTGTTGCTGGGGAGTGTTGATGTCATCTCTAAGGTACCAGGAAAATATAAGTAATTTACTTAGCCACTCAAATCCTATTGGGTGAGGACTATAATACTATTATATAAAAGAACATGAGACATGATCTGCTACTATCCAACTTTGGAGTGACTCATTTTCTTAAGTTTTTTTCCTTTTTTTGTTATTTTTTTTCAAAGAAGAAATTCTTAAATGTTTCAATCTTTTAGCATTAACCCTGTTACAATTTAAACTGCAACAAAACCTGAAATTAATCAATATATATCCCCATTGGTAAACAGGTGATGTAATAGTTATCAGCACAGAAAATGGAATCACATGCTGAGTTTAAATTCCGGACGAGATTGTTCGTATATACTTTACACTAATGCTCTTGGGAAAAGCACGAACCCATCTCTTCTCCCTAAAGCTAAGGGGGAAATAGCATGGCACACTGATTGATTTTAATGGCATATCAATCTGTTTAGGGATATTTCATGATTAGAGGTTAGAAAATTGTGTTCATTCTATATTCATATTTACATTTTCAGTGTAGCTGTTTCTTGAGATTTTTTTTTTTTTTTTGCACATGGTCCTATCAAATACAAATAATTTTTAAACAGATCAATTTGACCTATAGATGGGACCCTAACAGGTACTACCACTCTTGGTTAGAGTGAACCTCGCAAAGAAGATGTACTTCACACTCCCCAGATCTTGAGAACCAGAACCTCACCTTCAGATGCAGTTTAGTGTCATACCCAGCACAATCCTTTTTTAGGGATGGGTATTATACTATAGCCAAGGATAGTCAGTATATTCTAAGCACTACTAACAGTGTGGTAAGGCTGGCTGAGATCTCTAGTCTGAATAAAGGCAACCAGTCAAGGAGAAGGACAACTGAATTCAATTTCCATGTCAAAATGTCATGGGCCAGTATGGCAAGATAAGGCCCATTACTCCCCATGTCTTACAGACTTTAGTGAAGGCTTGTGTCTTCTAGTGAACTGATAAAAAAGCTGATGGGTTGGGGATATAAACAAGATATTATTATTTACTCCTTTTGAGTTTTCACATCAGTGTTAGCTGATGGTCTTTCACTGGAGTCTGAGTGACAGCAAGTTTCCTCAGGTCTCCAGAACTCTTCTGGGTATTCTGGCAGATTGCAGCATTGCAGTGTTCTGAATGGTTTCAATCCTTCCTCTGATTTCCAAACTTTCCAAACCCTTTTCCAATCCTTTTGGGACTGTTCCAAGTGCACCAACCACAATTGGTATCACTTTCACTTTCATCATTATCATCATTATTATTAGTATTATTAATTTTTACAAAGATATACCAGTTACAAAAATACTAATTGAAAATTAATAATTATTGACACTACATCATTTAACAATGAATTTTGGATAATATTATTACTACTCATGTGACTAGTGCATATGAAAAACATTAAATATGGCAATGAATTCAAAGGAAAGAATGAAA
The DNA here is from genome assembly GCA_023376005.1 of Doryteuthis pealeii. NCBI lineage: Eukaryota > Metazoa > Mollusca > Cephalopoda > Myopsida > Loliginidae > Doryteuthis > Doryteuthis pealeii. The sequence goes on along the minus strand of CM042146.1, from coordinate 117,861,023 downwards.
ATTATACAGTTAGATTTGAGATTCTGCAATTGGTAGGCCTTCACAGTATATAATCAGTAAGGCTACTATCATGTTAACAGAGATTTCCTGAGTTTATGTGTTGCCATTTAATCATAGAAAAATACTCTGAATAAATAGCAAGAAAATAAAAAAAAATGTTTAAATGTAAATCTAAAGGAAATATTGTTTAGAAAAATGGAATAAGTAGAAGGGATTTTTGACATTTGTCTGTTAGTCTTAGTGAAACCCGAGTTTTGCTGCATCTGTGATCATTCACCTCATATAAATGAGCATTTAATAACAAGTGTTAATTCAGAGATCCAATGCCGATTATTTAAGCACTCAGAAAAAAAGGTCAGAGCACCATGTAGTAATTTTAGAAATGAGTTATATCCGACCATTAATGATAATAAATTTGTCTGATGACCTTTATTTGCTCTTAAAAGGGACAAAAAAAAACAAAAAAACCAAAAAAAAACAACAATAAAACCAAAACAAAAAAATAGGATACAATTTATTCTTAGTTCAAGTTGATTTATGTTTAACCATTCCCCCCTCCCCGCCCCCGCAAATCCCAGAGGAACTTGAAAAATTTTAGTTTTCATCAATATTCATTATTAAAGTTTTAAGAAGAATTTCTTCATTATTTCCTCTGTTTTGTCATACAATTACACACACACACACACATACATACAATATGTGTGTGTTTGTGTGTGTATATATATATATATATATATCTTATTATAATGGAGATTGTGTGTTTTCTATCTGTAACCGAAACTATATCCCTACTCAAGTCACAATTCTCTTAGTTATTGACATCACATTCTCCATGATTTTATTTAAACCTCAATTATTAATAAAATTGTCTTACATTATTATACTGTTAACCATATTACATACTGACAACATGCAATTATATTTATATATACAACAAAATAGCGGTTTACAGTGTGAACGGGAAGGCTAATTTGCATATTGATATTAAAAAAATCGAATTTAATAAATATGTGCTTAGTATTATTGATTTCTAACTGTTTGGATTTATTTTAATGATATGAGCAAAAATCAATGAATCTTAAATGAAATCCATTAACAAGAAAAAATAACTGCCATTTTTTCTTTACTTTCTCTATAACTAAATACTTAAATTAGAAAAATAACAATGAAAACGAGAGTGATGGAAGAGTAAGTTTCAGTTGTTCCATTTTTTATTATACTCCCTCTGTTTCAAATCTTTTTTTATATCGCTTGTTTGTATTCTTATTTAGTTTATTAGCCTTTCTAATTTTATACAATATTTATTATATAAAACTTAAATACTTGCACCCGGAGGGTGCATATATTTGCTAGTATATATATATATACATACACACACACAAAATGTAGACAGGCTGATGAATAGAGCCACAACTCAAAATAGTTGATTAGCAGAATTTTGATTTGAATTTGATATTCACATTAAGTATATTGACATGAAAGGAGATTATGTTAAAAAAATAAATGAATTGTGTAAAACAAATGAACCATTTTGTCATCATCAGGTTAAGTACTTATTGACTTATTTAACAACAAAGTTAACAATTGATATATCTATTAATAATAGAGATTCACTTCCGGTTTTTGTCTGTAACAAAAACTACGTCACTGCTTACGTCACATTACCCAAAATCGTCATAACAGAATAAATACATTCAAAATTTGAACATGCAACATTAGACAGTCCTCATTGTTTTTTAAAACAAGTTTTAATAAATACATGACTGGTATTATATACTATATATAGTTTGTATTATTTTAATACATATTTAAAGTTTACATTTCAAATTGTTTTATTTTTTAATCCTTTAATGAAATTGATGATTTTTCTTACTTAGGGTACAAACTCGCTGACATTGGATTTTTTACTCACACACCCCTCAGGCAATATGTTTCAAAAATCTATTTTACATCGCCCAGAGGGCGTTTTTTTTTATTTTGTACTAGTACATTCAATAAAGATTTAAAAAACAACAACTTTGCATTACATAATACATAAATAGCATCAGAAAAATAACAACAAAGAAAAAATAACAAAAATCTATCAGAGTTGTCAACTGAAAATATTAAAGTCTTCATAATGGATCAGTATATAATATAAATCACTCTTGCAAAAAAAACTTTTTGGACAGTTCACTTTGGAATTTATTCTAGAAAATATAAATATAATAATTATCATTATATATAATATATAATTTATCAATATTAATATATAATTACAATATTATATCATATTTTTATGATATATTTTCATTTAATTTATATTAATTCATATATAATATATATAAAATACTAATATTAACTTAATAAATATAATATATTAAATAATAAATAAATCAATCATTCATTAAATTAATAAAAAATATAAATAATAATATATAATATATATAATAATAAATATATAATATAAAAAATAATAAAAATATATAATATATATATTAAATATTATTAATATATCATATTTAAATATAATATACTCATATAAAATTAATCTATTAATCATAAATGATTATTAATATATAAAAAATATATAAAAAATATTAATATATAATTAAAATATATATTAAATAATATATAATATAAATAATTTAAAAATCAATATATAAATTTAAAATATAAATTAATTAAATATTCATTATCATAAATATATATATAATAAAATTATATATTTTTTCATATATAAATTCATAATAAATAAATATTTAAATATAATATAATATATTCTAATATCAATATATATAAATAAAATATATATAAAATTTGAATTCCCAAATATAAAATATATATACATATAATAATAATAATTAAAAATATAAAAAAATTATTATATATTTATATAATTTATATAAATATAAAATTTATATAAATAAATATATTAATTAATAATATAATATATAAATATATATAATATAATAAAATAAATAAATAATATATTCAAATATAATATTTAAATATTAATATAATAAATTATAAATATTTATAAATTATTATTAATTATATCATCAATAAAATTCAATCAAAATTAATATATATATATAATAATAAAATTAAATTAAACAATAAATAAAAAATTAATAATAATATATATATATAAAAATTCAATATTAAATAATATTATAATATAAAAATATAATAAATAAAATATATAATAAAAATAAATATAACCATTTAATAAAATAGTAAAATATAAATAATATTATATAATTACCAAATATTATTATATTATTTAATATATATTATATAAATATAATATATAATAAATATATAATATGAATAAAATATATATTAAATTTAAATTATAAATTAATGATATAAATAAATATTAATACATAATTAAATATAAATAATAATCATATAATCATATAAATATAATCAATATAATAATAATATATATTGTTAAAAAATCAAATTAATACAAATTCATTATATTATTATATAATAAATATATAAATAATAAATAATATATATAAAAATCAAATCATAAAATAATATTATATTATTATATATATATTAAAAATAATATTCATATCATTAATAATATTTAATAAATATATAATTATATCAATTAAATATTAATTATATTATAATCATATATATAACAATTTTATAAAATTAATAAATCATTAAAATATATATATTCATCAATATAATAATTATAAAATATTTATATATATTAATAATTATTTATAAATAAATAATAATATTTAATATTATCATCAATATTAATTCATATTAAATTTATTTAATATATATAAAATGATTAATATATCATATATAATTATAAATATATATTTAATATATATATATATAAACATAAATAATTTATTATAATATAATAATAATTATATAATAATATAAATATCAATATATTTATACATAATAAATTAAATATAATTATAATATTTATATTAATATATTAATAATAATATTAATAATTTTATTATACTAATATAATAATATATAATATAATAATTATAAAATATAATTATTATATAATTATTAATAAAATATATAATATCATATATTAAATATAATGTATATATTTATAAGTATAAATATTCATTTTCAAAAATATAATAATAATTAATATTTTAATATTTATAAATAATAAATATAATAAATATTCAATCTAATAATATCATATATTATATTATTATCATTAACATAATAAAATAAAATATAATATTTTCATATATATAAAATATATTATCCATTCAAATAAATAATATATCAATAATATTATATATATAAAATTCATATATTATATAAAAAAAAAATATATAATATAAATATATATATAATTTTATATTAATTTAATAATATAAAATTAATATATTTATAATTAAATTAATATATCAAATATCAATAAAATATATATTATAATATAAATTTAAATTTATAATACATATAAATAATAATAATATAATATTATTTAAAATATAACATAATATATCACAATAATATTTAATCCATTTCAATATATATATCAACATTAAGAGTAATAAATAATTAATTAAAATATTAAATATTCCTATTTTTTAATAATAATATATAATAATCATATATACAATAAAATATTAATCAATATATATATATTTTCATATATTAAATTAACATTAATTAATTAAATAATAAATTAATCCATATAAATTATATAAAAATATATATAATTAATCTTAATATTATAAATACATATTAATATAATATCATATTAAAATTTATAAATATAAAAAATAATAATATAAAAATAAAATAAATATATTATATTATATTTATATTTTATTAATAAATTATATAAAATATTAAATCATATAATATTATATAATAAATCTTATTATGATCAACAATTATATAATTATAAAATTAAAATCTAATATTTATATAAAATAATATAAATCATATCAAAATAAATTTATTTATTATATTTAATAATATTATTAATACATATCATAAAAATATATAATCATAATTATAATATATAATACAATACATATATATTAATATAATATATTATATTTCATTATTAATATATATTTAATATAATAATATATATTATATATGATATAAATTATTATATTATTTATAATAAATAATATAAATATAAATAATTATATTATAATATTTCTATATACTTAAATTATATCCAATATAATAATTCATCAATATTTAATATATAATAAATTAATATATAATATTATAATTATATATATTTAATATATAAATAAATATTATATATAAATATATAATTTTATATTAAATTTATATATATATTATATTCAAATAAAATATATATATATAATTTTCATTTCTAATTAAAATATTTATACATATTATAAAATAAATATTAATAATATATAAATATATATATATATTATATAATTATAATATTTATAATCTAATTATCAAATATAATTTATTATTTTTATATATATATATATATCATTATATATTATAATAATATATTATATATATATATCATAATATTCTCATTAAAATTTTATATATAATATTAATAAATATAATTCAATAATTAATATAATCAATGTATATATTAATTGAATAATAATTAATATCATATTTATATAATATTTAATTCATAATTATAAATAATATATCAATTCCAAATAATAAATATAATCATTAAAATCATAATATATAATTAATATATTAATTCATTATATTATTTAATAAAATATATCATCATTATTCATATATTATTTTAATATATAATATATAATTCATATAAATTATATATATATTAATTATAATATCATAATTAATTATAATATAGATATCATATTTATTTAAAATTATTCATTCATTTTAATATTATATAATATTATTTCAAATAAATTAATAAATATTAATATTTAATATATATATATATTATATTAACAATATTAATTAATATTTAATATTATATTTTATATTATTTATTAATAATCATAAATTATATTAATAAATCATTTATTAATTCATATTTATTTAAATATATAATCAAAATATATATCAATATATTATATAATTTTAATAATAAAATATTATATTAATTATATTCAATATATATATAATAATATATATATTATATTTAATTATTATCATATATATAATATATTAATTAATTTTATAATTTTATTATAATATTCAAGATCAATTTTTTTTATTTAATATAATAAAATTAATCATATAGTTATTATAAAATTAATTTATCTTAAATATATGAATATATTATATCAATAATCAATCATTTCAAAATATGTATTATATATATTAATTATCATTAATATATATATATTATATATATATAAAAATCAATAAATCATAAATATCATATTTATAATTAATATATATATATTAATATATTTATAATACATAAATCATATCTTTATAATGATATTTAATTATTATATATATATAATAATAATATATATTCAATAATATTTATAATAATATTATAATATATTTATAAATATAATTTTATGAATAATTATAAATATATTTATTATATAATATAATATTATATTTCCTAATATAATATATTTAAATATAATAATAAATAAATATTTATATTAAATAAAATAAATTATATATTATTAATCCAGAACAATGCTTCAGAAAAAAATAAAATAAAATAAAAGTGATGAAAAAAAACATTACTTGATTTTTGTGGCATTCAACCAAATATCTATTATTACTGATGAAAGTTTGTTATTTAAGTAATATATAATATTAGTTATTTTTTGGGAGAATATGTGCTTAACTGAAGTCATACCTAATTTGAAAATTAATTAGTTGATAATTAATGAATTAGGCGAATATATCTGTTCAAATGTAAAGTGTAAACAAATTGTAAACAAATCGAAAAAATGTCATTCTCTGTATGTACATTTCGGCCTATTATGCCTCATCATCAGAGTTATAGACTGGAAGCCGCTTTGTGTGTGAT
>CM042146.1:117801538-117849038 GCA_023376005.1 Doryteuthis pealeii | reverse complement strand
ACCCAGTCCAACTGAAGGGCCCCAAATACTGAGGTCTCTCTCATTTTGGGACCCTGGGTTACAGCTCATATATAAAACCGGCACTGGGTACAGGAGACCTGTTTGTAACAGATTTTTCAAGAAAACAAGTATAATAGAAATTGGTAGGTAAAGTAGAAGTTATTTTGAAATATCAAAATTGTTTTGCTTTTTACTAAGTGAAAAGCATAAGAGTTTAAGTTTAGGTTTATTTTCTCCAAATAATCACTACTTTTCCTTTCAAACAATTTGCCCAACATTCTTAACTATCATAGTCACAGCCATTTTCTAAAGGGCTATCATCCCCCCGGACCACCCAACCTAGCTAGGCCCACCCTGTTCATGTCAAATAAGATCCTGTTTATCCAAATGACCCAACTGACTAAAAGTGAAAGCCTTACAACTGGCTGACAGAATTCATCAGCAGTTGAAAGAAATGTCAAAGATAAAAAAGATTCTTAAAAACAAAAAAGATACAGAGGCATTCAAAGAAAAACATTTTGGAACCATTCAAAATAAAACCAGGTTTTAGATGTTTTTAGAACACTAAGATAAACAAAAAAATACAAAAAATACAAAATTGACTAGAGCTTGGATTTTATCTTTCATTGATAAGTATAATCTTGCGTGTATGTGTGTGTGTGTGTGTGTGTGTATGTGTGTGTGTGTGTGTATCTCTGAGATCACTTAGGCAAGAAACTGACAGTCACCAAGTGTTATTGACTTTTTATCTTTGCTATCCTAACTTGGATCTACATATGCTCTATCAAAAATATTGAACCTTTTTTATTTTTTTAAATAAAGTAAAAATTCATTACTAATATATGTTAGGGTAGTGTGGACATAAAGTCAATGGATCTTGATTACTGACAGTTTCTCACCAATGCGATTTTCAAATCACATAGGCAAGAAACTGTCAGAACCTTAACTAAGATATACCGACTGTATTCAAGATATGGAGCATGATTTACTTATAATATAGTACACCATATTATATATATATATATATATAGTTCAATGAAGTAACAAATAAGAGTTTTAGCTTTTATTTATTTATTTTGGAACGATATTACAACCAATGGTTTCTTGCTGATAGCATTTATATATATATATATATATATATATATATAAGGTGTGTCAAAAAAGTATCGAGATTTTTTTGTACTTTTTGACACACCTTGTATTCTGAAAAAAATTGATGAATGGAATTTTTTTTTTTCAGAATACAAGGTGTGTGAAAAAGTACCAAAAATCTCGATACTCGATAATGTATATATATTATTCCTTTCTTGTCTGTATGTTGTGATATTCTTTCTTTTAATTGGACTATTTCGTGTATCTCTATTCTTTTTATTTACAACATTTTGGCCATTACCCTAAGGTTTTTCATCTGCTGTTGTTTAGAATTCAAATAGAAAAACAATTTGAACTCTCTTCATAAAGAGAGATTATTTGGCATACCACTTCAGACAAACTAGTAATTTGTAGGATATGTCCACAAGCTGTGTATTTATTGATCCACCCTTATACATACTCCATAACTCATGGTGTAATGGTTATCATAATAAGAAATGGACTTGACTCTTTGGTCTAGAAGGAAAACTCAATTCTAATCAGTTGTACTTTACTGACCTTGTATCACATTCTGCTTGTGGCAGAGTGGTTGAGTAAATATATACTCTGCTATATATATATATACCAACCCCTCCGCACGAGCAGGATGCGACACAACGTCAATTTCTTAAGCGGAGTTTACCAGGTTTGAATTCAGAGTTTTCCTTCTCCTAAACTGGTTGCCTAAACAAGGTTAAAGTCCGGTCTGCCCCTACCCATAGCTGGAGGGAGAGTAGGATTCATAACTTTCCCAAGGGTATTAGTGCTAAGTGAAATGCAATTACAATGTCCAGGATTTGAACTCGGGGCGACGAGTCCATTTCCCATGACTTTAACCATTACACCACACACTTCCTACCATATATACTCTGCTATAACCTGGCAATTTTGCTCAACTCATTAAGTCTACAATTTCAATTTGCCTTGCTACCCATGACTCCATTAATACTGTTCATAGTGTAGAAGTTATCCTCCAGATATAGAAACAATATGATACTCACCATCGCAGTGGGGTTCTAACTACATCGAGTTAGCAGACGAAACAACAGGCAAGCTGTAACTTAAATACAGTCCTTGCATGCTGTTGGCATAATGCAAAGTGGTGGCTGAAGAGTGGGTAATTATCCATGTTCTTACTCACCCTGAAATCCAACAGCCAATCAGAACTCAGGAAATGAACTTGCCTGAGTTCATAATGGAACAACCCAAAGCTCCATATAAGCCACCTACCAAACTCTAGTTTTAGTTTGGCATTCATCTTGTAACAGAGTTGAATACTTTACACAAAATCCAACACATAGTTACAATATGCCTAATGTTTTAATACTGAATGACTTAATATGTCAATTTCTTTTTTTTATTGAACAATTCAATATCTTCTTTTGTGTCAATGTAGTCATACCATTTTCAGTGTTCCAATTTGCTGTCACCTACAGATGTAATGTCTGTATAAAAAGAGAGGCTTTCACTTTCAGACAGTGTAAAGCAAAGTTTTAAATCATTGTTGTACATTGGTTCTAATAGAAAATGAAAGTAACATTTCAACTATAATTCTAGGGAACATAATTTCTGTTTTGGTTATGTGTGACTTGTTCTAATAAAAAGGCAGAAGTGGTTATTTCACCAGTAGAATTACAACTGGAAATTGTTGTTGTCATCATTCATGTGTATTTGTTAAAGCAACATGTAATAATCATCTCTAAGTAATAACTTTCATGATCTTATTCTATTTTTTCAGTTATGTGTGCAGGTGGTTCAAAACATTTCTATGCAGATGAAAAAGACTGTAGAAGAGAAATATTGTGATTACAATATCATGAATATAAAGGAAATGTTGAATTGTCAAAAGAAAAAACATAAATTTGTAATGTACGTAAATGATTATTCTTAAAGTTATAGATATCTTAATATACTTTCTGGAGAAGAGTCAGATGAAAATTTCATAGACTGACCAAGATAATCTCATGAAAAAGTAAAAAGTAAAGTCGACAGGGCGGCCTAAAGTCGGTATCAGCCAGTCAGCGAGGGAGTCTATCCCCTTTTACAATAGCGCTAGACCAAGGAGATTGTTTTAGCATTTGAGGTGGAGCGCCATACCTACCATTAGCTCCTTACTTTACCGCACAGATCCCTGTGCTACTCATACACTGAGTTGGCGAGGACCGGTATCGAACTAGGAACCTTGTGGTTTCTAGCCAAACGCTCTACCAACTTAGCTAACCCAGCCCGGAGTATCCACGGAAATTCCCCTCTTTTTTTTTCTTCTTATTTTGATATATAGTTTGTATATAAACTAAATGTATAAATTTGAATAATTACCAAAATTGTTATTAAAAATAAATTTGTTGACTTTTTGCAGATTTTTTATTGTTAATTCATGAAATATAACATTTTTTTTTTATTTGAAAATAAAATTCCAAAATAAGTTTTTAAATTAAACATAGCATTCATTATTTTACTCATTTCTCTTTACCTTTTCCATTTCTTTCTTTTATTCAATTGAAGCAGATAATAAGCATCTGATGTATAACATTATTTATTCCCCTCTCTCTCTCTCTCCAAATTCTTTCTTTCTTTTTATATTAGCTTCCTTTTTCTTTCTGATGTTCTTTTCTTCTTTTCTTTTTTAAAAATCAAATGGAATGGTCCATTATTTAACTAAAGTGGTGATAGAGCATAACATTTGAACACATATCTTCATATCTATTAATTTACAGACTGCATTGGATATGAGATGGATATTACCAAGTAACCTTGCTACTTCAAGAAATGCTATAAACAACCCAGCAGGATACACTGACAATCTATTAAGCCATAGGAATGTTTGTTAATTGAAATTTTTCTAATTATTTTTGGAATAATAATTGAAAAATGTATAAATGTATAAATCTTTAAAAGTGAAATTATTTCCATCCAGGTAAATTTTTTTTTCTTTTTTCTCCAAGTGCTGGTTTTCATGTGATGTCATGTGACCGAATAAAATCAAGAGTCGGCACTTGAAATTCTTGCAGATTACTTGACATAAGTAGTTATAATAGATATCAGATGCAATTTTGCAATTTTTAGCTTATTTTGATTAAATTTAACCTAAGCACTTGCTTTTAACAGATTCAAGTGTCAGTCTTGATAAAAAAAAAGTATAAACTATCATTCTATTATGATGAGAGATAGCAGTTGCTTATAATGTTAAACCTATTACTTTGGCATCATCATCATCATCATCATCATCATCATCAACAACAACAAGGCATGCTGGCAGCAAGGATTCCTTTGACCTTTTCTCACCACCTGTCCCTATTAATCATCACTCTTGTAAGTCATCTAGATGGCACCCAGTGTCCACACTGAACTGATGAATGTGAGTTTTTGCTGTTCAGCCAACACTGGTATGTCCATGCATAAGGAGTCCTAATGATCAGAACATTGTGGCATAAGTAAAGTAAAGTCATCGGGGCGGCCTAAAGTCGGTATCAGCCAATCAGCGAGGGAGTCTATCCCCTTTTCACTTGTGCTAGACCAAGGAGATTATATTAGCATCTGAGATGGAGTGCCACACCTACCGTCAGCTCCTTACTTTACCGCACAGATCCCTGTGCAACTCATACGCTGAGTTGGCGAGGACTGGTATCGAACTAGGAACCTTGTGGTTTCTAGTCGAACGCTCTACCGACTGAGCTAACCTGGCCCATGAATAAGAACTGCTAAATGTATATGGAAACTTATCTTAATAGAAAACTAAAATTCTTTTAGCATTCAAATGATATTTTATAGAGATTTTATAAAATTAAGTATATCCTGGTTTAGTTTGGTTTGTTGGTTTTAATGGCATGTTAACCCTTGTGGGTTAATGCCAAATCTATTTTTAAAGAATATATATGATTTGTTTAACTTCATGTGTATTAATAAACTGTTAGGAATAATTTTTATTAACATGCAAACAGATCTATTTGACCACATAGATGGGACCCAAATAGATATTACCACTCTCTGTGGAAGTGGATCTGGGAGTAATGACAATAAAGGGTTACTCCACACTCTCCAGAACTGAAGCCTCACCATGAGATGCAGTCTATCCTCATACCATGGCACCCATGGTGTTAATAGTTATCATTGTAGGAAATGGATATGGGGACACAAGCTCAAATCCTGGATGAGGCTGGTTGCATTTCACACAGAACTAATATCCTTGGGAAAGGTACAAATCCAACTATTCTCCTTCCAGCTATGGTAAATAGTAGTGCAGACTGATCTCTTAACCCTGGTATGGTAATCAGTCTAGGAGAAGGAAAACTAAATTCAAACCTGTTAAACTTTACTTAAAAATTGACCATGTGATCATACAGAGGGATTGGTAAATACATACAAAGAACACTTAATTGTTAGAAATAATTTTCATTAACTTCAGTTAGTAGAAATAATTTATCAACTTTATATCTATTATTAAATCAGAAGAAACAATTTCAGGTGTATTAATAAATTACTACTGCCTTCTAGCACCTATAAAAAGAGTTGGGTTGAGTGTTTGCCATTACTCCCAGGTCAACTTTTAGAATCCCATGTACTTTTCAAAGAGATGGCTGAATTAAGCAATGAGACAATCTATTGTTATAATATAACTTGGAAAGGGAAAAATGGATTCATGCCTTTTCTAAGAACATTAGTATAAAAATGAACATATACTATCAGCACTGGAGTGTGAACACTGCTTGCTAATTCATTCTCTTTACCATTAACAATTTAATCAGTCAAACCTTCAATTATAAAAATTTGCTAAAATAAAAAGAAGAAAAAAAAAAGAGAGAATAAAAATTCAGTGTTTAATCATCAATTTTATTTTTCTTCTAAAGCCAGAAATATAGTTAGTGCAGAAAATGACAAAAGTTGAATGAAATGGTGAGTGATAGAGTAATGGTAAAGTCAGTGGCTGCACACAGAAAAAACTGAAACCTTACCTAATTAGTTTGGGTTCAGATGTAGTCAGTGATAAAATTATTAGAATTTATCCTTTCACTATTCAGGTATAACTCATTAGAATGAAAAAAAGTTTTCATATATTTGCTCAATAATTGCTACTTGTAATATTTAGGTTATATAAACAGCTAATTATTATATTACACCTGTCTCTCTTTAATTTAATTGACACAATCACTTTGAGATTAATTTGAGTTGACAATATCATCTTCTTAGAATACTGACATTATTAGATATATCATTATTATCATGAGAAAATAATATCCAATTATATATTGTATATATCATGAGAGAGAAAAAGAAATGGTGTAAGATAGATGTTCTTCCTATAGTCTAAATCTCTCTCTCTCTCTCTATATATATATAACAACAATAGCATAATCTTTACAGATCATTGCCGTCCCTCACAATCCTATAACTCCACCACCAGAACCCTTCCTTGCATGAGCCCTCAAATGACTCATCAAACTTGCTGCAGATCCACAAAGTTTGATGCAAATATGACATTGAAAGGGCTTCCTTCCTGTTGAATAAGATGATATATATATATATATATATATACACACAAACCATATATACTTGACTGAAAGAAAAATTTTGAAGATCAATCTTTGTGTCAAAAATTGGTATCAACCATAATGAAAAGTAATTTTGTAAGGTTAAATTTCAAACATAAGTGAAGGAATTAGGAATAACTTCCATAAATCAAGGGTTGACCTATATAGTTTGGTTTGATTTGGTTTAATGGCATATCAACCTTGTGGGTTATTTAATGCCAACTCTTTATAATATATATAAAATATACAATATAATATAATATATATGATATAAGCTAACATATAATTTAACATAATATCTAACATTATATATATATATATATATATATATATTGGGAGATTATGTGCTTAATTAAAGTCATACCTAATTTGTTAATTAATTATAATTAAATGAATTAGGCGTGCATATCGGTTTAAATGTGTGTAAATTAATTAACAAATTAGGTATGACTTTAATTAAGCACATAATCTCCCCAAAAATTGTTGGCCTTCGCCATTTCAAACACATTGTTTGTTCACTTCATATATATATACATATATATATATATACCTATAGTGTGGGATGGTCACTGTTTCAGCTTTTGCTAGAACGGTGTACCAAATGCAGTATTATTGAAGAGTGCTCAATATAAAATAGAGCTGTTATATAATATAATAAAATAAATATATAAAGGTTTTACATATCTATTTATTTGGTGACAAAGGAACATTCACAACCATATTGGTTTCATGCGAGGCAATCGTCAGGTGAAGATGTTACAAATGCAAGGAAAATCGAAAAATTTCAAATGTTCAATGTATATTGTCGGGGCGTTTCAATTCTTGAATAATTTTAATTCTTAAAGTGTGAGATAACAGTTGTATTTCTTTCTTTATACAAAAGTTTGGGCTTTTGTCATTTCAAGAGAAAAAAAATGGGATTTTTAAGTTCTAATTCTATGTTCTAAAATGAAAGAAATTCATAAACAAAAGATGTAAATACAAACTTCAGGTTTATGACAAAAAACAACCAGGGTTGGTTGTAGGAAATGTGGGGGCACAATTAGAAAAATCACTTCAAAGTCAATGGGTTTTGTAATTTCATTTTTTATATAGTATCATCAGTATAGTATAGTATATCTTGTGAAATTGTTGAATGAAGGTATGTTTTAAATCAGTTTTAGTTTTGAAAAACTTCTTACATGTGTGTGTATTCGTGTATATGCATGTATTTGAACAAATCTATCTAATTGGCTTAAAACCGGCTCTGAGTACAAGACATTATAGTAAGAAACAACTGAAAAATTGAAACTAGTACAGTAATGTTGAAAACAATACAAAATCTAATGAATTACATTATGAAAATGTTCTAAGAATATGATAGTGTAAACGTGGCCCTATAAACAATATTAAATTGGCCCTATAAACAATATTAAATTGGCCCTATAAACAAAATGAAAGGAAAGCATAAATGCTTGGTATGACTTCTATTTTCACAAAAATAATTTTTTGAATTACCAATCATCAATCATCTCACTTTTGTTATTATACATTTCCAACTCTTTTTGTACTCAACCTCCAATTCATCAAATGGAACATATTTTGATCCTATTTTGGAAAAAAAAAGTTGTACAGGCTGACAAATGTAACAATATACAAAAATACATACAATGATATATTACTACCTCTATCCACATGATAGAAGTTAGATTTACTAAAGAAGTTATATTTATATTGAAGTTATGAAGAAGCTATATTTATATGTATTTCATATACTAAATGTATAAACTTATGAGAGAGATAGTATAATGCAATCTAATAGCAATTCATTTAAGGACTTGGTCCTTGTAAACAACTCTCGTGTTAAGTGAGGATTATGCTCACACAGACACATCAAATATATATCACACACATATCATATATATATATTTGATTCTAGACAAAAGTGTCAATCCCTATAAAAAGGATCCTACCACCTTTTATGAGAACTCTGTTAGTATATATATATATATATACTAACAGAGTTCCCCATAAAAGGTGGTAGGATCCTTTTCATAGGGATTGACACTTTTGTCTAAAATCAAAGTGTAGTATCTGTGCATACTGTATGAGTGAAAGTGTTAGTCATTGACATTTCAGTCTAGAATCATGTTAGGATTATCCTAACGAAATATCCAGAGAATGTAGAATAATCATACTAAGTCCAATTACCGTTGAATTGGCAAGACAAGACAGCAAGCAGTTGTAACTGAAATACGATTCTGGTTTGCTGCAAGACTACTGCAAAATGGCAGGATTTATGGAGCCTCAGAGGATCATACAAACCAAGCAGCCAATCAGGACTCAGGGAATGGAATCACCCAAATGCATGAGTGGACCGTTCTGAATTCCCATAAGTACCAGTTGTCTTGACACTGGTTCAGTTGTGCTTGGCCAGTCACATTGTTCAAACCAATAGTAAACTGACTGACTTCAATACTCCTGATGAGTAAGGGATAAGGGAGTGACCTTCCATTACAGTGCATTGTGGGAACAAAACAGGAACTTTGTGAGAATAGCAGCTATGACAACTGGATTAACATACAAGTTATCTTCTCCCAAACAAGTCTGAACTTTGAGTATTGGTTTTGGTAGAAGCGATTAGCTCTGCTTGGCAGTAAATAAAAACCATCATTTAAGTTAAACATACAAAACCATCTTTTCATTCAGCATGATCATTTCTTGTTTATAAAATGTTACATATCAGAATGCAGTATCTTTTTTCACAGAAATCTAATGGTTATGTAAAAAGATTGAAACTAATTTACCTAAGATATGAAATATTTACCTCTGAACATACAAGTGGGATATACTCTGCTAAGATTTAATTTTAGAGGGGTGGGGTTGAAAATTGTCCTTTTCATGTACTTATATAAAAAAAACATTGGATGTAGTAGCAAACAATACTTTTGTCTGCCAAAATTTGTTTCTTTTTTCTTTTACATCATATTGGACTATAAAAAATTCTATTTGAATGAAACTAGGTGTTATGTATTAGAAATACATTAACGAGAAGATTTCGAGTGGTTGTAATAATAGTTTATTATTACAATAAATACAAATAACAAAAATGGCTCCCGGCCGGCAAGGTAAAAAGTCTCTGAGCGTAAAAGAGGATTGGTAAAGATTACTTATCTTCTGAAGAGTGTAGCACGTGTGTTTACATCCGAGAATACGAAACAACCTTCGTGGGTGGAGATCACCTCACATCACATACTGAGCTAATCTCCTGTTGTTCTTTTATACGTACTCATTTGCATACGTGAGGGATTATCCGGTTACTTCCCTTTACAACACTAGGTGAGAAGATTGCTGTATATTTGATCTGCAAACCATTCAAATTCTCATTGTTCTACACCAAAAGGAAAACATTTGATATTTTATTTAATTTGGTTTTGAACACAAGGAAAGATTTGAGTCATTACAGATCCTAGGCAGGGTGCACATATACTACACTCTGATCCGAGTAGAAGTTTTAGATGCATGAAGGAAGAAACAGGCAGAAATTGTTTTTCATGAGATCAGAGCATAAACTTGAATTTTACTTTGTTGCAGATTGAAGTGTACTTTTCTCAGTTGATGAGTTTGATGCTTGTAAAATACACAGACTCTATTGTGTTGATTTACATTATTTCCTTCCACCCTCAATCCTTGTTGTTAATCATCAAATCCCAACTGGGTTGACTGAAATCACTCGGAAATGTGTCAAGGAAATAAAAAATAGTAAAAATGACAGAGAGAGAGAGAGAGAGAGAGAGAGAGAGAGAGAGAGAGAGAGAGAGAGTGTGTGTGTTAAAAAGCCTAAGGTGAAAAATGTATATATATATAAAATAAGAAAGAAAAATATTTATGATTAAAATAAAAAGTAAGTGAACATCTTAAAAGAATGAATAGCCATTTGAATTTCAATGTAAAAAAGAGAAAAAGAAAAAGAAGAAAAAAAAAATGCATATGTGTCAAAGAAAAAAAAGAAAAAGGAAGTGTGATGAGGGGTAAGGTGAAAAGAGTGCAACCAACAATCGAGACAACAGCCAAATGCAGACACGAATGAATAAAAATAGAAGAAAAGATTTAAAAGAAAGAAAACAGTGAATGAAAAAGAATGAATGGCAGCAGACAAACAGTTGGTTATGCCAGAGACAATTAGAGAAAAAAATCCAGGGGGGAAAAAAATGTTGGATTATGAGTTTACAAAGGAAAAAATAAAATAAAAAAGCTGAAATATAAAAAAAGAAAAAAGAAGCCAGACATCACCCCCCAACCTTACCCTATTTCTTAAAACCCCTACTATCAACTATTTGCATCCCTCCTCCTCCTCCTCCTCCTCCCTTCATAGAAAAGTCAATCATTGCTCAGAAGCTTTTTTAAAAATTCCAGATGTATTCAGCATATGAAAAATGGGTTGGGGGTTGGGGGGTTGGGGGGGGGGCTGGTTGCTGATTGGGAAAGATGAAAACTGAGTGTCAAAAGAATTTTTTTTTTTTTCTATTTATTTTTATTTTTAACACTTTCTGAATATTTTTCCTTTTCCTTTTCTTTATAAAATCGTCTTCATTTTTATTTATATATATTTTAAGGTAGTTTTTTTCTTCTTTGGAAGAAAGAAAAATAAAGCAAAAGAGGCAATTAATTCCTTTTTTGTTGTTGAAACATCTAATGGTTATGAGACTTTAAATATTTTGCTAAATTTATAAAATGTTCTATCTTTTGAAGATATCACTTGACTTTTTTAAAAGTATTTTATTCAAAAGGGGATGGATTTATGAATATTATATATTTATTTTAGGTAAATATCAATTAAATAATAAGAGAATTAAAAATCTTTTCATGAGTTCAAAGATTTTAAAAATAATCTGGGATTGAGTGTATGTATCCAATCAACACTGTGTGTGTGTGTGTGTGTCTGTGTGCAATGATAGAAGAATTGAATATATATCAGAGGACTTGAAAGAATCTTCCTATAGGTTTGTGTGAAAGAAAAGAAATTATATATGTTCAAAAAATGAATAAATACAGGAGAGAAAATGTTAAATGGATAAAAAGGTTTAATGCAATACCGACACATGTTTCAGCCGAGAAGATGTTCTTGTACATATTGTATTCTATTCATTATTATTTTAAATAGAAAATAATAGAAAATAATAATAATAATAATAATAATAATAATAATAATAATAGAAAATAAATAAAAAGTTTTTTAAGTATAAAGAAAAACGACCATCATCAGAGCAAGATGTTTCATATTTGGTTAAATATTTATATATCCAACAACTTGCCCTGATGATAGCCGTTTTTCTGTATCTATTTCAGATCTTCTTCAGGCATTAATTAATCATATTCTGTATGAATATTAATTATTAATGCCCGAAGAAGATATCAGAAGATCTGAAACACGTGTTGCAAATGTAAAATAATAATAACATTTTTTTTTTAAATCCATTTTGCGGACCTTCTTTTTTATAAAATAATTAATTTTATTCTGTTGGACCCATAATATATATATATATATATTTAAAGTGATATAATATGTGATAAAAAAAGAAATTAGACTTTTTCAAAATCATATTTAAACATATTTATTATTTTATGAATTAATAAGACTTGTCTCCATTCCTTATTGCTACAATTTCTCAAGAATTTTGTTTTCCAGATCTGAAATGTCTTTTACCATTTTGCCAAAAGATATCACATTCTAAAAATATTGAGACTGAATTCATAATTTTTCCAAATTGGCACTGACTTGTTTAGACATCATCACTTATTTCATAATCTGTTTAGCTGTGCACATCTTCATTTAAATCTTAAAATTTAAAATATCTCAAGCTTCAATCTTGATACTTAGAGTGTATGTGTGTGTGTGGGGGGGTATATATACTTGATATATCATATGTATATACAAACAGATATGCAAAGAAATATTGTTATTGAGTAAATGTGTAAAATATTAATGGTAAGAAATTAGAAAATGTTGATGGAATCCTCATTTGGAGGTGGGGAGGAAATGAATCAATAAAGTCATTAATTATATCATCTTGTTTTCTACTTTATTAATTCTCACAACTGAAAGATAGACACGAACACATGAAGCCATCAATTCATATCTCACCCAGAAAGCAATTCATTTTCATGTTTAATATTTGATGTGATTTTAGATCTTTCATTTTTAAAAGCAATATATATATATATATAATAAATATTCCTATTTAAAGAATAAATAAATAATTATATATTGTGTATATATATATATATATATATATATATATATATATATATATATATATATATATATATATAAGAGAGAGAGAGAGAGAGAGAGTATTTAATTGCCACTTTAACATTTCTGTTCCAGTGGTATTGGTAAATAATCCAAAGGTGCTCGATATATAAAAACATAGAGCAGTAATATATATATATATATATATATAGTTTTCTTCATCCTATAATCACTTTTCTTCATCTATATATATATATATATATATATATATAATCTTGTTACTTTTGTTCAACTTTATATATATATATATACCTTATCACTTAATCTTCATATATATATATATATATATATATATATATATACACACCTTATTACTTTTGTCAATCTTCACACACACACACACATATATATATATATATATATATATATATATATATATATATATATATATATATATATATATATATATATATATATATATATACCTTATTACTTTTGTTAATCTATATATATATATATATATATATATATATATATATATATTACGCACACACTCAAATTTATTGATCAGTGGGAAGTAGAATTCTTTAAAAATAAAAAATAAATCCAATTAAGAAGATCATCATGGATCAGAGAAACAGGTGTACTTATGTGACTCCCCCAAAAAGCCAAAATGTGACTAAGGTTGCTTTGATGTGTGGTACAATATAGAAAGCAAACTTCCTGGGGGGGATGTGTAAAAAATTATTTAGATTCTGTCAGCACTCCCCTTGAGGGGTACCTCAGGCAATGAACAATAAACCCTGCCTTTACCTATTTTAGGTGAGGGGAAATGTGTTGCCTGGGAGGAAGGCTTCCTGGAACTAAGTTGTTATTAATTCTCACCTACCCAACACAAATGCCTGGTGAGTATGATCAGAGAACCAACCAAGGTAAGAAAGAACAAAAATAAAATTAGGAAGGACACATAGTTAAAAGAGTCTTTAACAGATGGTGTAAAAGTTTAATAGAATGATGCTCAAGAAACAACAAGAATAGAAATATATTCCATAGTAATATCTTAATAAATATTTTCATTCATGTATATATTTACCAACTCCTCTGCATGAGCAGGATGTGACACAAGGTCAATTTCTTAAGTGAAGTTTAACAGGTTTGAATTCAGAGTTTTCCTTCTCATAGACTGGTTACTTAGTCATGGTTAAAGAGCCCAGTCTACCCTATTATTTACCCATAGCTGAAGGGAGAGTTGTTTCCCAAGGGTATTAGTGTTATGTGAAATGCAAACAGTCTCGTCCAGGATTTGAACTCTGGTCGACAAGTCCATTTCCTACAACTTTAACTATTACTCCATGCACCTCCATATCTTTATTCATATATGTATTTTTTAATATCTCTCTGTAGATTAACAATACATATGTATCTCTTTATGTATCTATATATCTGAGTATATAATGTGTATGCGTGTGTGTGTACATTAGCGGAAATAATAGAGCAGTTATTTTGTTAATTTTATGTCATTACTATTTTTTAAATAATAAATGTTTCCTTCCTATTGTTATTATCACTTCAATTACTTCCCTCCTCCTTTGTATATAGAATTCTATAAGTTATGTTTTTATTTTAATCTATTCTGATACTTTTTTAGTCCAGGTATTGAAAAACAGGGACAAATATTAGTTTGTATTTAAAGACCGTCGTGAGACAGGTTAGTTTTATCCAACCGATTGGCACATTTGTTACGTCGTTATCTCGTCCAGTACGAGAGGAACTGCGGGTTCGAAGCAACGGTGCTCGAATGAGCAGTGGTGCCAAGCTGCCTCCACGCGATAATGGCTGAAAGCCTCTAAGCCGGAACCGCGACCGGTGTTGCCACGGTATTATGAAAGGAGTCTCTTTTCGTTCCGCTGGAGCCTGCCATAGCAGTTGTCTGTTGCGTTCGGTGGGTCGGTTCGCCATCTCCGTTGGGCATGGCTTGTCATCGTTGCATACGCGGCGGCGTGCGCGAACAAGCCAACCGACTTGGCATCCGCGACAGGCAGGATTTTGCTGTCGCCGTCTTGTTTCTCCACTTAGGGCAAGATGTGACACAAGTTAAATTTTTTAAGCAAAGTTAAGAAAGTTTGAATTCAGATTTTTTATTCTTCTAGACTGGTTACCAAGGCTAAAGAATCCAGTCTATCTATTTACCTATAACTAGAGGGAGAAGAGATGAATTAAATGTTTTTCTGAAGGGCATTAGTGAGAAAGTGAAATGCAAACAGCCTCATCCAGGATTTGAATTCAGGTCACCAATTTTATTTTCTTTGATGATAAATGTTACACTAATGCCTGGGTGTTATGGCAAAGCTGCAAAACTAGAGCCTCACCTTATGATGTAGTTTAATGTCATGGCTAAGACACCAAAAAACAAAGGATAAGTGGAACAAGACCAACTAGTTAAAATAAAGTATTCTTTAAAAATTTTCAAAAAAGTGATTTTTAAATGTTTTCATTCAAAAAGGGCAAGATGGGAAAAAAAAAAAAAAAAAAAAAAATATTGAAGTTTTATGTCTACTGTTGGTTTGAATAACAGCAACTAGCTAAGCCCAACTGAAGCAGTGTCCAAGACAGTTGGTATTTATAGAAATCAAGAATAGTCCATTCATGCATTTGGGTGATTCCATCCCTGAGTTCTGATTGGCTGCTTGGTTTCTATGATATTGTGGAGTTTTATAAATACCCGGTCATTCTGCAGTGGAATTGCAACAGGATGGGATAGTATTAAGTTACAACTGCTCGTTGCATGTCTTACCAATTTGACGGTAATTGGAACTTAGCTTGATTATTCTTCCCCCCCCCCAAAAAAAAGGTCGAGAATAAAAATTGCACAATTCTTTTGACATTTTCCTTTAGACGCATCAAGGGCATCAAAAATTGACCCTAACCCTACCCTTTTGAGCGTATAAGAGAGGTGGCCTCTAAAGTTGAGTGACATGCTTATTATATCCCTGGCCATGAATAATTGGAGCTTAAGGTGTTTTCCTAAAGATTATCATGTGAAATATATCAAAAGAAGACAAAGATTAAATAGAAAGAATAAAACAATGAAAGATCCTAATGCTAAAACAATTGTGTTTTTGTCATTTTTGCATCCCTATCCAATGAATAGCCAACATAGCAGTCCTCTGCTGGCTACACTACATTTGTTGTGTTTTTTCTTTTTTTTTTTTGGGGGGGGGGTTGAGTGACACTGAGTGCACACATTTAGGCGCAATAATGCATACGTATGTCTATATGAGTATGTTTGCATTTGGGGGTGGTGAGCATATCTGTACAGGTGTATGTAAATATATGTATGAATAAGTATTTAAATATATATATAAAATATATAAATATATATGTAAATGAATAAATATATAAATAGATATAAATATATATATAGATAAATGAATATATAAATACATATATAAATAATAAATATATAAATATATATATGAAATAAATAAATAATATATATATAAATAAATAAAATCCCTCATGCTTTGATAATTTAGAATTCCACAAAACTCCTCGCGTCAAAATCTGTTCGCATGCGATATGACATCATTAATGGTCTTTATCGGTCACGTCTGAACGTGAATTTTTTAAAAAAGTTATTTTTCGAACATTTCAAAAATTCTCTGCTTTTTCCAAGATATTTTGTTCAAATAAGGATTTACTCTGATGAAGGTCGAAATTTTCTTTGTGTGTGGAACATTTCTACATTTTTTCTATTATTATTATTTCATTTCATTTGATTATTTAAAAATAATAATAGTTTGAATAATGTACACATGGATAAACTCCTGACCGAAACACGTGTAAGTAAATTGATTAAAAATATCCTATATTATCCATTCTATACTTTCTTTCCTTTATTCATTTTTTTCAACATACTGTCGGATTTACTTCCAGTTTCATTTTACACATATGTAGTATATATGTATGTATGTATGTGGATGTGTGAGTGTATCAAAAGGGTAGTTAAAACAATGTGATAAACATCATAAAGATGAAAAATCATCATCATCATCATCATGTCGCGCAAGTAGCACGGATATCCCTGACAATCTTTCGCCAACCCTCCCTATCATTCATTGCCCCCGAAAGCTCCTCTGCGCAGCATCCAGCATACTCACATAGTTGGTCAATATAGGTCCTGGCTGGGCGGCCCACACTAGTACGTCCATGTGTTGGCTTCCACAGGAGTATGTCGCTTATGAGCTTGTCCTTGCTTCTCCAGCAGTGTCCCGCATGCCTAGTCTGTCTTACTCGTATGGTTTGGGAGATGGGGGGCAAGTGGCCATACAGCTGCCTCCTTGTGGGGTGCTGTTTCCACGACTTGTTTAAGACTGTACGCAGCATTCTTGTGCATGTCCCATCTAGCTTATTTTCAAGGCGCTTCGTTAGGGTCCAGGTGGTGCATCCATACAGCAATAATGATATAACCACAGCCTGGGAGAATGATCACTTTAGCTTGTCAGCGAGATCGGATTTCCATATGACTGATAATTTGTTTGTCGCCAACCATTGCCTTTCCTATTCGTGTATTGATATCGCTCTCTGTGGATGAGATATTACTACCTAGGTATGTAAATTGTTCTACTATCTTCAGCGGCTTACCGTCAAGTGTGGAGATGTCTCCTTTCTTTTTGAAGCTCATGAACTCCGCTTTATCAGAGTTTAAAAAAATTGAGTTTCAATCAAGAATGAATAAAACAAAATGTCTTTGGCATAAAATCAAACAATGGGTTGACATGCCGTAAAAACCAACCAACCAACCAACCATACAATTTACACTATGATAATATTTCATTTTCAATGGATGTTACCTTTGAAAACCACACAGTTTAATGTGGATCCTAATAAATATGACAAAATTGACCAATAGAATTAATTGACCAATTGGTACAAAACCATCAAATCCCATGTAGGATTTAGTTGCACAGGTCAGTATTAAGCTGTATTGCAAATAAAGTCTGTTCTGAGAATTCCAGAGTAAGTTAGTGGATGCTTTATATAGTGTAGAATAATCATACTAAGTTCAATTACAGTCGAATTGGCAAGACAAGACAGCAAGTAGTCGTAACTGAAATGTGATTCTGGTTTGCTGCAAAGACTACTGCAAAATGGCAGGATTTATGGAGCCTCAGAGGATCATACAAACCAAGCAGCTAATCAGGACTCAGGGAATGGAATCACCCAAATGCATGAGTGGACTGTTCTGAATTCCCATAAGTATCAGTTGTCTTGACACTGGTTCAGTTGTGCTTGGCCAGTCACATTGTTCAAACCAATAGTAGACTGACTGACTGACTTCAATACATAGCAAGCTGGGATATTCCATTATACAAAAGAAGAAAAAAAAAAACTGTCTAAACAATTTAGATATAAATTGAGCAAGTCTTTGTTATTTTTAACATTTGAATCTGTTTTTACTAGGATGAGTCAAAAGTTTTGCAATATTTTGGTAATACAAAAGTACAATTTGGTCGGTCCAGATGCTTTTGCCAAGATTGTGAAGGTGATGAATGACATTCAGCTGTGAGATGCTGAATTTACTAGATATTCACCAGATTTGCCTCTATGGTTTAAAACACAGCCTCGGAATCCATGGTTTTAGGTTTACCTGACCATGGCTGATTATAGGGGTTCTTGCAACCCAAACAATATTTCTTGAACCATCTGGTTACTGTACTATGCCTTCAATATTCACACAACAAATGAATAATTAAAGTTCAATTACCATTGAACTGGGAAGACAAGGCAGCAAACGGTTGTAACTCAATACAATCCGAAAGCTACAAAGTCCACTGCAAAATGACAGAGTATATATAAGACTCCACAATGTCATTCAAATCAAGCAGTCAAGCAGCCAATCAGAACTCAAGGAATGGAATCACCCAAATCACCCAGATTCATGGATGGATCATTCTTGAGTCCTATAGTTTCAATAAGCATTATGACACAGTTTGAACTTGTAAAGTATAAATTTCCAAATAGACTATGTTGCATGTTCATCTGTGTAACTTTCAAAACATACACAGAGTGAAGCAATGTACAATGTGTCAGTGCACCAAATACCCTGATACTACCGACCTTAGCAGATACCTTTCATGGCTTCAGCTGCTTTGGTCATGTGATATACACACACTGCAAACAAGTACGTACCACAATATTACAAAGCTTTTGACTCACCCTAGTAGAATAAAATACTTTTTTTCTTTATTATTATTTCAGTTGATACAGATCCCACAATAACCTTTAAAATTAAACCCAACTATCCTGTGATTTCTAAGACTGTCATTGCAACTTGACAAATGAGAGAAAAGTCACAAATAAAGATGGATGATAAAGGTTAAGACATTCACTTTTATTTCATGATCTTCTGGAATATGGAGAAATCAGAAAGAAAAGACAAAAAAAATAACTATTTAGAAAATTTTAAAAAAAGGACTTAAAAAATTATTTTCTTTTTTTTTTGCCTCATTTTCCGATTTGCTTGTTTTAAAGATGCATTAAAAGAAACAGACTTGTTGGTTTTTGCTCATCAAGTGATTCTGTTTACTTGTAACTGAGCTTAATAGGAAAGAGGAAAGAAAATGTGATTGAAAGATGAAAGAGAGAAGGAAAGAAAGACAAGATAATAAAATGATAAATAGAGATACAAGAGTGAAATTGTTACAGTGTATGGTTACAATTAAAAAGAAAAATGTAAAACAGAGTGGAAGAGAAGGTGAGTTAAGGAGACAGACATACAGAGAAGTGAGATAGAGATAGAGAGAGAGAGATAGAGAGGACAAGTAAGAGAGAAGGTAACTAGGGGAGGCGTAGAGAAGCTCAGACAGACAGAGAAGTCAACTTAGAGACACAAATTTAGGGAGAGACAAGAGTAGTGAGTAAGGTAGACAGACAAGGCAAGTGAGAAAGAGAAGGCAAATCAGGGAGGTGGAGAGAGAGAGAAAGAGAGAGAAGAGAGAGAGAAGAAGGGTAGAAGGTGAATTAGGGAGACAGAGACAAACTGAAATAGAAAGAAAATAGAATAGATAGTATTGAGAGAGAGAAAGAGATAGAGAGTGGGGGTAGACAGGGAAGGTGAGTTAGGGAGACAGAGACAAACTGAAATAGAAAGAAAATAGAATAAATAGTAGAGAGAGAGAGAGAGAGAGAGAGAGAGAGAGAGAGAGAGAGAGTAAAGAAACAATAAGTAAATAAGAGAAAAGACATGAAAAATAAACAACAAGAATATTTGTTACAGGTTGGATTTTAACATGTGGCTAAATGCATATTAATTTTATGTGATAAATAAGATGAATATCTTTATATCAGCATTTAGTAAAGACATGCAGTGTTTCATTTTTTGACATGTGAAATTCTGTTCAAATGTTTCTGAGTGCGTAAGACTTTTGTATCCAATCATACAGAAATTATTTTGTTTGCTTTGTAGGAAGACAATACATGATTGGATTTTGAGGGCATGTCTTTTGCACACCTTGTGGTCATCTTTTCTCGTTCCTTTTCTTCTATATTCTTTGAATGGTTAAAACATGCCGTTTTATCTCTGTTGAACAGAAGAGAGATTTTATCTCCAACCCCAATGATTGACTTTGTTCACCTCATCACTGAAATGGCTAAACCACCAAACTCAAGTAAGACTTTTACCATTTTTGTACTCCTTTCATATACTGCTTGTTCATGGAACAATAGGTGCACATTTTTTCTGTTGGGACATGTATGTGTATTCTTGTTAATACTTCTTGGGTGTTGATTATGTAGTATTAATTTCTATAAGTTTAAATGAACTTATTTTGACTTTCCTTCCACCTATTCAGTGTTAGTATATCACTGGATTTACTAATGCTAATAGTAGACCTTGGTGAATGGGGGGGGGGTACAATTAAATATCCTCCCTAGCACCAGCCAAACCCAATAACTGGTGATCCCATGTGCCAGTGTATTTAGTGATAAGTAAAATAACTGGTAATCATGTGTTGAAATATATTTTGAAACTTAGAATATTTGGAATGGAAACGACAGCTCTAATATTGAAACGGTACACTTTTTGACATTTTTAACTTGAAATGAAAAATTTGCTTTTTGTTCAACTTTTTAATTTTTTATCAAGTTTTCATTCATTTTTTAAAAAGGAAATTCAAAGTGCTTATCATTTTCTTTGAAAGTTGTTATGCATTGCAATAAAGAATAAAAATAAAAATGTGTCACTTTTTAACTTCACGTAAAAGATGTGTCACTTATTCTAAATATTTTTTATAGTGACATCAAGTTGCTAAATGACCAGTCTATCA
The DNA here is from genome assembly GCA_023376005.1 of Doryteuthis pealeii. Lineage (NCBI taxonomy): Eukaryota > Metazoa > Mollusca > Cephalopoda > Myopsida > Loliginidae > Doryteuthis > Doryteuthis pealeii. The sequence continues at coordinate 117,827,820 of CM042146.1, read as the reverse complement.
GAATTTACTCAACACTCATATAAATAATGATGCTACAAAAGATCAAATTCATTTTTAGTGGTAAGAATTTCATTTTTGGCTGATAGATAGAGAGGGGGAGAGAGAGGGGATAGAGGGGGAGAGGGGTAGGGATAGAGGGGGAGAGGGAGAGAGGAGAGAGAGAAGGAGAGGGATGGAGAAGGAGGGAGAGAGGGAGAGAGAGGAGAGAGGAGAGAGAGGAGGAGAGAGGGAGAGGGAGAGAGAGAGAGAGAGTACACTGGCCAGAAGAAAAACAACTATATGGATACTTTGGAAGATAAAAAAAAAGTAAATTGCACACAAGATAACGTTGGCATGGCTTTGAAGAGGAAACCTAAAAAGAGAAATGGAATCATTAATAGCAGACCCAAAATAAAACCATTAAAAGTTTGAATAGATCGGACCAAAAAGAATAGCAAGTGTAGAACATGGACAAGAGAGATGAAACAGTAAATAACATAAATGAATGCAGCAAACTAGCACAGAAAAGAGTACATGAGCAGGCACAACAGGGTGGGGAAGTTCATTCATTGGGAATTGTGCAAATGACTCAAATTTGACCATACAGACAAATGGTATATGTACAAACCAGAAACTGTCCTAGAAAATAAGACCTACAAAATCATCTGGGACTTTGAGATAAAAAGTTGTGGAATATGAAGGTGTCTATAATACCAATGACAGTTGGAACACTTGGAACAATCCCAAAAAAAACTAGAAAAGAGAAACTAGAAATCCAAGGAATTGAGACTGTCCAGATCACATAAATGCTGAGATTGATAAGGATACTGAGAAGAGTCCTGGAAAGACTTACTGTCACTTGGATTTCAGTAAAAACAATCAGTTACTACTGGTGTGAAAAACTTGCAAGAATTAAATTAATAATTATTTCTACTGACTACACTAATATATTATAATATTATTATAATAACATCTTATAAGAATTTCAGCCCCCCCCCCCAAAAGTTGAATTTTAGTAATATGCTAATTAGTTTTATAGAGTTTAATATGTTTATTCATTAGGAAATGGATAGTGAATTAATCTCTCTCTGGTTGCTCTGTAAAATTCAACCATATGGTAAATTTAAATTTGCCTGGATGAATTCCTTCATTGCTCAAAGGTTATAGATATTTGATCTAAAAGAATAACTTAATACTATCAGTATGGACTTAAGAGAGTATAAATAAAAAAAGTCAAGGACACTCAGTGACCTTGTTATTAATTCCAGTCAAGTTTAAAAACTTCATCTTTTGTAATTTACATTTTATCAACAGTCAAGCGATTTAACAGGGTTATAGATTTTCAGAAATTTTATTTCTTTTTTTCTTTAACAACATAGGGAAGTGTTTTTCTGCCTCGTTGGTCATAATGTAGGCATGCCAAATTAAAAACATATGTTGACCATTCCAGATTCTTTTTCCCTCTTTCTTGGGTGGTGGATGTTTTTGAAATGTATTTAACAGCTTTATTATGCAATCATTGAAAAGATGAAATGAAAAAAAAAAAAAAGAAAATGAAAAAGCTTTTCTTTTTTTTTTTATATAATTTGAAACATTTCATGAATAACCTCTTTCTGACTTTTACTGCTCAAGAAATAAACAGAATTTATTTCAAACACTTTATGCTTTTAACATTTTTTTCTAGTAAAGTATGTTCTAAGAAAAAAATAAATTATACATATTTACCAATGCTTCTGTGGATTTTACAAGTAAAAAAATGTAACAATAATAAGTATATGGATATAATGTATCTTTATATGTATATAAATATACATATAAAGAAAAACAAATATAATGTATATAGACATGTATATTTCTATATATGTATATGAATATAAATATATCAATAATATGTATATGAAATACTATCCAAAAGTTAGGAGAATCTAAGGCAAGAAATGGCTTCTCAAAAGAAATAAAATGAATTGATTGAAAATAAGATTCTTTATTTCTTAGTGACTTGATTTCAAGAGATGAATAAAATAACTGGAAAATGATGAGTAAGTTCTAAGATGAAAATTGATCATCAGATGCTCTTAGCGTAATGGTTAGCGTAATAGAAAATGGAATCTATGGCATGAATTCAAATCCTGGATGTGGCTGTTTGCATTTCACTTTGCACAATTGTGCTTAGGAAAGACAGGAATCCATCTGTTCTTCTCCAGGTATGGGTAAATTGTAGGACAGATTGGGTTCTCCTGCCTTGGTTAGGAGAGGGAAAACTCAGCTTTACTCCAATGTGTATCACATCCTGTCTGTAGTGGGAGGGGGGGATAAATACCTACTGTATTTGAATACCTGTATTTCATCAGGGAATATTTACACATTTGATGGCATTAAAATCCATTTTTTCCTCAAATATTAGAATTTAATGAATTTTTAATGGATGAATGAATAGAAATTTATTCTAAATGAGACCAACCAGTCTATGAGAAGGAAAACTGAATTCAAATTTGCTGTACTCTGTTTGAAAATGACCTTCTGTCACATCCTGTCTATAGCAGAGGGGTTGGGTAAACACAAACTGTGTCAGAGGGTAAATACGGATTGATCAGTCTGTTTAAATTTTTAGGGCTTTTCAGTTGCACTTTTTAAGTTTATATAACACTTACTAGAAATACTTAAGAAAAGTTTGTACAGTAAAACATTTATTTCTTTGATGAATTTTTTTCATTTTGAAATTGACACAATCAATAAATGACTTATCCTACTTTCTAGAAGTATTTGTATGCGGGGGGGGGGTCTTTCTTTTTTTTTTTTTTTTTTTAAACACATCTATTTCCTTCCTGGTTCACACTGAATAAAATTGATCTTAGAAAAGAGTTTTCAGTCAATATCAGTTCATTTTCTTTAATTGAAAAGGTGACTGTTTTTTTAATATAGACACTCACTTTTAAAATATTTGTATATCTATTTTAGTTAATGATGGATAAAAGCATACACCTATTTTATTGAACCGAAAAAAAAAAGAAAGATTTTTATATTAGAGTGGGAAAAAAGCTAAAGAGGAAGTTAAACCAGAATGCTGATTACTATCATTTTATGAAAATATAATAAGCATTTTTTTTTTCAATTAAGGCATTTTTATAGGTGCATATTAAGTTGAACTGTATTTGAACAAAAAAAAAAAAAAAAAGTTCCATGATCATTAGATATAAGAATAATGAAGAAAAAAAAATCAAAAAGAACATTTCTGGTGCCTATAATAATTGAGAGCGAACAGTATTCAGAAAATTACAGAATTGTCAGTATAAAATTAATAGGTTTCACATAAAACATTACAAAGTAGTTCAGGAACTTCCTGGCAAATTTATAAAATACTAGCATAAAAAATTATGGATTCTTTTACATGTAGGTTGATACTACTGTCTAGGATCAGTGTATCTGCAGACTCATTGTTGGATCAATATATTGCTATTTGGTTCCATCAGATCAGAGCATCGTTACCCAACCTTCAGGTTAAGCATCAAGCAAAGAGTCTATTTCTACTCAGTTATGTTCTTTATCCAAGGTAAAAAAAAATGAAGCAAATTTGGTCCTGATGATTTCAAATCTGCAGCTGCACCTTCCCATTGTACAATATAAACATAAAAAAGTAACATAAAAAAAGAAAAATGATGGAATGTTCAATTGAAATTGTTCAGTTCTCTTTTAGTAAGAGATCATCAGAATTTATAAAAATGGTCAAAATTGAGTGAGAAGAAATAAAGTCGATTCTGAAAAGAAAACAGGCTGATTTTTTGTGAGGAAATGTTAAGAATAATAAACAAGAGCACTTGGCTGAAGGTGAAAACAAAATTCTTAAAACCATTGAGAGAGGGAGAGAGAGAGGGAGAGAGAGAGAGAGAGAGAGAGAGAGAGAGAGAGAGAGAGTTGAAAAATCGTGACAACAGAGACATAAATGGATTCAATCTAAAAAAAGAAAAAAAAAAAAAAAAGATAAAAATAACTTAACACCTGTTTGTTATTTTCACTTATGCTGGATCAACCAGAACATTTTATTATGACTTTAACAGAACGTTTTTTCAAAGAATCCAAGAAAAGAAGTTCTTTTCTTTAACCAAAAATTATTCTTGTGGATTTATGGAAAGAAAGAAAATAATGAGAGATGGAATTTTTATTTAAAGCTTTTATTTTCTAGTAAAGAACGATCAAGTAAAAATGGTAAAAGACATTTTCTTTATGGACTTGCAGAATGCATAATATTTTCTGCTCTATCCAATAACAGCTCTCATGTTACAAATGACCTTACTTTCCTTGGATCCATTATTGATTCTGTTGAAACAGAAAACCTTTATCTAAACAACTGAAAAACAATAATGACAATAAAGATCTAAGTTTTAACTTTTGAGAAGTTAAAACCAGTGTATATATATCTATATCTATCTCTCTCTCTATTTATATATATATATATATATATATATATATATATATATATATATATATGGTTCGAATTCAAAGTTTTCTTTCTCCTAGACTGATTTCCTTACCAAGGCTAGAAAACCTAAAGTGTCGGTTTATTTACCTATAGATGGTGGAGATAAGCAATAGATTCATGCCTTTCCCAAAAAATAAAATGCAAACAGTTTTGTCTAGTTTTTGAACTTTCGTTGGTAATTCCATTTCCTATGATGCCAAGCATGCCTCCAGGAATTTGGGTATATATATATCAAAAGACATTTCAAAATGTAACAGTTAAATTCACTGATTAAAATAATTAAAAAATATGAATTATATTCTATTCCTAAACTCATCACTATCATTGAGTGTGTTGGGGTGGGGTGGGAAGTCAGAACCCATTGGTTCTTGGAAAGACATACTTTTCTGTTATAGTTGCATTGGTTATTTTCTTTCATGATTATTGCCATATTAAGTGAGTTATCTTTGTATAAATCTGATACACAGTTATGCCCCTTGTTTTTGGAGAGCTCTTCAGTTCTCTAGCTTGAATAAAAGATGGTGATTCTGCAATTCATCTGTGTCTTATTGAAGTAAAGCAAACTAACACTCATGACCAATCCCCTTCCTTCCTTTAATTTGGAATCAGTATTGGTGGAATTAATGATTCTAGCACTTAGTTTTGAATTAAAAGTTATCCATTTCCTAGACTGATTGCCCACACATAGATGGATATACATTTCCCAAGAGAAGGAATGCAAACTGCCTCAGATGGAATTTGAACTCTGTTAGTTTTAATACTGATAATCATTATGCCATCTGCATCTCCAGAAATTCTTAAAAAGATACATGAAATTCTGACATGTCTAATTGAATCTAATTTTCCAAGAAAGTAACCATGACCCATATGAAAAACATGAAGAAAATATCCATATAATATTTCTTTATTAATAAATTGATTGTAGACTTTGCATAAATGGTACAAAAGAGAGCAGTAGTTATAAGAAAAATGTGACGGAGAACGAGTACCACCGTACTCATTTGGAAAAAGAGTGAGAGTGTCTTGACTGCTTTAGTTGAACACATGCCCTCCAGAATGCCAAGAAATGAGATTTAGGCGCTGGATGGACGCGAAGTGCAATTCAGGTGCCCAGATGTTGGGGCCTACACGTGTCCATCCAAATGCACTCAACAAAAAACATTTACTTGAAACCCCATAATTGTGCAAAGAAACCAAACCAATCTTAAACAGACTGGAGATTGAAAGACTGATCATAAGCAGAACAAACAAATATTTATTACCCCCCCTCTATTTTTTTCCTTCTATAAAAAATAAATCAGAAAGCATAGATTTATAAAGTGAAAAATATAATATTTTAGGATAAGTATCTTATTCTTTCTTTTTAAATGTGTTTGATATTTTTTAATTCTTCAAAAGCAAATGATACATTGAAATCTCTGAGTGGCTTTTAATCATTATCTGAGTTTTTTGTAATTAGGAACAGTAATGTTTTTTTTAGCACATATAGATGAAAAAAGTGGTTATTTCAATGATTATGTTATTTCCTATCTGTTGTTTTTTTATTTTCTTTTGTCAGATTTTGTTTATATAATTTCTTTTTCACTTGATCAAATATTATTAGAGTTGGGATTGTACAATGAACCTCATAAGCTCTTATCCATTGCTTTACTATCAAGATACATTCATATATATGACACAAATATGTAGTTGTGTACTACCTTGGGTAGTGTCATGCAGAGATGCTGATAGGTACACCTCTTGTGTCCCTGATTCACAAAAATCTAAAAGGACACAGGAAAATCATATCCATGCATCCCAGTGTTTTTCTTTTTTCTTCCCTCACCATTCAAACTATCTGTAAATGCATTTCAATAGTATCTTAGAAATGAATAACACAGGATAGGTTACAATTAGACAGCTTTAGTTGATTCCCCAGATCATAAATAAAAACCCTACAATCTATTAAGAAACTTTAGTTGGGATCCATTAATTTTCCCGGGGACTCATTCAAAGCAAATATGTGCATCCCAGGATGCACTAAATCAAAAAGCTATCAGCATCTCTGGTCATGGTTTGCAAGCTAGACTAGCAAACCATTATGAGTGAGTTCAAGTCTCACTGGTTGCTCCATACTACTGGCCTTATGCCAAAACTAAGCAAAGCTTAGTAAAAAATATGTAGTTCAAAGGGCAGACTTTCAGCAAAATATGGTTTGAAAACTAACCTAGAATCTTTGTCCTTTTCTAATGAAAAGAAAATACAAATAAAAATTTACATTTTCTGCTTAAAAGATTAAGGATATCCAGATCTAAAAATGTTTAAAGAAAAAAAAAAAAAGGAAATCTTTGGTTGTACAAAGAAAAAACAACAATAAATAATTGAAAGAAACAATATATTATCTGTTGACTAATCCAAATAAATATATTCAAGATTTACTTATTTTAAAGATTCAACTTTCCTTATGAAAAGGATACCTTACATAAAATACAAGGCTTAGTTAAAAAGTTCATAGGCTGACTAAGATACATTCATGGAATTTGACCAAATGCTTTTATTTTTCAACATAATCCTGATTGCTAAACACACACTTCTTCCACGGGTGTTGTAGTGCTTGAAACCCATTGGTAAAAAAAAAATTCATCAATAGCAGATATGACGTCAGCCTATGAACTTTTCAGTCCACCCTTGTATTTAAATATATACATTAACATGATCATACATAGATTTTAAAAAAAATGTTTCTTCATGTGGTTCTAGAATTTCCTACCAAAATGTGGCTAGCTTTTTTAAAACTGGGACATTTATGTCAAAATAAGGTTTATACTGAAATGATAATGTTAAAGATAAATTACTGAAAAGAAATGAAGAGGGAAAAAGTTTTAAGTGGAAAATTGGAATAATATTCAATGTTTAGAAAGAAAGAAGGGGCCGGTTTAGCTCAGTCGGTAGAATGTTCGGCTAGGAATCACAAGGTTCCTGGTTCGATACCGGCCCTCGCCAACTCAGTGTATGAGTAGCACAGGGATCTGTGCGGTAAAGTGAGGAGCTGATGGTAGGTGTGGCGCTCCACCTCAGATGCTAAAAAAACAATCTCCTTGGTCTAGCGCTATTGAAAAGGGGATAGACTCCCTCACTGTCTGGCTGATACTGACTTTAGGCCGCCCCGACGACTTTACTTTTACTTTAGAAAGAAAGAGAGGAAGAAGAAAAAAACAGAAATTTAAAAGGTAAAGGATCTGAAATAGGAGAGGAAGAAAGAAAAAGCAAAGAAAAATAGATGATTTTTGTTTCAATTTTTGAATGATAAATTGTCATTACTAGCTGAAAACTTGCCCTTACTATACTTACTTACTTACTTATGTACAGGCAGAATTTTAAGTTATATGGACTGATCATGAATTTATCCATTTCACATTTTATTGCTGGAATAAACAAGAAACTATATTTCTTTGAGAACTTATAAGTTAATAAACATATTTGAGAGGTAAATGATTAAGACCACCTAGTGACCATTATGCCTACTATAAATTTAATGACAACATGATTTCTTTAAAGTTTTGATTTTCTGATGACTGGAAAAGAAGTAAGAAAAAAAAAGGTTATAATTTCAGTTTCTGACTAGGAAATTTTCATCTTAATGTCTGCTTTATACAATTAAACAAAAAGATAAATTTAGTTTAGCTTATATGATAGACACAAAATAAGATGATGTTATAAACTAAACGTTTTGCTAAAACGTTTTGAAATCTTTAGGAATTAATATGCTAAGAACATTAGTAACAACAGAAAATGTGATGGCTGTAACTGACGTTTGGAAAAATCATGATAAAATTAAACACGGGTATACTCAGATTAGTGACAATAATAACCAAGATGAGGATACTAGCCCATATATTCAGTTATTAAATTCTAGTTTTGCTTTGTTTCCTCCCTTTGTAAATAAATCTTTAATTTAATTTAATTTAAAACTATTTGTTGAAGAATAATCAAGCTAAGTTCCAATTACCGTCGAATTGGTAAGACACGGCAACAAGCGGTTGTAACTTAATATAATCTCGTCCTGTCGCAATTCTACTGCAGAATGACAGGGTATTTATAAAACTCCACAATATCATAGAAACCAAGCAGCCAATCAGAACTCAGGGAATGGAATCACCCAAATGCATGAATGTACTATTCTTGATTTCTATAAATACCAACTGTCTTGGACACTACTTCAGTTGTGTTTAGCTAGTTGCTGTTATTCAAACCAACTGTAGACTAACTGACTTCAATATGGTGCTGCGAACAGGATACGAACCTGTGCGGGAATATCCCATTGGATTTCGAATCCAATGCCTTAACCACTCGGCCATCACAGTTGTAAATAAATCTTAAATTTAATTTAATTTTAAACTAAGCATAGAGATAATGACAATGAAGGAGTGCTCTACACTTTCTAGAGCTTTAGAACTGGATCCTCACCATAAGCAGATGCAATTTAATGCCACATCTAAGATGTACAGACAATAGAATTACAGTAAATATACACAAGGATGTTTTACAAGTTTTGTGCAATTTGTGTTAAAAAGATCACTGTGTATTTTGTAGAGAGACCAAATGAAAAACAAGAGAAAAATCTAAAATAAAAGTTTCTTGTATCAATTATAATCAAAATTATATCAACAAAGAAAATGACATGATTGTAATACAACTTAAGTAGACAATAGGTTTTTCTTTTCTTCTTTTAGATTCAACTTCAGTCAGGTTTTTCCTCTTGGCATTTTAACGAATGGAAATCTAAAATGTACAAAACAAAACAACTCTAATGTATGTTAATTGCTATCTGTATTAAGATTTACAATATATATTTCTTCACAAAGTGTTTTTGGAAGTGCTCATTGTGTAATGGTTATCATTGTAAGAAATGAACATTGCAATCCAAATTCAAATCCTGGATGAGGCTGTTTGCATTTCACATAGGACTAATACCCTTGGTAAATGTATGAATCTCACTCTAATTAGGGTAAGGCAGATTGGGCTTTTTAACCTTGGTATGACAACTGGTCTAGAGAAGAAAACTCTGAATTCAAACCAGTTAAACTCTGCGTTGGCGTTTTTGTATATATGGTGTGTGCCAGATGCCCACTCTTATTTATAGACTTGGCGATAATCATGTGACCATATTCTTGGCCAATCACTGGCAGTACTCTGCTGCTGATATTGTTATTTATACCGGCTGTTCTAGTCATACCTACACACATTGCTTTGAACCTTCGTGGACGACGGAACATAGGATTATATCACTGGACCTTTGGCACTACGTAGGATTCCATAACTCAGGACTTATTCACTTACCAAAGGATTCCATAGCTCAGGACTTACTTACTTTAAGTCCTTTTCAACTGGCCAAGGATGGCGGTCAGAAACTTAAAAATTGACCTTGTGTCACATCCTTCACATGTGGAGGAATGGGTATATACATTTCTTAATAAACCCTCCTTAAGAATCACATGAAATGTTAACCATCATTTTAATAATTTACTTCTTTTAGAATTTACCTGTTGAAATATCCACCAATTAAGAAATCAAGACTTTAATCCCACAACAGGTTATTTTAAATTCTTTGTTGTCAATTAAAAATTTACACCAAAATGTTACAAATGATTATTAATAAAAAAAGATAAACACACATAAGAGAAAAAAAAGGAGTTTATAAATTTTATTTTTTACTAGAAAAATCAGTGAATCCATTGTGTTTTCTGATTTGCATCTAAAGAATATTACAACATTCTTTCTGGAGTGCCTGGGTAAATTATGCAAAAATGGAGGATTCATTTTGCACAATGCCCTATGAATGTTTTTTTGGGGGGTTTAAGATCCAAGATCAGGTTTCTCTTCTTTTGAATTATATCAATAAACCAAGGAAATCTATTGGTTTTATTGTTTAGATGACAACATTTTAATTAGGGAAATTGTAATGTTGAATTGTTTTTCAAATTTATCTCTTTAGGCTTAGTCTATTTAGTCTATTCAAAGATAAGACATATTTCTTATTCTTGTTTTTAACAATAACCAGAGAATGGTCAAAAGAGAAAATACTATGAAGAATTCTTACAATTACTTAATCCTTATATATTTCTTCGAGAAGAAAAGAAAAAATTGAATAAAAAATGTTTCTTGGGTGTCACATTCTATAAACATTATTTGCATGAAAAATTGTTGCCTATATATATATATATATATATATATATATATATATGAGAAGAAAATATTTTAAAAATATAACAAACACAGAATGTTATGACAGGGAAACAATTTTATGTGTCAATAGTTAAGTATTTCGGTGTTATACCATCTTCAGGACACTGTTAAGGGATGTTTTTATTTTATATTTTTCCTTCACAAAAACATCCCTTAACAGTGTCCTGAAGATGGTATAACACCAAAATTCTCAAGTATTGACACATAAAATTGTTTCCCCTAATCATAACATCCTGTGTTTGTTATATTTTTAAAAAATTTTCTTCTCATATTGTCGGATTAATTTCCTCACCATATTTCCATATATATATATATATATATATATATAAAGTCTGTCAGGAAAATATCCATTTCAAGAACCAGATATGCAGCCTTGTTCATAACTTGGCAACCAATCTGAGGGGACCTCAGCCCACCCTTATATAGGATAGCATAGACACAGAGTTAACAACATTTGGTGACTGTCAGTTTTTTTGCCTAATGCAATCCTTGATTCATTGATTGCATAGGCAAAAAACTGACAAGCAACTGTTCCCTATGTCTATGCTATCGAACTTAGACATTATATGTCTGTTCTATCCCCAATATTGAGCACTCTTTATAGATATAGCAAACTATATATAATATATATATATATATATATATATATATACAAGTAAAGAAATAACAAAAGACTTAGAGATTTTGCATTATAGTCTATTTCAGGGAGCTTAGACAAAGTGTCTAACTCTCCTGATTCATCAGATGCGAATGATGAATTCTTTATTACTTTAAAGGCATTTGAAAACAGATTTAAAAAAATTTTTTTAATTTATATATTTATAGTCCTGTGATATGAATTTAAAACGAAAACCTTGATGTTGCAAAATAGTTATGTTGTAGTTTCAAATATGAGCACTTCCGCCACACTTATCTCGGTCACCGAATCATGTATCTCTTAATGTAACAGTTTTTGGAAGATTTCTTCTCCAGACTTTTGGATTATATATTACTTAAAATGATATAACCTCTATTCGCCAAAAATCTAATGCTTTCAGTTTAAGAACTAACATGGCAATAAAAAGAAGAGAATAAAACAAATTTTGTGTGTTTCTTAGTTATGAGCATATTAAGTGGTATGCAAGATTTCAAATCTGAATGACATGGCAATAAAAAGAAGAGAATAAAACAGTGCTCAATTTTGAAAATAGTAGAGAGCAAATATAATAATATTAATAATTGAAAATATCACTTAACCTACAAATCTGAGTTTCATAATTCTGATAATCAATTAGGTTACCAATAAAGGTTCTGTATTTGTATGGTACTTTATAAACTATATAGAGTACTATAAACAACAAATATGGAACCTTTATTTGTAATGTAGAGCTGATTCCTACCTGATGATCCGAATTGTGAAACTCAGAGTAGTATGTTAAGTGATATTTTTTTAAATTATTGATATTTATACTGAGATGGCAAAGACATGGACTGAGTGAAATGTGCTAAGAAGGAGACATTACTATTTTACAAGTCACAAGAGCCAATGCTGATTTGGGTCATTCATACAAAGAGGAACTAAAAATAAATTTCTCTGAAAATCATAAAATGCAAGAGTAGAAAAGACGACCAAAAGAAGTTTTGCTCCAATCATCTAGAGTGGATTTCTCTACAACTTGGGATCAATAGCTAACACACATACACGAACACAGTTTTATATGTGTATGTACTCAAGCAAACATAAATCACATCCACATGTAAAGTTTGAAGATATATATATATAAATACTAGCAGAGGTACCTAGTAATGCTTGGAGCAGGGGAAAAAAGATAAAATGTTTTAATGAAATGATTCTCATATATATTCTATGGAAACAGAAATATAAACACAAGAGATACACAACAAAATGAACCTATTTTTTTTTATCTTTACATCACCAATGACTTTGAAGAATAACTTTGCTTAGATTATATTTAGGCCAAAGGACAAGTCAATATCTATGCAAAAAATCAGGTCTTTAGGATTTTCTGTTATCCTCAGACTAATTCACAAACTTCAACATAGTATATATATATATATATATATATATATATGCAAGTAGAAAAATGGAAATGAATCCGGCAATATGTTGAAAGGATAAATAAATAAAGGAAAGAAAATGTTGAATGGATAAAAATGGTTTAATGAAATGTCAGCATGTGTTTCAGCCGAGAGTTTGTCCATGTACATATTGTATTCTATTTATTACTTTGTATACTTAAATATTTTATATTTTTCTATCATCATTTTATTTCATATTTAAAATAGTAATAAATAGAATACAATGTGTACATGGACAAACTCTCGCTGAAACACATGCTGACATTTCATTAAACCATTTTTATTCATTCAACATTTTCTTTCCTTTATTTATTTATCCTTTGAACATCATGTCATATATATATATATATATATATATATATATAAGTTTGGATGGTTACTTGGCGACTCAATTTCTTTCTTGCCTATGTGACCATCAGACAAAAGTCAGATAATAGCATAAGTAAAAAAACTTGCATTCACCAACCACCATTGACTGTCTACACTATCCTAACTTAGATATACTAGAAAAAAAAGGCCCTCTGGGTGGTGTAAAAATTAATTTTTGTCATGCTCTTTCATAAAAAATGTAAACACATTTTTGAAATCTTATATTTCTTTTAATAATAGACATGAAAAATATTTTTGCTGTCAAATAAAAAAAAATATTTTGTTTTATGACAGACGATAATCAAAAGAGAACATTTTTCCCCAAAATAATAAGATATAAATTATTACTTAATATCAATAAGATTATATTATAATCTTATCAATATTAATTAATAATTTTATTGCAAAATATTGGGAGTAAGCATGATTGATGAAACTGTCATTAGATTTAGACTTGTAATGAAAAGCAGACATGTGCTAACCTAAACCGGATACAGTTAAATACACAAACATCTTCAAATTTAATGTAGAACATTATGTGACTATTTCTTGTTTGTAAATAATTTTCTCATAAAATCTATACATTAGATAACTTTAAATATATATTAAAATAAAAGAAACGATATATAAATTAATAATATCAGGCATGTATTTATTAAAACTTGTTTTAACAAACAATGTGACCATTTAATTTTGCATACTTACTTCTGAGTACATATAATACATGGTTATTCTTTATTCTATGTATTAATGATTTTGGCTATAAATTAAATACTCATTGATAAACTTATGCAATTCCTGACAGTTGTGACATCAGCAGTGATATAGTTTCGGTTACAGACAGACAGACACTGAATCTGACATGCTCTATGAGTGATATTGATCAAAAAGAAATATTTCTAATGAAATTCATTAAAACCAAATGCTCTAATGCCATCTAATGATGAATATAGAAGTAATTTTTTTTCCAAGCCTGAGTGTGAAAGTATGTGTGAGTATGTGTCCATATATATCAAACTATACATCTTGGTATATAAATTTGTATCTATATATGTTCCTACCAAATAAACTTATACAACTATTGAAGAGAGTATCAACCAAGAATGTTGAGATTATAAATCAATAATAAGATTGAGTAAAACTAGTAATGAAATAGTGGATAAGAGTGGAAGTTGGACAAGAGTGGAAGTTGGACATATGGACCAAAGAACAAGGTATCTGTTGATGATGCACAAGGCCTTACATCATCAGATGTAATAGACAGACTCTATGTTAAAGGAAGAGGAAACAGACTAACTGCATTGAGGATTGTTTAGATGCAATAATTCAGGGATTCAATGAATAAACAAAAAAGAGCAAAGAAAATTGACTACAACATACAAGAAGAGAAATAGAAATAATTTAATGACAAACAGAAAAGCAACAATCATAAAATCTAGGAAACAGAAATTGGAAGAAAAAACAACTGTATGGATATTTCAAGTAACAAACTAAGAGAATTATACATGAGATAACATGGAAATGGCTAAAAATGGAAATATCACCTCAACAGAATCTGAATTTTTATAAAATTTTAGAAAGGAACATATTCCTTGTGTTTTACATCTAGATATACAAAATATAACAGTTTATTCAATCTTTACTACTGTATTTGACACATAAACATATACAGGTAGGTTTTAAAGACTTATTTATATATCCAACCATGTACACACATTTTCCTGTTTGTGAATATTATTTTTTTAGTACAAACTCCTGTGTCTTTCAATGTCAGATGATTTTCTCATATTTTATTTTGTTGGTTTTTTTTCCACTTCAATGGAAACAAAAATGATTTGCAATGTCAAATATAAATTTTTTTCTTTTCTATTGATTCATTTTATGGCAATTGTTTGTTTTTCTTTCCTTTTCCCATTTTAATAAGACATCAACCTTGTACTACTTTCCTACTGAAAACTAAAAAAAAACTTTCCTTTAAAATATGATAAAGTTTTTCCTGCTATCATCAGGACTTACAATGCAGAATGTAATATAGACGACCTTGTTAGATGGCATATAATATCCCTGGTTAGATATTAACCTATATATATATATATATTATATATATATATGCTACAAATGTGTATATAATTCTTTTTGGGGGGGAAATAAAATGGGCCTGATATTGTCTAAAATATTGTAAGTTCTGTTGCTCAATTATCAAAACTAAGAAAATGTTTTGTTCAGAATTAAAAAAGAGTTAAAAAAACATGTTGCTAATAAATAATTAATTGTGATTCATTCTGAAAAACTCTTTTCTGATTAGAATATTGCAAATTATCATGTGGTTGATGATTCTAACGTTTTTATTTCTTTATGCATAAACATTCTCTTTTATAGAAATTGTTTCTTCTTAAACCAAGGTGTGATTAAAAAGGATCAAGATTTAAAAATTAAATAAAGACATTTGCATAGCTGAGCAATTTATATATGATGTTTTGAGTCATTTACAATTTAATCAGCTGTCTCGATACTTTTTGAACAGCAATGTTTTTGGTAAAACACAGGATTGTACAAGTGCAACACCCTTCATACTCACTAGATCTAGATTCATAAAACTTGTTCTTGTTTCTGAAATTGACACGCAACATTCCACTTTAGCCCTTGCTTAGGCTAGACAGGTGGTCGGAGAGGCCCCCTCGGATCAATCAGCTGGTCATGTCAAGTCCTAGCACGTGATTGTCCCAATTATTCTACTACAATATTTAAATCTGAAACATCTTTGATATCTGAAGGGGAAGATTTTAAGGACATTAAAAGAACCAATGGAAAACTTGCTGAATACCAAGGGGAAAATTTTGAAGAAAATTCAACACCTGGGATGTTGATTATATCAATTTATTTTTTTAAATAGAAGTTTTTAAAGAAAGATTTTCAGGAAACTTTCTTAAAATACAATGAAAAAGTGTAGTACTTGTTTTTTTTAAAACTTCATTTCAAGAGCTGTGTACTATACAACTCTAAGTCATTACCACCTATTGAAGTAAGTCAGTTAGACAGTCAACAATTGGTTTGAGCAATGTGACTGGGCCTAACCATGCAGTTACTAGTTCCAATGAACCCACTATAACAGCTTAAATAATTACTGCCACTACTGCCAG
Source organism: Doryteuthis pealeii (assembly GCA_023376005.1). Taxonomy (NCBI): domain Eukaryota; kingdom Metazoa; phylum Mollusca; class Cephalopoda; order Myopsida; family Loliginidae; genus Doryteuthis; species Doryteuthis pealeii. Next base: position 117,811,551 of record CM042146.1, on the reverse strand, counting down.
GAAGAGTCCATTAAGCTGAGGAGGTGTTTGACTGTTCCACTGTCCAATAGTTAACAATCTGTAACAGTCATTTCCAGACTGCAGGTTCAATCCTGGCTAAGGGTGAAAGTAACACAGAATAACAATTAACAGTATTCTACACCACCTATATTAGTTGCTACATTTAGGGAATGTAAATTTATATGTAAATGTAACAACTATTATGGAACATAAAGAGTAAAATTGTCTTTGAATAAAATTTAAAAGAATTGATGAATTCAAATATATAAAAAAACAATTATTCAAGGTAGATAAAAGTGAATTTTTTTTAATCACAATATTTATATGAGTAGACACTTAGAATCATTAAATATTTTTCATTTTACATAGGAAAAACTAAATATAAATATAAATATATTTATATATATATATATGTGTGTGTGTGTGTGTGTGTGTGTGTAGTGAAAATATATTTAATAGATAAGAAGGTTAAGTAATTAGGCAAATTCAGAAAGCTAGGAAAAGAATAAATAATTCAGAGAGATCAGAAAGAATTCTTTGAAATCAATGACAAGAGGCAAAGAGAAAGAGTCAAATAGATTTGAGATAAAATCTGATTATAAAAGGGAAGTTCAATCATGTTGTGCACATATAACAAGAAACTTTAGTGATAAGAAAATTGAAATAAAAAAAACAAATGTCTATTGATTAAAGAAGATCAATAGCAATTTGTTATGTTCAAATGAAGTTTACACTTCAAATGAATTCTACTTATTCTATATTGATGGAATTTTAAACTATGGCAAATTTACTACAACATTTAAATCTGAAACATCTTTGATAAAAATCCATGTACAACAGAGTAGTGTGCATATATATATATATATATATATATATATATATATATATATATATATATATATATATAAGAGAAAGGAAATGAATCTGACGGTATGAGTATAGATGAAAGGATATGAACACAATATGTTGTTAAAGTGAAAATATTTTATATCATATTAATAGCTAATATTGAGCAAGATATGCTAGGTACTGCTAGAGAAGTAAGGATGAAGTCATAAGTGAAGTTCTCCTATGAATTCCTACACATGTACAGATCCCAGTGTTGGTTGAGGAACAAAATCTTACATTCATTTCTGCTGATATTGGGTACTAACAAGATGAATTACCAATAGGGACAAATGGTGAGATATAGTCAAATGAATCCATGCTGTCAGTATGCTTTCATGCTCCAGATTTGTGTTCCCAAAGTTGAAATCCATATTTTGAAAAATCTTTTCAATTCATATAGACAAAAATCAGATTCTTCATAGACAGTAATTTCCATGGGTTGAAGGATATACTTGCTTAATGTGATTGTTGTCTATTGATATATGGAAAGTCGTTCAAGTTTGGGATCCTCCTTGGCGGATGTTCTTCCTAATCAGAAATGGTTGTACCACTTGTGATATTTATGTAGGCTCAAAAAAATCATCCCTATAGGCTTGTTGCAACATTAGAAAAGTCTGTAAAAGGTTTTCCTAAATTAATCAGAATTTCATCCAAAAACCTTGACCTTCATTGCTTAACATTGAGGCAGAAGAGATGATAAATGCACTCAGACATTTTCCCCTCTAGCACATAAAATAGCTCAATACTAATCAATGTGGTGTGTGACAAGGTTGTTGGGTTTTTTTATACAAAAGGCAAATGCAATTGCTCCCAACATTTCAGTCATCTACATTAGAACATCTCCCTGGTGAATGGTTTTAAACATTTGTTTCTTTTTAATACCACCTTATATGTGTGTGAATATATATATATATATATATATGTGAAGAAAGGAAGTGAATCCGACGGTATGTAAGTATATTGAGAAAAATGAAAAAACACAGGTTTAAATGTGTAATTTAAGTGTGTATATATATATATATATATATATATATATATATATACAATTATAATTAAGATTTAATGCTAAAAGTGTTTTTAATCTGCAGAAACTTCACAGTGCTTTCAGCAGGAAAATTCAGAGTAATATCTGATTATTCTTCAAGGAAAAATAGGATGATAATAAAACATCCTATTTCATACTTGAAGAATATTGTGGTACATCTATATATGTGTGTAGGGATATATATATATATATATATATATATATATATATATTATATATATATATATATAGCATTCATTAAGTATTTTCAATTATTTCCTGTATATCTTAAGATAGAGGTAAAAAATATTTAATGAATATGATTCTGACCTTGAGTTAATTATACATATATATATATATATATATATATATATATATATATATATATATATATAGAGAGAGAGAGAGAGAGAGAGAGATACACAAAAATTTTGAAATAAATCTTAATCATATTTATAAGACTTTTGATTAAAATACACTTGATGTAATTATGATTTGATTTACAAGAGATTTTGTTGATATTTCAATGTTTATTCACAAAATAATAAGAATTTTAGAGTTTATATATGGCTATGAATTTTCTATATTACTCATACATATAATGAAATGAGTAATCTGATGTAGTCGGTCATATCCTTGACTGAACTAACAAAACATTTGCTAATTATGAAATACTATGAATCAAATTAATTAATGTGGAAAACAGAAAGTGAATAGTAGTTTAAATTTCTCTGAAAGCAACAAACAAATTTTATGTTCACTTATTAATATTAGTGAGATGAAATCAAACGTTTTTGATTTTCTATGATTTCATTTTCTTTCTTGATTTATATATATTTTTCTTTTCTCTTTCTGTATTTTTTGAGGGGGTGGTGGGTGGAGTCTGTTGAGAAAATTGAAGGAAATGCAGTGAGGACAGCAAACAAAATAGAAAATACTTAAAAACAAAAGTCCTCATAATTGAGCAATTCAAAAAATAACGATTTAATCAATAAAATGTTTATTGCTTTCTTTAGTTTTTTTGTTTTTTTTTTTTTTTGACATTTTCTACAATTAAGATCAAATTCCATTAGGAATATACAGATCTGCATATACATATGTATATATACATATACATTACTAAAATTCTAATTGTATGTATATATGTATGTGTGTGTGTGTGTGTGTGTGTAAAAGTTAGTCATAGGAAATGGACACAGCGACCCAAGTTCAAATCCTGGACAAAGATGCATTTCACTTCATGCTAATGCTCCTGGGAAAGGTTTGAATCCATCTCTTCTCCCCCCATCTATGGGTTGATAGTAGGGCAGACTGGTTACTTTAGGTAAGGCAACCAGCCAATAAGAAGTCTGAATTCAAACCATCTGTACTCTGCTTAAAAATTGACCTTGTGTCACACTCACATCCTGACTGTGACAGTGGGTGGGTGGGGTTGAAAAATTAATAATGAGGCTACATTCATTTTTGATCAAATCTTGGAAGCAGCACCCTAAAAACAACAGCTATACGGCCACTTACCTCCCATCTTACAAACCATCCAAGTAAGATAAGCAAGACAGGCTTGGAAAGTAAGGAGGATCTCATAGGCAATGTTCTCCTATGGACTCCTACATATGGACACACCAGTGTCATCTGACCAGTAAAAACCTACATTAACCAGCTGTGTATGGACTGGATGCTGTCTAGAAGACCTACCAGGAACGATTGCTGATAGGGATGGATGGTGAGAGAGTCAAGGGAATATGTCTGTCTTGATGATGAAGATACACAAATAATTACAGTAGTATAAATTCTTTAAAAAGGATATGACTCCACATGAAAGTTGGCCTTTAAACAAATTTATATAAATTTATTTTACTAGCAAAATAAAAAAAACGCATTCCGGGCAATGTAAAAATGAATTTTTGAAAGATATTGCCTGAGGGTGTGGGATTTAAAAATTCAATGTCAGAGAGTTTGTACTCTAAGTAAGTAAAATCATCAAATTCATTAAAGAGTAAAAAATAAAACAATTTGAAATGGAAACTTTGTTCTGATAACTTAAATATATATCAAACTAAAACAAACTAAATATAAATATATAATACCAGTCATGTATTTATTAAAACTTCTTTTAAAAAAACAATGAGGATCGTCTAATGTTGCATGCTCAAATTTTGAGTGTATTTATTCTATGTTATGACGATTTTGGGTAATGTGATGTAAGCAGTGACGTAGTTTCTGTTACAAACAAAAACCGGAAGTGAATCTCCATTATTAATAGATGCACTGATATTTGAATAAGAAATGAAAACTGAGCACAGGGCAAATTCTTTGCCATTGTTAAATAAGTTTCTGTGCACTTAACGGCTTTCACGTGAATATCCTTGAAAAATCTGCCACAGCCCAAAGTTATCAGGAATATAATCAATATAAATATTTTGAGGAACTTTTATGAAATGCTTCTTCAAACTGTTCTTACCTATGGCGTTTTGGTTTGTATACTTGCTATCATTTTAATGAACTCTTTTCAAACTCATATAGTGGCTTACACTTATCCTGTTTTCATCATATATTATAAATACTGTATATGATACAGGATTTGAAAAAAAAAATTCATATGTACAGAATGTTTATTATTTATATACAAGATATGAAATATAGAAAAGGAGATAAATAAAACCATAATCTAATGCCGTTACTTTTCATTGAAACAACTACTCAGAATGTCATTATACACTCATTAATTTTTACAATGAAAAGCAACTAATATCAAATAAATATTAGTAAAAAAATTAATAATGGTTGATAAGGTTTCATTCAAGATAATATTACAACTGATACTACTAGTTTACAATATCCCCCATAAATAAGTACACCTTCTAATAAAAAAAAACTAATTTACTTTTAAACAAAAAAAGAATTTTATTATATTCATTAGAAGATTATACAATCAAAATGGACATTATTAGGTATTATCCATCATCAAATTCTACAGCAATGAAATTCTGTAATCAAAAATATGAATATATAGCCGTAGCAGAATAAATACAATCCTTATATATATTTATACATGCTTCAATGCTGTAGAGTATGGAAATGAATAATACCTAATAATATCTGTTTTGATTGCTTGATAAACCATTATAAATAATAAAATCATGAGATCTTTGATTTAAAAGAAATTTAACTTTTCATTAAAAAAATTGTTAAAGGTGTATTTATGGGCAACACTGTATATAAACATAAAACATCAAATAAGGTGCTATTTAATATAGGTAAAAGTAAGAAATAAGTCTATATGGTTAGAATTGATCTTCTTTCTGAAGTGATCTGTTTACACAAGGCAAAACAGATACAAGTTTGAGTTTTGCTGAGAGATTATTCAATATTTCCAATCTGTACTTTTACTTATAACCATAGAGTGTTCTGTGTAGTTGTGATAAAATGTAACTGATTTCAAGGTGAAAGAAATACTATTCAAAAATGAATACTAGTCGAGTTTGGGTTTGTTGTATTATATCCTCCATTCAAATAACTGTAAGGAAACTTAATATGTGTATGCTAGACAGAACACTGTCCAGTCAATATATTTCTTAAAAATTAAGAGCTACAATTGCTTTAAAAGTGCACCATTAACTTCATTAGTCATTCATATTGGGGTTATAACCATGAACATACAACTCCGACAAAGGTTTTATAAACAAAACATTTAATATGTATACAACACATGGATAAAAGGGTACATAATACAAGGCGTACATAAATAAAGATAAAGACATATTCATGAATGGTAAAAGATAAACATAAAAGCCACAGACATGAGACTAGGAATAGTCCATGCTGTGTGAATAACTTACAGTAATGTAAGGGGGGGGACAAAGCCCCAACGAGAAGGGAATAGACCAGAATCTAACCCATGTGTCTCGTAGTTTGAGGAACAGGAAAAGAGCTAGAAGCGTTTGAACCAGGCGCTTAAATACTATAGCCCCTGGTGAGAACAAGCAACAAATCAGGGGGAAGATAACTCTTACAGGCCAAATGGGAAGATAATCCCAACAGGGTTATGAACTATTCTACAATTTTGACCAACCTTGTTTGCTATTAGCTTCATTAATAATTCTATTTTAATTTAAAACTAATAAATTGATTCATCAGTAATAACTAATTTGATGCTTAATGTATGTTGACATACATGAATGAAAAATGCTATCAAATTTTCAAAAATAACCAGATAGAAAAAATGTTTTATATAGAATTGTAGCATATTTCAAATGAACGCAAAGCTGTAAAACTGATATATTCTGAATGAATGGATAGAGTTAATTTGGATTCTAAAGTGTTTATCTGATCAGGAATGTAAGTAATCTCTGGGGGTCACAGTCAAGTCCGACGCAATGTTCTTCCAATTAACAGTCTTCAGTCTAAACACTTTCCCAACAGTATCACGCTCGTCTCAACAACAAAATGCTACTGCAGTTCTTCTCTCACGGGCTGGGAGGACAGGTCCTTAAATATACATCAATCCTCACCACATCCGGGCTCCTCACTCTGAATTGTCCGTGCAGCACGTGCGACACTCGTCAGCACTGCAAGTACGCGTCAATCCTCACAGTATGACTGTTTACATCCAGTTACTCTGCACTACTTGTCCACAACCCTTTTGCATTCTGAAGGAAGCAGGTTCAACTCTAGGTCAGTCCTACATGCCAGGCAAAGCCTAGCCCACTTCCTTCGAGAATACGGCAAGTCTTCATGCCCACCACTCTCTCTGTCACACCGTGTTGCATGAGATAGGTCTCTTCTCTCACTACAGTTTATGACTGTTTAAACAAGTTTTATATGGATCCATCTTGGTTATTTGTGGAAAAAAAAATACTAAGGAGAGTCAAAAGTTTTGCAATATTTGCATCCAGAAAGTTGGCTTCAGATGGTACAACTTCTACTTTGAATGTTAGGCTGCTATTGTTGTAACTTGGAAAATAAAGAAAACGAATTACCAAAATATTGTAAAACTTTTGACTCACTTGAGTAAAAAAAAGCAAAGAGAGAAAGAATGAAAGATAAAGACACAACATATGAAATAGAGAAGGAAAGGGTGAAGTTGATTAAAAAAAACTGGTGAGAAGAAGTGAAACAATTGGAAACCAAGGGGAGATAACTTATGGTAAATATTTATTAAAAAAAAGGTAATGTTAAATTGTATTTTACGGATGTAACTACATAGTGAAAACAAATATAGACAATAGAGTGAGCAGAAAGGAAAAAAATTACAGAAAAGAATAAGAAATTTAAGAAAGAAAAAAAAAAGATGATAGATGGAATAATCAGAAGTACAAGAGAATGAAATTCTGACTTTAAAAAGTTGGAATAAATTTCAGAAGAAAAGTATCAAGAAGGAAGAATAATTGAAAAGTGAAAAATAAGGAGAAAATAAAAGAGAGAGAAAATAAAAAGTTAGCAAGTTGATTTCTGCCAGATTCTTTGGTAGCAAAAGACAAGCAAAAATATCTCACTGCAAAGATTATTGATTTATTCAAATTCCAGAAAAGAAATCATTCGTGCCAAGCAACACCAAATATTATTTGCTATATTTGCATGAACTCTTCACCACTTCCGGACAAACAAATAAAAAAAATTCTTTCTTCCTTTAGAACTGTACTAAAACAAACCAGTTAACTCATTCTGAAATAGGAATACATTTCCAATTTTGTTCTACCTTAACATTGGGACCTGATTATAAGAATCATGCATAATATCAACAGAATTTTGAAAACTTTTTTTTTCTTGTTTCTTTGAACCATCTCATTATTTCTTTTTCTTTTTTTGTTTACTTGCCTATGTAAACAGAACAGAGTTTAAAAAAAACTTATCTAAAGTTAAATACAAAGAATAGTACAGTAAAATAAATGACTACTATCTCATAATAGCCGCCATATTTGTATATACATTTTATACACTAAATGTAACAACTATTATCAAACAGAGGTAGTGATGATGATTGATTTTAATGGCATGTCAACCAGTCTAGGGTTACTTTATGCCTAGTCAGAAATGGTGTTCATTGTATGTTAATATTCACATCTTTTTATAGTTGTTTAAGAGTTTGTTTTTATAGTTTGATTTTTTATCATATACGAATAATTTTTAAATGTATCTCTTTGACCCATACATAGTATTCTAAAAGGTACAACCATTTTGGGTCAGATGAATCTGGGAATAATGGCAATGAAGTGATACTTCAAACTTTGCTGATCTCCAGGACTGAAGCCTCACCATCAGATGCAGTTTAGTTTCATACCCAGGACAAAGAGGAAGGATCACTTCTGCAAGGGATACGGTCAGTGTATTCCTAAGTTCTGCCAACAGAGCAAAAACAGGGTTATATTATATATATATATATATATATATATATAATAAAATAAATATATAAAGGTTTTACATATCTATTTATTTGGTAACAAAGGAACATTATATTGGTTTCATTTATGTTACAAATGCATTTGTAACATTTCACCTGACGATTGCCTGCATAAAACAATATGGTCGTGAATGTTCCTTTGTCACCAAATAAATAGATATGTAAAACCTTTATATATTTATTTTATTATATTATATAACAGCTCTATTTTATATTGAGCACTCTACCAATAATACTGCCTTTGGTACACTGTTCCAGCAAAAGCTGAAACAGTGACCATCCCACTATATATATATATTATATATATATATATATATATATATATATATATACATATGTGTGTGCAAGTGTGTGTGTGTGTGTGTATGTAAAGGCTGGTGAAGTGAATGGTTGAATAGAAATATGGCATAAAATACATTTTATGCCCTGGGCAAAGAACCTTTTCAGCACCCACTTTGTATGTGTATAGGTTTACATGGTTTCTTTCTTATTGAAGTGCTATTAAAATCTTGAGAAAAATAGTAATTAATCTCACCTTTAATTCTACCCGATATTTTCTTTGTTATTTTCTTTAATCATCTGATCATCTGATTCAATTATTCTAGTTAGAACAATTACTATTCATTTTGTTAACAACTAAATGGCATCATAAGTAGGATATATTGATCTTTGTTGCATTTAGATGAACTTGGATGAACTTGTAGAAACTTAGATAAGAAGTTTTGATGCCCATGCCAGAGTGAAGAAACTCAAGGTTAAAACATAACATGACAATTGAAATTTAAAATGAAATCATCAATTTATTTTTTACTAAAGACAGTTGTGAAGCAATTATGGAAATTTATTTGACTTATCCAAGAGAAATGGAAGAATCGACATTCAATCAAATCAAGATTATTCCAAAGCATATTATATATAAAAAGAAGACATTGAACTACAGACATAAAAAACAAAAGCAAAACAGAATAACTTACTTAGTAACATCATAACAAAATAAAATATTACTTTCTGTATATTTTATAAGGGAAACATGCAGTGTTTATTTGTAGATATATGAGTTGGGTATTGTAGAAGTTATCCCCCAGATATCATAGAAACAAAACAATACTCACCGTCGCAGTGGGATTCTAGCTACCGTCAAGTTGGCAGACAAGACAACATGCAAGCTGTAACTTAAATACAGTCCTTGCATGCTGCTGGCATAGTGCAGACTATAGATAGATTTGTATTTAGTTACGACTACTTGTTGCCTTGTCTTACCAATTCGATGGTGATTGGAACTAATATGATTATTCTACAGAATTATATCTCTTCAACCATTACACATCTACTATGTAATATCTCTACAGACAAATTATGTTAGAGTTAGTTATGCATTCAACTTGTAACAGAGCTGAATACTTGACACAAAATCTAACAGGTATATGCCAAAAATCTCCAGATAAAAAAGATTTCATTTAACAATTGTTTCCCATGATTTTATGTACAATTAATTCTTCAAAAAACACATTGGATGATAATTCTATTTTTAATTCATGATTTGATTACTGACATTTTAATCTTTGATTATGGCAGATATTTAGCAGTCGGGATAAATTGGGGAAAAACCAAAAATGTAGACTTTTCATAGCCCCAATCTTTCATTACGACCATTGTTTCTGTATAGAAATATTTTTCATTTACCAAAACCAAATTTCAGCT
>CM042146.1:117716538-117796538 GCA_023376005.1 Doryteuthis pealeii | reverse complement strand
CAGTTCTCCTGTACCTTTTTATATATATATATATATATATATATATATATATATATATATGAGGTTAAGTAAACAAACGTGTTTATTTTTATATAGCTTTAAGCCGACAATTTTTGGAGGATATGTGCTTAATTGAAGTCATACCTAATTTTGAAAATTAATTAGTTAATAATTAATGAATTTTAGGTGGGCATATATGTTCAAATGTAAGGCTAAACGATTCGCTCGATTTGTTTAGCTTTACATTTGAACATATATGCTCGCCTAAAATTCATTAATTATTAACTAATTAATTTTCAAAATTAGGTATGACTTCAATTAAGCACATATCCTCCAAATATATACATATATATATATATATATACACAGCTTGTTTTGAAAAGGATGCAACTGTCCTTTTGATAATTCATTTATTCAACTGTCCTTAAAGGTACAAATAAGAAAGAGATGCAGATTACATATTCTAACTTTATAATCTTAGATTGAAAGTAATTTGACCTTGATTACATTTACAGTCAATTTAACATAAGGTTTTACTTTTATGAAAGACCACTTGATCAACTATGTTAAGCAATATTCTGTTTGTCAAAGTAATTAAAAATTTTTGCATAAACCTATTAATTTACTTCTATGTAAAACACAATGTAATATTACCTCTAACTATATATATAGACCAAATTGTGTGTTCAGTCGGGAACCTCAAGGTTTTGGGTTCGATACCGGCCCTCGCCAACTCAGCGTATGAGTAGCACAGGGATCTGTGCAGTAAAGTGAGGAGCTGATGGTAAGTGTGGTGCTCCATTTCAGATGCTAAAAACAATCTCCTTGGTCTAGCACCAGTGAAAAAGGGATAGACTCCCTCGCTGTCTGGCTGATACTGATTTTAGGTCACTGGACGACTGTTTTTATTGAGCCATGAGAAATTTTATCCTTATGATAACAATTTTTCCAAACTTTGACTCACCCTACTAAAAACAAAAACTGATTTAAATATGGTCAAATAACTAAAAAAAAACAAAAAAACAATATACTAGTATCCTGAATATGTTCAAATCTTTTGAACATGTAAATTCTTAAAATCAGTCCAGGTTTGGTTTATGCTGGAAAGATTTACCTTGATTAATAGAATTTTGTTTGAAGTTGAAGATTATAGAAAGCCAATACAAGAGAAGATTTTTGAAAAAAAAACTATTAAAAGGGAGATTCTTACAGGATTGTTTAAAATTCTAATTCATCAAATTCAATGTTTCCTAAATATATTTACGCACACATATATGAATAATAAGGAAAGTAAGTTAAACTATTTGCAGTTTATTAATATTATTGAAAGTTAAATCTTAATTTTAGTTTAGGTTAGAGTCAAGATTTGTTCATTTACTTAGAGTCTCAATACAGCAACTATAAATCAATGGAAACTTACCTAATAAGTATTTAGTATTATTCTCATTCCCACAAATAAGACTTTTTATAAATACAGAAAAAGATAACTATGTTGAGAATGAATTTCTCTATAAATTCATTTTACCTAAAAATCTATTTTTAATTGCTATATTCATGAGGTTTGAATATTATTAATTTGAGTGTTTTGGAACTTTTTTTAGAATTGGTATCTGTTCAGGAATGTGAAGAAACATACACACCAAAATATGATGTCACACAATATTGTGTATAACCTAGAACACAGTTCTATTTTTAAGTTAATAAACCCAGGCCCAACCTAAACAAACAAACAAACACTGCTGAAAAAATTATCTAAATTAATAGTATAATAAATTATATTTTCTTTACATTGCTTTAAAAAAAAAAAAGCATTAATTTGAATAATCCAATCTAGTTTGTTTAAGGTTTATTTTATGAGGCAGAATGTTTAGCTATTAAATACAAAATATTTTGCATCTTTTATTAGTTTATTGATTTATTTACTGCTAAATAATAATAAAAAACTCTAAGTGTTCATCTTCTAAGTGTGCTAATTCCATCATTTTTACCAGAAGTAGACAGAATTTTGATTTTGTTTTTCCTAAAGAAAAGCTTTAATCTCCTTTGCTGAACATTCTTTAAAGTGTGCTAATGCCATATTTTTTTGCCAGTAAGATTTTTACTTAGTCTGAAATAACAGACTTATGGATATGAAAAGTTAAAACTAAAGTCTTGCTAAGCAGAGTTCTTGCTTGGGGATTTTTGGCACCATTTTGATTAGCAAGTGTTACAGGAGCATGGAACTGATATCAGTCAGCAAAATGAACCATTTCTTTAGAGTTTTTTTTTTATATCACTGAATACCAAAGAATTATTATAATGTAAGCAATGGGAGTAGATTCTGTTTGGGGTTATTAAACAATAGTAACAAATAAAGAATGTTAGAAAATAAGCAAAGAAAGAAAAATTAATGGACAAATACATAGAATCTGACAAAAGAAATAGGATTTTATAATAAAAGCTGAATGAGGAAATAAATGGCTGTGATCCTAAATCAATATTTCATAGCATTATTCTCAAACACTCAACTTTTATCAACGTGACTAAGTGAAAGAAAAGACAGTTTAATCAAAGAAGAACACACACAAAATGACTCCATTATAATATATGGCTTTTAATAATTCTTAGTCCTTCCTCTTTTTCTCTCTTTCATTCTTTTTTCCTCCTCTTCTGTTTACTGAGACTCTTTCTTTTTTTTTTGTTCTTATTTCAACACTTTCATCAAATTCTCTTTTCTTCCATGATTTGTTTCTCCCAATCTTTCTTTCACATTTCTTTCTTTTCTCTCTTACTTTCTCATCACCTCTTCTCATTTACTAAACATTTTCGTCTGGCACATAGGCCTCAATTTCAAGGGGGTCACCCATTTATAAGTACTGATCAGTGAACTGGTGCTTTCAACATCACTTCACAATTTTACCTCCTGTGGACTCCTATGCTTTTATTTACCCTGCCAAAATTCCATTCACTCAAACAAGTCTATAGTTATTTTCCAATCTCCTACCATAGTAGATGAACATAAAGTCCAATTATTATGGGGAGCCACCCACAAACCACAGCTCATGCGGGGGTCAGTGTAAAAATTGCATTTACCGCATTGGCCTTACTCTTTGCAGTGCCTTAGGCACTGGGCAATAAAGCCAGTCCTGCCCCTTTTAGATAAGGGTGTAGGTGTTGCCTGGGAGGATGGCCCTTGCGCACCCAAGAGTCCATATGGACCACTGTAAGAAGTTACCTTCCATAGAATGGTTAATTTACATAAAATTCTCATCGCTGTCCTGTTCATCTTCAGTCATTTCTGTCCCTTAGTACAAGTGATAAAAAATGACTGAAGATGAACATTTTGTCATTTTTTTTCTTATTCCATTGATAGACTTGTTAATTTGTCATATTTTTTAACCACATTACAATGTGAATAAAACTATTGTAGTATAAGAAGTACAAACTAGTTATAAAGTTGACAGTTTGATAAAGAAAAATAAGCCATTTTTATTTACTAAGCTCTTCTTAGTTTGGCACACTAGGGTTGATTGATAAATAAAATCTCCAATCCTATGAAACTTTTCTTCTACTCTGACAGTCACATAAGTTTTTATTTTATTTTCCATTCATTTCTTTCTCGATAATCATTTATGTATTTTTGCTAAACACTATTTTTTATTGACCTTCACCTTCACCTGTTGTCTTCTTCCTTTCTTTCTAAATCATCATTTCTCCAAATGACCTTCACCTGCTTGTCTTCTCTCTTTCTTTCTAAATCACCATTTCTTCTAATGACCTTCACCTTCACATGTTGTCTTCTCTCTTTCTTTCTAAATCATCATTTCTTCTAATGACCTTCACCTTCACCTGTTTGTCTTCTTCCTTTCTTTCTAAATTATTATTTCTCCAAATGACCTTCACCTTCACCTGTTTGTCTTCTTTCTTTCTTTCTAAATCATCATTTCTTCAAATGACCTTCACCTTCACCTGTTTGTCCTCTTCCTTTCTTTCTAAATCATCATTTCTCCAAATGACCTTCACCTTCATTGGTTTCTCTTCTCCCTTACTTTCTAAATCATCATTTTTTTCTAATGACCTCCTTACTTGATGACCCCTTTCATTCTATTTCTTCCAAACATCATTCAATCAGATTTTCTCTTGTTCTCAACCTCTGAATGAAGTGAAAGTGAAAGTGTTGTTTCTATAACACTTTCACTTTCACTTGATTCATTCACAGGATTTAATCCCAGCATTCCAAAAATCAACTCAGCAGACAGAAATGAACTGACAGAAATAACAAAAATAGATTAGAAAATTGTCTGTAAGAAAGGACAGAACAAGGCATCTAATCACAGCCCTCCCCTTCCAAACCATACCCAGAATCAGATCACACCTATCTCTAGAAAAAGTAAATAAACAAAACCAAAACAAACAAAAAAAAGAAAAAAAAAAAGAAGAATTTCCCCAAATAGAACAATTCCAGATCAATATCAGAAAGAATGTTTTGATTGTTGGCATCAAGACATTCTTGCTAACAAAACTTGGAGATTATTTTTATGACTTTAATTATCACATGAAAATGGGAACAAATTATTTGATCATCAATAAATATCGAACAATACAATTGCATGATGTATAAAAGGATATATATATATATGTTCCTATAAATACAAATAGCCACAGGTGTGTGTATAATCAAATAAATATTTATTTCATGCAAATATATTTTTTAAAAACTGTACATAGACAAAGATTTTAATAAATAATATGATTATATATACATATACATAAAAATAATCCTATACATGGACTCCTACACATGAACATATTTTTTCTGAAAATTATTTTCATTTGAAACTAATTTTTGGATGAAGCATTATCACATTGCCCTCTAACATTGAAAATGGTTTGACAAAAATAGAAAAATATATTAAATGTTGGCATATTATCATTTATAAATAAATACATCCCCTAAATATTTTGTTGATCATATTTTTATAGTTACACACATATATTTTTTTGGGGAGAATATGTGCTTCATTGAAGTCATACCTAATTTTTGAAAATTAATTAATTAATAATTAACGAATTGGGTGGGAATACCTATTCAAATGTAAGGCTAAACAAATCGAGAAAAATCAATCTCTGTATGTACATTTCAGCCTATTAGGCCTCATCAGCAGAGCTATAGACAGGAAGACTGCTGATGAGGCCTAATAGGCTGAAATGTACATACAGAGATTGATTTTTCTCGATTTGTTTAGCCTTACATTTGAATAGGTATTCCCACCCAATTCGTTAATTATTAATTAATTAATTTTCAAAAATTAGGTACAACTTCAATTAAACACATATTCTTCCAAAAATTGTCGGCTAAAAAAGCCATATCAAAACACATCGTCTGTTTGTTTACTTCTCATATATATATATATATATATATATATATATATATATATATATATATATGTGTGTGTGATAAAAAGAAGACAATACAAAAAATTACATTTTTTAAACATTTTGCTGCTTAAACAGCAAATGTTGAATCAATCACAGTGGGTGTGAGAAATGGTCACATGCAAAAGTTGGGGATTTTTTAAAGGGGTCAGTAGCTGAGCAACAGGGAATGACTTAAATTTTGGGGTTAATGAACCTGCCTTCCTTTGTGGTGTGTGTGTGGTGGGGACTACAATTTGTAAAACAATAGGTCTTTCTTCTATCAACTTGATAATAGCACTTTAAATTTCCCTGATTTTGAGACCAATTCAAAGAGAGGCTGCAACTTCTATAATATTGTGAGTAGTATTTGTCTATGATCATGTGATTGACTTTTTCCTTTTCTTGTCTTTGTCTCTGCTAACTTTCTTTAAGATCCTGCAGTACCATAATAGACAATACGCTAATACTAAGCAGAATGCAAAGATCTTATACAAAAGTGCTGATCCATAAATAATCTCATCATATTTATAATATGTTCTCATATACATGTATGCAAAAGGATGATAAAAAAATTATTGGCCTCACTAAGAAGGGAATGACAATTATGAAATGTACATTCCAAATATTGATCCAACAATCCAAGACTCTTCATAAATCATTTTTCAAGTTTATTTAATTCTTCCATGAAAAATTCAATAAAAATTCGAAGACAAAAAAGAAAACATCATTCCTGTCTTGACTGGACTGAAAAACTTTTGAATATATATTATTAAAAGCTATGAAAAGAAAATGAAGCTAATCTATAACTACATTAGTTTAAATGAGATGGAGATAGTCCCATCATATGTTTATATCTGTCTTTGTAGTTACATATGTATAGAAAATATGGTTTCTGGTAATTTAATTTCCAGGTTTGTGTAAAATAAGTAAAACATTTTAAATATAATTTATTTACAAATAAAAAAAATTAAGTTCATATGAATTGACGATCAGTTTAAATTTTGAACAAAGAAAAAAAAATTTGTTTGTCATTGAAGAAATTGATCATCTGTTTATCATTGAAATTACCAAGATGCATTTTTTGAAAGACATTTTATGCATCTCTTAAAATCAATTGAAAAAATTAAAAAAATCATTTTCAATCAATTTTTTTCTTGTCTTCATTTCTTGAAACTTTTGGGTCAGGTTGAAAATGTCCATTCTTGTTACTTTGTTTCTTGTAAAATCAGCAAGAAATTTGATAAAAATATTGTTGTAATTTGGTTCTTGAGTTTAAAGAAACCGGAAGTACCAGTTCTGCCATTGTTATTTGTCAATAAAAAGGTTGCTTGAAAGGTAAGGTCTAACTCGAGTCTTGTGTCAAATTCATTAGTTATCTTCCAGAACAGTTGCAATATTTTGGTAATGAGGACACGATTTTTGCCCCAGACGTGGCAATCTTAGTACATTTGGATGATTACTGCCCTGAAACTGGAAATATTTCTCTTCTTATCTGGACTGCACAGAACAATTTCTCATAGCTAATGAAATCACATGTGGTACTCAGGCAGAAATTAAATTGCAAGGAAATTTTACTCAGTGCCATCAGGGAGAAAACGTACAGAATTCTGGAAGAATATTGTGCACCAGAGAAGCCAAATGAAAAGTCTTATGAGAAAATTAAAAATCTGTTGCTAGAACATTTCAAACTAAAACACCTTAAACAAATGGTGGCAGAAATATTCTGTTTTTATAATGCTAAAAAAGAAAAGAATGAGTCTGTTTTGAACTTCTTTTTTCGCCTCAAGAATTTGTCATCTCCAAGTGAATTTGGAACATTTCTAAAAAGAGCTTTAAGGGACAAATTTATATGCAACTTTGATAATGAACATATACAAAGGAAATTGCAGTCCGGAGATATATCCCTAAAAAAATGGCTTCAAAGTAACTTGGGCTATGGAACTGGCAGCTATAGATGTGAGCTCCCAAGAGAAAGTCCTAACATTTTTTATTTACAAATAACTATGGTGAAACTGGCATGTCCATTTTATTTACACAATGATGTTTTTTTCAAACTCAAGAACAAAATTATAATAATATATATATATATATATATATATATATATAAAATCAACTTTTTTCTTAGATTCCATTTTTAGTAAAAAGAAATGCTGAAAGCAATAAGAAATGTTTGGAATAAATTCCACACACACAGAGTGGAATATACATATAAATTTGAATATTTTATCTGCATTAAAAAAAAACCCACTGGTACTGTTTTAAAGTGGGTTTATGTGTGAGCAAGAATAACAGCTTTTTATTTTTTTTATTTTTGCATCCATAGAATGTTGATAAAATATATATCAGAATAATTTCATTGATACATTTTGTCTCTTATCTCCCCCCTCCCAAAGCTATGTCAGGTTTCTCTGCTATTTTGGTAAAAACATCAGTTGTAATTTTATCTCATATATATATATATATATATATATATATATATATATATATATATATATATTAGCAGGATTTTTTGTTTGGAAAAAAAACTATCTTATAGACTTATGTATCTAACATTGCTGGATTTATATGCCTATTATGTGTATATTTGTGCCTTATTGTTTAATATCTGATAACCATTCTCAGCAAAATATTGGTTATTGATTTTTAACATGCCCAAGGGAGGCTATAAAGCATTATGTGTCTAGATCTATCATTTGCCCATATATCTTTTTTTATTTTAGTTATGTTTCAATGAATATAACTGACCTACATTACTGAATAATGATGATCTTAGATATTATTTGGAAAACTCTTTAAGGATCATTTTTCAGACATTTCAATAATCTTTTAAAATACTCAGTAGTATATATCTCTCATCATTATATATATATATATATATATATATATATATATATATAAAAGAAAGGAAATGAATCCGACAATATGAGTATGAAAAGGTAGAATGAAAACATCACACAATGCTGTTAAAGAGAAAACAATTTATAATATAAACATAGCTGATACTGATCAATATTTCGATTTTACAAAAATCATCATCAGAGCTCATTCACTCCGTGGTTGTTTGGGTTGGAGAAGAATGTCAAATTGTTTTCTCTTTAACAGCATTGTGTGATGTTTTCATTCCACCTTTTCATATATATATATATATATATAATACACATCAGAGTGTTGCGCATAATGCAATTGTGTTGAACTTTAATGTTGGTAATATACTTTCTCTATTGTAGGAAATATCAGCTGTCCCATGAGATGCTTTTAAATTTAAGCAGGCTTTCATCACATATGAATTAACCAAAAGGTAACATGACAGGTTTGATGCATTACAAATCAACAGACAATGACATTTAGAAATATAAAGGTGGATCAATAAGCCCATTCTCATATTATATTTATTAGATAAATGCTGATTTGAAATTTTCACAGTATAATGTTCATTCTACATTAAAAATATATCACTAAATTAAGTTCCTTGATGAAGAAGGAGAATATGTTGAAAAATAAATATTTGCTGTATAGAATAAATGTTTTTTTTCTACTGGCATAGACATATATATATATATATATATATATATATATATATATATATATACAGGGTGTTCAGGATAAATTTGAAATATTTATATTTTGTTATTTTTCTCCACAGGTTGGAGCTATTGATGCACACTATGCATCATTTAAAAGATTGAACCCTTCTTCATTCATGTATGTGATGACAGATAGAATGGATGACTGGAACCCACCTGAATCATGGAAGAGAATAACTTGTATCATGATGATCTGTGCCGGCCATCAAACTAAGGAGAATATGGCTGCTGCCCAATGCTACCTGAACATTGTAAAAATATCAGGCATGAAATGGAGAATTGCAATGGAGACTACGAGGCTGTGGCTAGAAGAAAGCAACATAACAGATGATCTGATTGCATTTGTACAGCAGAATTCCTTGAAAATCTGTAGAAAAAGTGTTGGAGGACCCTCAGATGCCTATGTGGAGTTGCTGAACACTGTAGTCAAGCCCTGGATAACAAGGTAGCCAATAGTAGGCCATATGTATGGCAGCAGGATTCAGCTTCCTGCACACCTCTGGGAAAATCAAAAATGGTTGTTGGCGAATTTTTACGACTACACCAGTCCCAATGTTTGGTCTCCGAATTCCATAGATCTTAACCCATAAACTATTATATATGTGGCATTGAGAAAGACACCAATTGCCATGCCAGTACTACAAAAACCCAGTTAATTGACAGAATTAAGGTAGTTTTTGAGACCCTTCCCAGGGAAACTGTAACATCAGCATGCTCCAGGTTCCGGAGCAGGATTGATGTGATCAATGCTAATGGCAGTTATTTTGAGTGAAACTTGTTGACAGTAGTGTAATTTCCGTGCCTGTTGAATTTTTTTACAATCCATTAGATTTTGTAGTTACCAAGCACTTTTTCTTTTTCCTTATGAAACTGTCAAATTTATCCCGAACAACCTATGAATATATATATCTCTCTCTCTCTCTATATATATTCTTCCATGATTTATTCATAACAGCACAAAGATGTAGTTCTCATATAGATTTTTCTCCATGTGTTTATTAAAAGTGGTACAAACCATACAATAGTACTGACACAGCTACAGTTTTGAAAAATACCTATTTTATCAGAGAGATCAGATTTTATATGGTTGTTAACCTATCAATAGCAGTTCAAGTTTTACCTATGCATATATTGATATCACCTTCAGTAGATGAGATATGGCTACCAAGGTATGAGAACTGGTTAACTAATTTCAGAGACTTGCCATTTAATGAGGAAGCACATGAACTCTGTTTTATCTGAATTCATGTAGACACCAATGCCTATTGCTGCCTGCTCCAGAATATGCACTAAAGATTTGGCTTGAGCAGGTGTATTTGCAAGAAGTGCTAGATTATCTACAAAGTCTGCATCAGTAATAGTTGCTGTGGGATATTGTCTGCTTTTGTCTTTATGATAATTATCTAATGGTTGTTGGATTTTGTGTAAAGTATTCAACTCTGTTACAAGATGAATGCAAGACTAAAACTAGAGTTTGGTAGGTGGCTTATATGAAGCTTTGGATTGTTCCATTATGAACTCAGGCAAGTTCATTTCCTGAGTTCTGATTGGCTGTTGGATTTCAGGGTGAGTAAGAACATGGATAAGTACCCACTCTTCAGCCACCACTTTGCATTATGCCAGCAGCATGTAAGGACTGTATTAAGTTACAGCTTGCCTGTTGTTCTCGTCTACTAACTTGACGGTAGTTAGAACCCCACTGCGATGGTGAGTATCATATTGTTTCTATATCTGGTGGATAACTTCTACAATGGTAATTTTTCTTGCAGTTCAATAACATTTTGAAAGACTGAGCAGTCTCTCCTTTTAATTGATAATTTACACACACACACACTCAGAGAGAGAGAGAGAGAGAGAGAGAGAAAACAGATGTTAACAGTAAATTTTCATAACATATGATGCTACATGACCTTATATTTTCTAAGCAGTTAATGTAATTTAAGTTCTTATAATATTGTGTGTGTGTGTGTGTGTGTGTGTGTGTGTGTGTGTGCGCGCATGTGTTTTACTTGTACCTGATCCTTTTGTTGAAATTTTGCCATTAATAAGTGGAAAGATCATGTGTTTTGATTTGCTCATCACCTTACAGCATCCTCCATTTCTATTGGAATAAAATCAAGTGTGTTGCCAAACCCACAAGAAGAAGAAGAAGAAAAAGAAGAAGAAGAAGAAGAAGAAGGTGATAAGGAGAAACAAATCCTGTTAATCATGCCCGTTTGTATCATCAATGCTTCTAGCTTATCTATAACCTTGAAGACTCTAATGATTTACTTTGTTTTTTCTTTAATACAAAGCTTCGTTCTGAGATAAAGTATTAGGATCATTCTATAAAAAGCTTCCTATGCACACTTCAATAATGGACTCTCCCAAAAAGAAGGTATATAGAAAACTTAGCATATTGTGATCTGAAAGGGTTTGATGATTATATAACTGTTATACAGTAAGGTCAGGTGAGTATTAGGAGGAGAGTCCATTGTCTAAGTACTTCAAGTGAGTTCTACACAGAGTAATATGTGTGTTCTTAAATAGTGGTTAGAACCATCGCCACTGTTCAGGTTCGGGGGAGATGGGTCATTCCATTATATCAATAACAAAGTAATAAAATAAAAGTTTGTAGAACAGTGATATTATGTGCAGTTTAGACGTTAAAAAAAATACAACTAATTTTTCTGAAATTAAGAGTTGACATTTTAATTGGATGCTCAAAAGATGAAATTTTCTTATATAAAATAATTTGACTAACTTCAATTGCATAAAAAGACAAAAGAGTCGGTAGTAATTCTCTTTCTAATCAAAGCCACATCAGCATAGCATGTACTTGGTAATGTAACTAGTAACATGTAGTGTTTCATTTAATCATATCACTGAATATAATTAATGTGTCCTTTGATCACACCATCCATGACTTTGTTTGGTCAAGCCATACATTGTTAAATATATTACAAGATGCATTTAAGTTTCTAGAGTATATGATATAGATATTTTCAGTTTCAATGAGAAATTTCTTGAAGAGGAAAAACTAAATCTGTAAATTATCTTAATCAGGTAGTTACAAACTTTTTTTAATTGTAAAAATAAAGGATTTTGTACCAAAATTACCGGATGTAGCATAGACGCAATTGATTGATTTTAACAGCACGTCAATGCATCTACGTTTATGAATATGCCTAGATGTCAACTAGAAATGCCTACAGGTTGTAGAATAGACATACTAAGTTCCAATTACCGTTGAATTGGTAAGACAAGGCAACAAGGAAGCCGTGACTTAGTATGGATCTAACCTTGTTGCAATCCTACTGCAGTATGCCAGAATATTTATGAAGCCTCATAACATCATAGAAACCAAGCAGCCAATCAGGACTCAAGGAATGGAATCACCCAAATACATGAATGGACTATTCTTGAGTTCCATAAATACCAGCTGTTTTGGGCACCAGTCAGTAGTGCTTAGTTGCTGTTGTTCATACTCAGTTCACAACACAGTTGAATGCTAATCACACAACAAATTTCTATAGAGGTTAGGAATTGTATTCATTGAACATTCATATTTAGATTTTTGTGTAGTTGTTTCTTAAGAGGTTTTCTTTTTGCACATCGTCCTACTGAATATAAATGATTTTTAAACAGATCTATTTGATCTATAGATGGATTCTAAAGGTACTACTACTTTGGGCCAGAGTGGACCTGTGAGTAATTGCAATAAAGGAATATTCCACACTCCCCAGAACTGGAGCCTTACCATCAAATGCATTTTAGGGTCCTACTCAGGACTTCTTTTTTTGGAGGGGGGGTCAGTGTATTCTAAGCCCTACTCATAATATAGGATATACATCTGAGGAAGGATATATTGGCTAAAAGTGATAAAAACAAAAATTTGATGATACAAGTTCAAATGATTGATGGAAGAAAACCTGAATTGATTTGTGTTTCTTAAATTAAAGAGGAATTCCTAAGAAGAGAACTGAGTGCGAAAATAAAGACGCCTTAATTTGAAAATCTGACCCATTTTATTTTTATTGAACGTCAGCAATGATAAATTTATATCTGTTGATCAATCAATCTATTCATTCAAACCAAATTTCACATGTTAACCTTCACACTTGGATTAAATGGAAAAAAGTTTTAATGGAAAATTGATTACAAGGAAAATCCACTTAATAAGACCAATTGTGCAAGAAAAGAATGAAACATTAAATGTTGCCCTTTTTATGCAAATCTATTTAAAAGGAACAAACACTTAAGAGACCAAAATCCATCATCACAATGTGTGTTCAGCTCAAGTGGAATTCACTGTATATCTATGTGTATGTGTGTTTATATAATTCAATTTGCACATGCAAATCTCTAAATAATTTGTGGGTTCTGTTTTTTCAAGAAAAAAAGAAAAAAACAGAACCCACAAATTTTGTAATAAAACTGTTAATTTTAACTAAGGGGGGTTTAGGGTTGGGGTTTAGGTTTAGGGTTGGGATTGGCGTTAGTTTAATGGGAAAATAAATGAATAATTTGAGTTCTGTTTTTCTGGGTCACCCAGTAATATGTTTTAATTTTCCGACCGATTAGCAAGTTTAGCCGAAATATTTTTACGAAGCCTCCCCCCACCTCTATTTTATAAAATCTGGAAAAAAATAAACAGATAAAAAACAATTTTTAATTTTTTTTTCTATGAAGATTATAGTATGAATAATTATATCAAAAGATTTTTAGAAATTTCTATACAGGATTTTTTTTTTGTAAAAAAAAAAAACATGAATTCTGAATTCTACCTAAAAAATGTCAATATTATGATGTAAAATTATTTCAACACTCAAAAATTCAGGATTACATTAAAAAAATATTTTCAATGTTTAAAAGAAATTCCCTGAAATAAACACTGTAATACATAAATTTTTTGTGATTTTTAAAAAATTTTATTTTTAGGAAACCCTGGTGTTCCTAAAATCTTTCTGTCCGGTCATGGACCAGGTAATTTTGCTAGTATATATATATGTGTGTGTGTGTATGTGTACAGTCTCATGACTATTTGTTTAATGTAGCTTTATATTAAAAATACTTTTTTAAATCATCAGATGAGACATGAAAAAATGAAAGAAGGACAAATAAATATTCAATTTTATCCTGTAAAATTATTTTTATATTGAATTAACTAAATTGAATATAAAAATAAACTTACTATAAAAATTGGTAATTTTTTAAAGATTTTTCTAGAATACATACTTATGTTGTTTTTTAAGAATTTATCAGAATTTCTTGAATCTCATAAAGTATATATATAAATATAAATGGGCCAGGTTAGCTCAGTTGGTAGAGCGTTCGGCTAGAAATCACATGGTTCCTAGTTCGATACTGGCCCTCGCCAACTCAGCGAATGAGTAGCACAGGGATCTGTGCGGTAAAGTGAGGAGCTGATGGTAGGTGTGGCGCTCCACCTCAGATGCTAAAATAATCTCCTTGGTCTAGCGCTGTTGAAAAGGGGATAGACTGCCTCGCTGTCTGGCTGATACCGACATTAGGCCGCCCCGACGACTTTACTTACTTTTATTTTATATATATATATACACATATATATATATATATATATATATATATATATATAGACTAATTTCTTCAGATATATCTATTTATATATAAAACACAATGTGATTTTATACTAGTAATGCAACCTGGTGTTACTCAGAATAATGAGAAATTATATTGCTATGGCAACATGAAGTAATTGAAAAATTCAATTTCTTCATGGCTAATAACTAGATAGACTACTTAACCTTTTTTTTATTTTTACTCCTTCTTTTTTCTTCTCTTTCATTATAACTCTCTGAACTTCAGTCTTCTTCAGTTATTTATTTTTCTTTCAGTTTCTCTTTATTTTCAAATTGTTCTCTTTTTACCATTGTTCCTTTCTTCTGTTTACTCAATTTGAAATGATTTCAGTCAAACTATGCCCCTGCTGCTTTTTTAACTTGCCACCAATACTGATGCTACAATTATGAAACCATAGAGAAACAACAGTACCAATTCATATGTGAATGATACCATAATTTATCATAGGAACTATGCTAGTATATACATATTTACCAACCCCTTAGCACGAGCAGGATGTGGCATAAGGTCAATTTTTTAAGTGGAGTTCAACAGGTTTGAATTCAGAGTTTTCCTTCTCTTAAACCGGTTGCCTAACCAAGGTTAAAGAGCCCAGTCTGTCCTACTATTTACCCATAGCTGGAGGAAGAGTAGAATTCATACCTTTTCCAAGGGTATTAGCGCTAAGTGAAATGCAATTACCACGTCCAGGATTTGAACTCGGAGCGACGAGTCCATTTCCTATGACTTTAACCATAATTGAAATACTGTGCTAGTATATGAGAACGAATCATTTCAGAAGGATATACTATTTACCTATGTAATATTTTGTTGAAAAAGAAGAAAATCTAATTATTGTTATTTCAATGTTTTCTTCACAACATTGTCATCATAATAATAGAATGATTATAAAGACAATGCAATGTAAGTATCAAAACTATTGAACAATAAGTTGGTTGAAAACACAATCACATATAAAACTCCCAAATCAATTTTTTTTTTATTGTAGGTTTTGTTTATTTGATAAAAGTGTTGGCCTTGTAATCAGGAAGCTGAGAAAAAAGGTCTGTAATGTTTTATAACCGCAAGTCACACTAAATTATTCCTAGGCAAATCTAGAATTGTTTTGAATACAAATGATATCTTCATCGCAATAAGAACTGATGGTCTAAAACAAATTATCATCATTTGTTGGTATAAGATACAGTTCAAAGTATATCTATTTGCAGAAAAATCATCTCTGAAATCTGTTAGTATAAAATACATCACAAGTCTACAAGGTATTTCAAAAATATATGTAATTGTCTTTTTGAAAACTTTTATATGAACTATGTGTATATTATTAAATTTCTTGTCATGTTTGTATAAATGTAACCATAATCCAGTAGTAAGAGCACATCATTAGAGAAATATACTTAAAATGTTCTAACTTAGAGAATAAAGAAATTTCCAGTCCAATTTACAACTGAATCATAATTTGTGTAATTCTATATTTACACTGAAAATTTTTTAATCATTCGTGCTATAATGGATATAACTATGAAATGCTAATTAAAATCATTCACCTCTTCTTAAATAGAAGCATTAATATAATCATGGACCAGTGTTATGACAGATATATAATCTACACTATTTTTCTATGAGTTTTTTCTGAGGGAGCATGTTAAACAATTGAACACAACGTTGAGAACTTTGGCAATAAACAAAGTTTACTTCCCCCACCCAACAACATTGCTGGGAAAAATTCACATTGAATTTGTCTCTTGCATATTTGTAAGGTTTATATACAAAATATGTTTGTCCTTGAAAAATACAATAGTTGACATAACATAAAGGAATGGAGGCTTGAATGAGGCCAGCACATAATGCAATCATTTCAACTGATAAATACGGTTGTCTCTCTAAGTACAGTGTTATTCTGTGACTAACATAACTTGAAATTTACATGCACATAAATTCCACTCTTTTATCCTTGGTGTTGTTTCCTCCTTTATAAAACACTCGGTACGTGTGGCTCATTTTTTAACATTTATTTATTTCTTTTATTAAATCTCTGATCAAATAATATTTAAAATTAGTTGAGTCTGGTAAAAGTCAGAATATTTCAGATATATCTCATTCAGAATATATACTACTAAAAAAGTTTCTTCTTCTTTATGATGATGATGATGATGATAATGATGATAGATAGATAGATAGATATCAAGTAAAATTAGCTGAGTGACTTATAGTCAAGTTCCAATGAAAGCTATCAGATCACCAAATTTAAGCAGTAATGTACATGTTCAGAACTCAGATGGTGGTGACCGCTTAGTAATAGCAGGTACCATAACCAAACTGATGCCTGAGTACCAAATTAAATAAAGCTGAATAAATAACAACTAAAGTTAGTTGAGTCTGGCAAAAGCCACAATATTTCAGATAGAGTCAAGTTAGGAATATTGGACTATCAAGTAAAGACCAAAATATTTTGAGGGATTTGCAGATAATGACAGACACCCAAAATGATGATAAATGTCAGAAGGTTATTATTTAATTAATATTTGATTAACTTTAAAAGCTGAACAGATAAAATTACTGTTATAGGTGATATACCCTATAGACTAATGGAATGCGCCGACTGTTACTATAAGTAACAGGGACAATTATGGCTTGAAGAGTAAGCCAATGTGAGTCAGCTCATAACTCTATTGTCGGACGTATTTCCCACTTTTTTGTACTGTGATTGTCTACTCTTTTGTTAATACATTTTCCTACATTTGTTACCCGTCGTTTTGTTCTTATTTGACCCCTTAAAACCCCACAACAATTACTAAAATAGTAAATGTTTAAAACCACAAGTATCAAAGAATTTGCAAGGGATACAGTGAGTGTATTGGAAGCCCCATTGACAGGGAATAATTTAAATGAATAAGTTTGATTTGGATATTTTTTGTCCTCTGAATAATTCAAAACAAAAAAGAAATGTGATAATTACAAAGAAACAATGCAATGCTGACATGGAAAAGTTTTATATAATCAGTAAAAATGACAAAATATAAACATTTCTTTGGAAATTATATCCTTTCAACATTTTGCTCATACATCATTTTGTTCCACATATATTAACATCAATGCACATTTTTCTCAATTCTATCACACGTCTATTTTCTACTTTGATTTTTCCCTCTCTCTTCACAACGCTATGTTTTGACAAACTTATTAAACTTCAATTGTTTTTTTTCCCAAAAAACATTTTGATTAATCTTTTATTTCCTTAGGTTAAAACAAAAAAAAAATTTGATTTGAGGATGTGATCAATTTTCTTTCTCATTGTTTTGAGGTTCGATTTGTTTTCATTTTAATTAAAAGGCGGTTCATATCACAGTAGGATGAAATGCACGATGTCATTCACACATTTGTTGTTTTCTTAATTTCTTAAGAAAAAAGCAGAAAAGCAAAAAGGAAAGAATCATACATGAAAATAATTACTTTCCACATCAAAATGAACAAATAAAAACCATTTCCATTTTTTGGTTGCTCATCTGAAGACAACAAAGATTGCATGATGAGCATTTCCGTTGAAAATAGTTTTCAATAATAAATGTTTCATTGAATCTGAGGATTAAATTCAACTGTAGAACTATAATAACTGTTTAAATTGATAAGTTTTCATTCTTAGAGTTATTCAGCCTAAGAAGGCTGTAGAATGAATCAGTTAAAACATTGAAGTACAAACAACAACAGAAAGGAATTCTTT
Organism: Doryteuthis pealeii; assembly: GCA_023376005.1. Taxonomy (NCBI): domain Eukaryota; kingdom Metazoa; phylum Mollusca; class Cephalopoda; order Myopsida; family Loliginidae; genus Doryteuthis; species Doryteuthis pealeii. Next base: position 117,778,238 of record CM042146.1, on the reverse strand, counting down.
TAAAAGTGAATAATATGAGAAAGGAGAATTTTGTCTCCAAACATATCAATATAAAGAGCTATACCTTATATTTTTCACAGAAAAGTTTTATAAATTAATGAATATAATTTAAATGGTTGATTCATTGATTTTAATGGCATGTCAACCCATTTAGGATTATTTTATGCCTATAGGTTAGGGAATCACATTAATTATACATTCATATTTATATTTTTTGCATAGTTATTTCTTAAGAGTTTCTTTTTTTTTTTTAGTCTTATCAAATCTATCAATAATGGAGATTCACTTCCGTTTTTGTCTGTAATAAAAATTACGTCACTGCTTACGCATTACCCAAAATCGTCATAACATAGAATAAATACACTCAAAATTTGAACATGCAACATTAGACAGTCCTCATTGTTTTTTAAAACAAGTTTTAATAAATACATGACTGTTATTATATATCTATATATAGTTTGTTTTATTTTAATACATATTTAAAGTTTACATTTCAAACTGTTTTAGTTTTTTATTCCTTTAATGAATTTGATGATTTTACTTACTTAGTAAATGTCGCTGACATTGAATTTTTTACTCCCATCCCTCAGGGAATATGTTTCAAAAATCTATTTTTACATCGCCCGGAGGTCGTTTTTTATTTTGTACTAGTATGAATAATTTTAAACAGTTCTATAAGACCAATAGATCAGACCCCCAAACAGGTGCTACCACTCCATGACAAAGTGGACCTGAGAGTAATGGCAATAAAAGGGTACTTCACACTCTTATGATCTTCAGAACTGGAGCCTTACCCCCAGACACAGTTTAGTGTCATACATAGGACCCCCTCCCCTGTGCAGGGTGTACAGTTTGTATATTCTAAGCTTCACCAACAGGGAATAACAACGAACAGAAAATTAGAAATTATAATATTATTGAGAACTTACAATCAAGTTACACTTAAAGGAGAATTGCATGTTGAAGTCTTCGATACTTACCTTCATGTCAGGAAGGAAAAATAATTATTTCTATTACACTTACCTGAAATAGAAAAGAAAAAGAAAATTAATTATATAAAAAATAATTGCACAGGTGAATTAAACAAGAGTTTAAAAGAGATGAGGGATCGACTAAAGAATAAAAAACATAAGTGAGCAATCAACTTGATTAAAAAATGAAAATACTTTTGATACACCGGAACATTTTTCTAAACAGTACAGTCATCAATTTAAGTTTTGGGCTTAAATTATCTGAACCATATGACCTTTAGGCACCCCTTTTTGATCTCGATTCAGAAGGACATGTTTTTCATTTACACCGTCAATATCCGGTTGTTTGTTAGGGGTTAGGGGTTAGTTTTATAATTAAAAAAACTCTAAAAATTGTCTATTAAAAACAATCGCTTATTGATGGTGTAAATGATAAACATGTCATATGGTCCAATTATCTAAATAAAAATTTAAGTTTGGTCTTCCATAAATCAAATTGACCAATCCCATTGGTAACCATTGATATCTAAAATGCTATATAAACATTAAATAGATCTGAAATGCTAAATTTTGGCTTTGTGTGACTATCCACAAATACCATGAAAATGGATAGCAGTTGAAAAAAACAAAAACAAACAAATGAGACTTTTTAAGCCATTGAAGATCTGGAATTAAAAAGTGAATAGAAATTATTCAATGTTGAAGTGTAATTATCAATCTAATGAAGCAATTATTATGTTTTTCTACAAACATTCAATAACCTCCATCTTTAAGTTTAGGGCACATTATTATATTGCAATTATATTCACTAATGACATATTGCAATGAAAAATGTGTGGCATAAAGGATGTAATGATAATAAAATATGTCAGTACTACCAATCCTCAAATCCGAATATACAACTCTCTTTCACACTGTCTGCAAGTCTGGAGTACTTCTCTGTGACTGAGAAATCACAGTGCTCTATAGCTGTATCACCTAGAATCCATGTTAACCATGGTCAAATATCTGACCAGTACCATTTATATGCAAATTGTACAATGTTTGCCATGCAAATTTTGTTAGCTCCACCTATGTTTCTCAAACATAGGACTTCATAGTCACAGGAGGTGCTGCAACCTCAGGGGCACACAAAACTTTTATCATAGTCTTTCGAGACTGAATTGCCAATGACAGTAATATTGTCCCTACTCCAAATGTTTAGTATTATTTGGATTATTCAGACTATTGTCCTCATCTTTATTGTCATCTGTACAATGTTTTGGCTGATGTGCCCTCCTGCCTTTTTCAGGTATTTCTTGTCGGACTTGGGACCTTCTTTTCAAACTTGGGAACTTTCTTGTCATAATCAGGAGGGCAATAGTCCAAATAATCCAAATAATACTAATTATCAAGTCTCATCTTCTAACAAACTGCTTCCTTCAGTTATGAGACAGTCGTCGTAGTCGTCATACATAATCGCTTGACGCTGCTCCTCTAGCCATCACTGTATGCTTATATGCACGCCCGATCTCAAGATAATTTGCATACATGCAATCCCATTCTCGCTGGTTCGAGATCGCCCATCATTAAATATAGTGCTTAAAACAGCCATATTTCTTTCCTATGATGATCCTGCAAACCAGACACGTCCCCACACGCTTTGAGTTTTGAGGTATGTTATTTTCATTACATCCACACATCTGAAAAATTCAGATAAATAGTATTCCAAACATTAAGTTGATGAAGAGAATATAACTCTTGCTTGAAACAGTACTAATTTCGAGAGTGCATACATCAAACAAATGCACCCAACTCTGGATCTCCTTTTGTATTGACCTGTTTCTCCATTACAGAATCTGTTGAGTATCTTGAACAAGTCTACATCTACAAATGTACACATTCCTTTATACTATGGAAGAAACACATGTTTATAGATGTGTTATGTTTGTATTATTTAGATTTTTTTTTACTGTTATCCTCATCTTTATTGTTATATAAACAACAGATAATGTGTCCTCTGATCTTCTTAAGGTGTTTCTTGTTGAACTTGGGAACCTTCACAGAACTTTAAGCCGAACCCTTTATTTCATCCACTGGGCTAAATTGTTCTCATTCCATTAACCCAGTGTTTCTCAACCTTTTTACCCTTGCGTAACCCTGAAAATAAATCACATGTTTCAAGGAACCCCTGTGCAAAAACAGAATATGACATATCTTTCTCATTTTATTTCCATCGTAGTTCACGTGGTAAATATCATAGTATATATTTTTGAGTAACTGGTTTAAGGAAAAATTGATACTTTGTCAAATTTTTCAGTAATGCTAAATTTCATTTATAATACTTCATCAGGGAGTTTTCATTCATACTAGGCCCTGACACTAACTTTTTTCATGACCGTCCCAAACAAAAATTATCAACCGTCCCGAATGGGGTTTGGACCGTCCCGAAATTAAAATATTTTTGGTTAATTCATTAGCATCATCTATACTTGTCAGTCATCAGTAGCATAATAACATGTAATAAAGCATTAAGAAAAGCTGAAGCAGTTGACAGAAACATTTATTTATAATCAAGAACAATGAAATAAAAATTTTATAAACTAAAATTTATTCTATTTCCATCTTTATGCGGACATTTTCCAATCATAAAAATATATACTGTGTGACTGTGTCTATTTCTTCAGTGTTGTTGCCACTAGTAATTTTAAGTCTAAAACTAGACCGTTTTTTGAGGTCAGTATTCGGGCAATCACTGGACGGCTAACATTGGAATGTAGTACTAACTTTTAGGAAAAAATTCTTACTGTTCCCGGCAAACTGTCCCGGATGACATATTGATCATCCCGGATGTAATTTTTATCGTCCCCGGGATGATGGGACAGCGTTAATGTCGAGCCCTGATTCACACCAAAAAAATTCTAAACTCGTAAAAAGCAAACATAAGTAACAAATATCATATAAGTATAATATGTAAACAGAATGAAAACAGATAATTGCTGCATCATGCTTAGTAATATTACTTATATGAAATTAAATAAAAGTCAAAAGTGCATTAGCTTATCTCATTTGGTCTTGCAGAATTCTTAGGGATCTTTTGGGGAACCCCAGTTGAGAAACACTGTTAATCATGTCCAGATACAAGTGTTAAGCTATGTTGAGAATTCTATGTTATTTTCATGTTACAGATGATCATCACTTAGAACTGTATTAACCTTTGTATCCGTTGTGCCATGTGTCCAACTGGACATATAAAAAATATTCAGACAAATGCATTATGTTTGTATGAATTTGAGTCAAGATAATCTTTCAATGACTATTCTACTCATCAATAAATGCCACCTTTATAGATGAGTAGCGTTAGTTTTCTCACTGAACAATTTGAACTTGAGCTTCCCCCACCCAGCATCAGGTGAAGATTGCTGTTGACCTGTTTTTGGATTTCTTCACATAAACCATACTGCATTCCATGATTTTCAATATTACACTCTATATATATTTACCAACCCCTCCGCACGAGCAGGATGTGACACAAGGTCAATTTCTTAAGCGGAGTTCAACAGGTTTGAATTCAGAGTTTTCCTTCTCCTAGACCGGTTGCCTAACCAAGGTTAAAGAGCCCAGTCTGCCCTACTATTTATCCATAGCTGGAGAGAGAGTAGGATTCATACCTTTCCCAAGGGTATTAGTGCTAAGAGAAATGCAATTACCACATCCAGGATTTGAACTCGGAGCGACGAGTCCATTTCCCATGACTTTAACCATTACACCACGCACTTCCCACAATATTACACTCTATAGCAATGACTCCTACTTATGGGCACATTAGTGTTGGCTGACTAGCAAAACCCTACATTCATCAGCTCTGTGCAGAGTCTAGATGCTGTCTATAGGACTTACCAAGAGCAATGACCGATAGGGTTGGATGGTGAGTCAAGGGAATCCATGTTGTCAGCAAACCTTGATGATGATGATGATTATAGTATACAGGTAAAGGATGAATAGAACACTTTTCTCAAGGCCATTTCCAAATGATTTTTCTTAATCATAAATTATTTCCTTTTTATTCTTTGAGATATCTTTCAAAGAATTTAATTCTAATGTCTTTCTCATTATTGTTTATAAATTTTATTACTTTTCTTTGTGATTGTCATTTAGGATGAAACAGACTTGATGCATTCAAGGAAACAAACAGAAAATTACTAATTAGCAGAAATTTATTAATTTTCTTTTTTCTTACATCTATCATTGAAACATCTTTTAAACATCTGTATTTCTAACAGTTGTGTAACATCTTTTTTTTTATATATCACAGGTAAACAAAAATCTTTTAAACACCATTTTAACAATTTTTTGTAAAATTTATAAACGCTTATTTTTATCTGTCCATTAATAACTTCAGTTACATTAGCCGACTTAAAAAAAAAAAACAGAAAACAACAGCATTTTTTTTCTTCACTCAATGTTGAAATCAACAAAGGAAACAAAATGGTGAATGTAAAACAGAAAACTGTAATAAGTAGGTTTTTCTCTTGACTCCTTGACTTTCACATGAGCTTAAAAAAAAAAAAACAAGAACAATTGAGAATAAAATACATTTAAAATTATCATATAGTACCTAAATAATGAGAATGGAATTGCCTGTTTTTTCCTATAAATAATGTCTGACAAAACCTCGGAAGAGAGAAACAATGGAACTTGTTAATGCAACCTAGCAATTGCTAATTACTCAGCTCACCTTGTATCTTCGCTCAGTAAGCCCTATTTCCTATCCTTAGTATTTGTTGTACTTCTTCCTATTATTTCTCTGATATTCGACTTACAACAAAAATTCACTCCAGAGTATCTTCTGTCATTCCATTAAAATAAAGGCTGTGAATGGTTGTTATATTAATATTATTAGTTGTATTAACCCAAAATGCACCAGGTTTATGATCTATAGATAAATGCTAGGGTGAGTCAAAAGTTTTGGTACATTCTAGTTTGTGGTGAGTATATCATGTGACCAAAGTATTGAAGTAAGTAAGTCAGTCAGTCAGTCAGTCTACTATTGGTTTGAGCAACAGCAACTAGCCAAGCACAACTGAACCAGTGTCAAGACAACTGGTACTTATGGGAATTCAGAATAGTCCACTCATGCATTTGGGTGATTCCATTCCTTGAGTCCTGATTGGCTGCTTGGTTTCTATGATGTTCTGAGGTTTCATAAATAACCTTCCATTTTGCAGTAGTCTTTGCAGCAATTCAGGTTCGTATTAAGTTACAATTGCTTGCTGCCTTGTCTTACCAATTCGATGGTAATTGGAACTAATATGATTATTCTACACAAAGCACTTCAAGCTGTGGAAGGTACCCACTATTATAAGTTGTATTGTGGTAGTTGGTACCCTGACATGTTGTGCATTGCTTTGTTCCATGTGTTATTTGAAATGATGTCATGAAAACAACCAAACAATATTTGTTGTGTGAAAAGTGAAGGTGCAGTTAATAATAGTATAGTAACCAGATGGTTCAAAAAATTTTGCTCAGGTTTCAAGAACCTCAATGGTAAGATAAGCGTAAAACTGTAGATTCCAAGACTGTGCTCCAAGCCATAGAATCAATCCTGGCGAGTAGCTTCAGAGAGTATCAGGTAAGCTCAGCAACTTACAGCCCAGTGTAGTTCATGACCTTTATGACCTTGGCAAAAGTATCCAGAACTGATGAATTTTGCTTCAATCTTTTGACTCACCCTAGTATTATTCGTTGTATCTGCTGTAGTCCTCCGGAGTCCAAAATGCATCAGGTTTATGATTAGGTAAACAGTAATCAGTATTGGGCTTACAGTGTTTAGTAAAATAGCAATCAGCCTGAAATGTCAGGCTTATAGGTTCTAAGAGTTAAAGTATTTCTTTATATCTGACAAAATATTTTTTTAAATATTGAAAAGATGCTTAAATGAGAGACACTGTAGCATTAATGTTATTTGCCCAAGATACAAAGCCACATTTAGAGAGATGCATTGAAAATAAATGCATTAAAATTGATATTACTGCTGCAGGGTTTTTGTATTATAAATTTCTTTGCATTATTCCCAAGAGAAATAGGAGTCAAATGTGAAAAAGAAAAAAAATCAAGTTTTTGTGATAAAAATTGTCAATGTTTAGCTGTAAGGAGAAAAGTTGTCTGGCAAGTTAATGGTTTAATACTTGACGGAATAGTAAATGGAGAAATGGAAGAAGTGATAGGGTTGCTATGACATATTAAAAACAATTGAATGAGGCAAATGTCATCTGTCTACAGTTACCAATCACTTCACAGTTTCACATGATAGGTCATCAGTTGGTGAGTTCTCAATTTGGATATACTATCTTTCATTCCCATAGTCTTTTTTTGTAACTACTAGTTTCCACAGATAGTTTTTTTTTTTTTAACTTGGAAAGCTCTCATTGTTTAAAGTATCAGAGAATTAGCACTGATTTGTGAGACGTCTAGTAAGCAGTCTAGACAATTGAATGAATAAATAGGAGGAGGGGGAGCAGAAGCTTTCAAAGTAGTTTTGACTAACAAGATGAGAATCCCTTTAGTTTATTACATTTCTGAATAGATTTGTAGCAAGTTGGGTGTTAATATATAAATTATATATAGGTTGTACACAACTTACTAACTTTAAACAAGACTCAACACAATGGAAAAATAACGGAATCGTATTAAAATAAACAATCTGTATTAAATAGAAGTTACAGAAATGTAGAACAGCATACCGGGCATAGTCCTTTCTTTTATATTGTGCTATTAATAGTTCATATTTTATCTTCTTTCATTTGCTGATAATGGAGCTGACTTGTTGCGTGACGACTATTTGCTTGTCATCCTCAGAACTACTGAAAAATTCCCACTTCTTTTTGGCGCTCGATTTTTGAATTCAGCGTCTGTTGGTTTCTGTTACTGCATTTTGGGGATTCTTACTCCCCCCTTTTTAAAACAAATCGGCAAATGCCATTCTATTAACCATTACAGGTTCTCTTTCATGTTGTTATTTAGGTAGGAAGAATGAACCAGGCAATAACTGACATTAGGCTTCAGACAAATACTTACAAAACTGTCAAGACTTCAAGATTATCATTTTTAAAAAATTCAGTTAGAATAAACAGTAAACAGTTTTTCTACATCTGCCAAAATTCAAATATTTTTGCCCAACACAAGATATCAATTGATGTAGTAAACTGTTTTACTAATACTGAGTAGATAAATTTCACCAAATCAAATCAAAATGATTATTGAAAAAAAAAAAAGAAAAAAAAAAAGGAAAATATTTTTCTATACAATGTAGAATAATCATACTAAGTCCAATTACCGTCGAATTGGCAAGACAAGACAGCAAGCAGTCGTAACTGAAATACGATTCTGGTATGCTGTAAAGACCACTGCAAAGTGGCAGGATTTATGGAGCCTCAGAGGATCATACAAACCAAGCAGCCAATCAGAACTCAGGGAATGGAATCACCCAAATGCATGAGTGGACTGTTCTGAATTCCCATAAGTACCAGTTGTCTTGATACTGGTTCAGTTGTGCTTGGCCAGTCACATTGTTCAAACCAATTGTTGACTGACTTCAATATACAACTGTATATTTCTAGTATTTTTTAAACTTTTTTTATCATTATATAATTATCGAGTAAAATCAGTTAATGACCAACTGCCTTGCAATTTTTTAATATTTTGAGAACCAGTTATAAGCCATTGATCTAACTTGGCAATAAATCAGAGAAGACATTACTACACCTGTGTAAGCAGATACTCTCTTGTGGGGTTACTAGTTTGGCAGTGACACTTCATTGAATAAACTTATTTACTGCATAACTGTTGTATTTATAATGGCAAAGCAAATAAATTCTTCACATCTTATAAAGCTTCTTCTTTTTTTAGCAAAATATCTAATGTATTTCCATATATACAAGTTGGAATAGTGTAGGCCCAAACTAAAAGTCATCAAGCATCATCAATTTGGTGTCTACAATATTCAAATTTAGATCTACATATACTCCATCACTGATATTTAACACTCTATTCATAAGTATACTAAAATAACTTTATATATATATATATATATAGATGTGAGGTATCCAAAACTTGGTAGTAAGGGATGATTCTATATGTGATATCTAAGACACACTGTATTATTATTGTATGATCCAGTATGTATAAATACAGTGAATCTTTAAATCACTACAGATAGCTCAATGTATAATAAACTTTATAGATTATATACAGAGCAATATTTATCTTTGAAAGGAAGGAAAAACTCAACACCGTTATTCCATAATAAATTTATTTTGACCGAAATTGGGGCCTTTATAAATCTAAGTTGATTTAACAAAGCTCCCCAAATCCTGTCTCATCAGATGGGTTTGATGAGACTGGATTTTGGGGAGCTTTGTTAAATCAACTTAGATTTATAAAGGCCCCAATTTCGGTCAAAATAATTTTTTATGGAATAACGGTGTTGAGTTTTTCCTTCCTTTCAAAGATATATATATATATATATATATATATATATATATATATATAAAGGAATACTAGTAAAAAAAAATCATTATAGTCTGCAAAGTCCTCTTTTAGGATTACTGTTTTATTCAATTATTCTTAATTTATCTATGACATTTAGACAATAATTTTAACTGTGTAAGAATGATATAATGGAATGACCCATCTCCCCCGTACCTCAATAGTGACGATGGTTCTAACCACTCTTTAAGAACACACATATTACTCTGTGCAGAACTCACTTGAAGTACTTAGACGACGGACTCTCCTCCTAATACTCACATGACCTTACTATATAACAAAGAAATAACTGAGAAATCAAATTACAACCTACTTCAGAAAACTTCTTTTCTACAGAATAAGCCTCAAGTGGAATGTAGATCAAAGTTAAGCAATGATGAGCCTATTCAATACTAAATCGGGTGACCACTTAAGCAACAACATGTACTGTAACAAATCAGAGGATTTTGGGGATTTTTTTTTGAGGGGGGGGTTAAAAATCAAAATGACCTGATTTGGCAATAAATGACCCAAAAGAGTGTTGATATGCCGTAAAATAAAATACAACCAACCAAATCAAGTGGAACGGCTGATACAACACACCTTGCTGACTATTGTAAATGATAATTTTGTTGTTCCAATTGATTTTAAAGACAAGACAACCCATCTAGGGTTATATTATGTTGGTAGAATATTTTGCTAAAAAAAAAAAAAGAAGCTTTCTGAAAATGTATTTCAATATTCATTCAAGATTAAGCAGACATGTAATATAGTAGATTACAGGAAATAATCATGTATATAAATCAATATGTACATATATATATTTACCAACCCCTCCGCATGAGCAGGATGTGACACAAGGTCTATTTCTTAAGCGGAGTTCAACAGGTTTGAATTCAGAGTTTTCCTTCTCCTAGACCGGTTGCCTAACCAAGGTTAAAGAGCCCAGTCTGCCCTACTATTTTACCCATAGCTGGAGGGAGAGTAGGATTCATACCTTTCCCAAGGGTATTAGCGCTAAGTGAAATGCAATTAGCACGTCCAGGATTTGAACTCGGGGTGATACGTACATATAGGGTTTATTAACAATATTCACACCCTAGTATATCATCAATTTTTATCACAACTCATCACACCATCTGTTTATGTGAGTAACAATCAGAAATAAATAAAGAATACAACTCACAGGTTCATCTAATAAAAATTAAATTAAGACTTTGTAGATTGTTTTACAAAGTGGAAAATAGACTGAGAAAAGAGTGTAAAATTCCAAATAGATTACTTTAAAGAAGAATAAAGAGACCTTTGCCCTAGGTAGGCCATTTTTTTCATTAATTATTGAATAGCTGGATACTTTCCAGACAGTCTTCTTGATTTGCTCAAAGATTTTTTTTTTTAAGATTAAAGAAAATCATAAAAGAATCTGAATCTAATCTGCAAAAATTTAATCAGGAGTAAAACTCACAACAATGATTTGATTCAGAGGAAAAGGTATTTAAAAAAAAAAGTAAAATATAATCCGTCTGCCTCTTCTATAAGGTGTGTGTCTACACCTTCTCCAATCAATCAAGCTACTATGACCACTTGGTGAAATGATGAAAAATCAATATCATATCAAGAAAAATCAATATTTACTAATCAATATTAATGTATCTGCTTTAAAAAGAACTTGAAGGACCAGCTTATCAACAATATCAAAAATATTGCAAAGTTATCAACTAAAAGCCTTTATGTCCTTACTCTCATTATATATATATATATATATATATATAAACCTTTGACAACTTGAATGATTAAATGCATCCATAGATATGTTTGCCCAGAAAGTAACCATTTTTAATATTGCTAGAACTAGATGCAACCAATCAGAGAGGACCTTACTGCCCAAGTGTGAACAGACACTCTCTCATGGGGTTACTCAACCAGGAGCTAGATACCATTGAGTCTGTATATAGTGGGAACATCATATTCCCAGCAAATATTCATCTTTCATGATTTTTTTCTTTGAATGCATGTGGGATACAATCAAAAGAAATTGTTAATGGCATGGGATTTAGAATTTCTAGCTATTCTATAAACTGACCTGATATTTCACTTTCCACACACTTATCTTACAAATGATTTGGTATATATAGAAATCAAGAATGATCCATTCATGAATTTGGGTGATTTGGATGATTCCATTCCTTGAATTCTGATTGGCTGCTTGACTGCTTGATTTGAATGACATTGTGGAGTCTTATAAATACTCTGTCATTCTGCAGTAGACTTTGTGACATTCGGGTTTGTATTTAAGTTACAACCGTTTGTTGCCTTGTCTTCCCTGTTCGACTGTAATTGGAACTTTAATTATTCTTCAATGATCTCCATAATTTCTGGGAGCTCTCTTAAAATTTCTACATAAAGGGAATCAAATCAAGATCGTTTATATGTTCACATCAGGAGGTAGAATAACAATTATCTCCAGCAGATAATGGAATTGGTGACCTAAGTTCAAATCCTGGATGAGGCTTTTTGCATTTCACTTTGCCCTTAGGAAAGACATGAAACCACATGTTCTATCCCCAGCTATGGGTAAATAGCAGGTCGAACTGGGTTATTTAGTCTTTGTTAGGAAACCAGTCTAGGAGAAGGAAAACTGAATTCAAAAAAAGTTTTACTCTGCTTAAAAATTGACTTTATGTCCCATTCTGTCTGTGGTGGAAGGGATATATATATATATATATATATATATATATATATATGTGTGCACATCAGTTCATTTGTTACTTACAACTTTTAGGTTTTCTCAAAGCTAAAATATCCATTTAAAGGGAAAAGATTTCAGACCATGCATGAGATTATGGAGAATGTAATAGGATAGCTAGTAGTGATCCCATAAGAGGATTTTGCAGACTGTTTTGTAAAGTGGAAGAGATGCTAGGATAAATGTGTGGTGAAGGGGGCTAAGATGCCATTGCCCTAGGTAGGCTAGTTTTTCATTAATATTAAATGACTAAATTCTTTCCAGACAGACCTTGCACATTTATCAGTAGACACAGAAAATTAATATTGATTTCAGAATTGTGTGAAATTTGCTTTGTATTCACTGGAGAGAAAAGTGCCATATTTGATAGATATAGGAACAGGCACACTTCATTATGGTTGTAATATCTATAATATATACAGCAGAAAATATTTATAAATCAATTTATATGAAAATATATTCAGTTTAAAAAAGAAATAATCATATTAATCAAAACTGGCAATAGAAATAAATAAATTATTCTTAATATCATAAAAATAGACCAAAACACATCTGTGTACTTGATGTATATATGATATTGCCTATAAATAAGTACCCCTCTAATGATTTTTATAAAAATGTAATTTTTAAAATAAAATAAAAATATAAAATAAAATTAAAATATAATAAAAATAGACCAAAACACATCTGTGTACTTGATGTGTATATATATATATATATAATATATATATATATTTACCAACCCCTCCACACGAGCAGGATGCGACACAAGGTCAATTTCTTAAGCGGAGCTTAACAGGTTTTGAATTCAGAGTTTTCCTTCTCCTAGACTGATTGCCTAACCAAGGTTAATAAGCCCAGTCTGCCCTACTATTTATCCATAGCTGGAGGGAGAGTAGGATTCATTCCTTTCCCAAGAGTATTAGCGCTACGTGAAAATGCAATTACCATGTCCAGGATTTGAACTCGGGGCGACGAGTTCATTTCCCATGACTTTAACCATTACACCACGTACTTGATGTATATATGATATATATATGATATTGCCTATAAATAAGTATCCTTGTAATGATTTTTATAAAAATTTAATTTTGTTCTAAAAAAGGGATTTATTATTTCTAATAGAATATTATACAATCAAAATGGATTTTATCAGATATTATTTAATACCAATCTCAACAACACTGAGCTTATGGTCAAGTCATGATGAAAGCACTGGTTCTTGCTAGCTCACCAAAGTTAAGCACTGATGAGCCTGTTCAATACTTAATTGGGTGACCAATGGTCAAGTCATGATGAAAGCACTGGTTCTTGCTAGCTCACCAAAGTTAAGCACTGATGAGCCTGTTCAATACTTAATTGGGTGACCAATGGTCAAGTCATGATGAAAGCACTGGTTCTTGCTAGCTCACCAAAGTTAAGCACTGATGAGCCTGTTCAATACTTAATTGGGTGACCAATGGTCAAGTCATGATGAAAGCACTGGTTCTTGCTAGCTCACCAAAGTTAAGCACTGATGAGCCTGTTCAATACTTAATTGGGTGACCAATGGTCAAGTCATGATGAAAGCACTGGTTCTTGCTAGCTCACCAAAGTTAAGCACTGATGAGCCTGTTCAATACTTAATTGGGTGACCAATGGTCAAGTCATGATGAAAGCACTGGTTCTTGCTAGCTCACCAAAGTTAAGCACTGATGAGCCTGTTCAATACTTAATTGGGTGACCAATGGTCAAGTCATGATGAAAGCACTGGTTCTTGCTAGCTCACCAAAGTTAAGCACTGATGAGCCTGTTCAATACTTAATTGGGTGACCAATGGTCAAGTCATGATGAAAGCACTGGTTCTTGCTAGCTCACCAAAGTTAAGCACTGATGAGCCTGTTCAATACTTAATTGGGTGACCAATGGTCAAGTCATGATGAAAGCACTGGTTCTTGCTAGCTCACCAAAGTTAAGCACTGATGAGCCTGTTCAATACTTAATTGGGTGACCAATGGTCAAGTCATGATGAAAGCACTGGTTCTTGCTAGCTCACCAAAGTTAAGCACTGATGAGCCTGTTCAATACTTAATTGGGTGACCAATGGTCAAGTCATGATGAAAGCACTGGTTCTTGCTAGCTCACCAAAGTTAAGCACTGATGAGCCTGTTCAATACTTAATTGGGTGACCAATGGTCAAGTCATGATGAAAGCACTGGTTCTTGCTAGCTCACCAAAGTTAAGCACTGATGAGCCTGTTCAATACTTAATTGGGTGACCAATGGTCAAGTCATGATGAAAGCACTGGTTCTTGCTAGCTCACCAAAGTTAAGCACTGATGAGCCTGTTCAATACTTAATTGGGTGACCAATGGTCAAGTCATGATGAAAGCACTGGTTCTTGCTAGCTCACCAAAGTTAAGCACTGATGAGCCTGTTCAATACTTAATTGGGTGACCAATGGTCAAGTCATGATGAAAGCACTGGTTCTTGCTAGCTCACCAAAGTTAAGCACTGATGAGCCTGTTCAATACTTAATTGGGTGACCACTTAAGTAACAGCAGATACAATAAGCTACCTGAATAAAACAATGACTTCATTTGGCATTAAATGACCCCAAAACGGTTGATATGCCATAAAACAAAACAAACAAAATCTACAGCACTGAAATTGTAACCAAAAATAAAATCACTCACAAGGTTGATATGCCATTAAACAAAGAAACCGAATCAAAAAAATAATAAAGGCCGATTTAATAAAAAAATATTGACACCCTTCTTGGATTACCTTTATGATATATTTTCAGTCTCCATATATTCAAAGCTCAAAAAAAAATAATTAAAAACTTTGTGAAGCCCTGAATTTTCATCTGTTCATTAATTGCATTGAACTTTAACAGAAACACCAGATATGTCTGAAGTGAACTAAATCCAACACAAATCTGCACTTTTGTTTCATGGAAGCTGGAGTTCATTGTGGATAATTTGATAGGCAGAGCCATTACTAATATGCAGAGAACAAGCTACATCCTTGGTGATAACTTGTCAGTACCATCTCTCAATCTTGATGAATCTTCTCATCAGTGGTAGAGGTTGATGGGCCTCCTGCTACCTCTTCATGTGCCACACATGTCCGGCCACTTTTAAACTTATGTTCACTCATACACACTTCTACACAGTAGTGCACCGTCTCCATATTGTGCTAAAAGCCCCTAATGAATTTCAGCCCGTGACACTGCGTCCAACCAGAGAAATCAAGTCACTTCCTTGGTGCATACTGCTAGTGGAGCAACCATTGGTTATCCAGGTGTTCTTTATGTGATGCTACTTTGATAAGTCATTTCAATTTGAAAAAAACCAGAAGCAATTTTGTGTAGTGCAGTCGTCAATTTCAATATTGTGCCTAAATTATCCTTGTTTTTCTCTAAAAATAGAAATTTCCTCATCATGTTGTCATTGACAACCATTGATGTTACAAAATACAAAATATAAATCATAATGTACCTAAAATATCTTTTTCACACAACTGGAGGTCAATATTATAAACTTTAAATTTGTACACACACACACACACACACGCACACACACACACCAACTTGGTAATTGCAAATTTCTTCTATTAGACTCCCCACCTAAAAAAAATAAAAAAATAACTAAAACTGACTCAGACCAATATGAATATTTATAAAAAATTAAATCATCTGAATTGATTGATTTTAACAGCAGGGTTAAATTGTAGGATTAACTGGGTTCTTTAGGTTTGGTTAGGCAACTGGTCTAAGAGAAGGAAAATTCTGAATTAAAACCAGCTTTATTCCACTTAAAAATTAATCTTGTGTTACATTATTCTTGAGGTAAAGGGACTGGGTGAAAACTATTGAACGAATAAATGATATGCATAACTGATGCTGTTTATAAATGATGTAGACAGGTTTCATCTTGCTGAAAATGGATTGTTGCCATTAAAAAGGTTGGGTTTTTTAAGCTAGTAAAAAAAAGAAGAAAATTGTACAAACTTGTTAGGTAACTTATATATATATATATATATCTGGGTATACTCATCACTAGATAAAATCTAAAATGCCAGATAAGATCTAAAACAGTTACAAAACCAGCAAAATTATTACATAAAACTGCAGAGCAAATATAACAATGATAAAATATTAAAATAATTTTCAAATATAGAATAAAACCACTCATGACTCAGGTTCATGAAAATCTTCAGGTGAGTCTATGCAACCGTATCTGAAGTATGTATATTATATATTATGATATATTGTATGTATGGCAGGCATCTGTGTGTGTGTCTGTGTGTATATATATATACACACATACATACCTACTATACATACAATATATCATAATATATAAAGTTGTTGTGTTTATCTGGGTTCTACAGAAAGTTATGTTGCTAAAACAGCTGCTTCTTCCCTTCCCAATATAAATTTCTGATTTTTCTGCTAAATAATTTGACAAAGTTAATGATTTTTTCGTAATCAGGTTTGCCAAATAAGGATTGAAAATGAATAACTCTTTTATTATTCATTTTCAATCTTTTTTTTTAAAACTCATTTTTTGTTATTTTTTTTATTAAGTCATTTTTTTGTTGATAGCTTTTATAATTATTCTCAGCTTTGATCATGTTATCAACCTTTTGACCTTCTCATGAACTGGCAACATCAGCCTTATCGTATAATCAAAGCACCCATCTAAAAAGTCAACTAAATCTTTTTAAGGATAAGAAATATATTTACCTTCAAAAGTGACCTACTTCACAAACTTCAATTTTTTAATTCATTAATTTTTGGTTTTTATTGTAGAAATTCACTCAAGTTTTAAAGATGAAACAGAAATTAACAATGATTTATCTCAGAATTTTATTTAGAGTTTTAATTTGTGAAATTATTATGCATCAATTCTGTGGAATTTCCATGAGTACAAATATTGTGTATGTGTGTGTGTATATATATATATATATATATATATATATACACAAAGAAATTTTGTTAAAAACAACAGAAATTCAAGTTGTTTTAAAGTTTTTTGTTATTTTTCTTTACAATCCTTCAAACAATTTTCTTAATATTATTATCTCGAAAAAGATATAAAGGAAAATCCACAAAAGAAGAATGTATTAAATTTTCTTATTTTATTCCATGTCAGGAGAATCAGATAAACTGTTGCTAATGAATTAATCTGTTCTGTTGTAAGTTCTAATGGAGTTTTTTTTCTCTGTTCCAATTCAGTAAGAGGTTGAGATTAAATGCCTTTTGGATTGATCATCTGCATATGTGTGTGTGCATATAAACACACACACAAAAGAGATTGACTAATTAATGTATCATGTAGTCTAAGTTCATAATAATGAAACATTTAATAAACATCAAACTCATAAACAATAGATAGCAAGATCATCCAAGAATATATGAAAGAATATGTATATAAATCTTCATGGATGTAGAAAAATACACACAAAACACATTCATTATGTATTTATATAAATAATGAAACTTTTTTTCTTTTTTTTTCTTCTTTGTTTTACATCAACTCCTGCGAAGATGAGAGTGTAGTATATGTGTACCCTACTCAGGATAAGGATGTAGTATCTGTACCAATGGAAATATAATTAAATATATTACAAAAAAGAACAAAAAATCGAATTAAGAAAATGAAAATAATCTTTATATATTCATGTCTGTTTTTTACATACATTACATTTCTTGGTGCTTAAAACAACTGTGGAATTTCTATTGGTAGATATTACACTGTGTTCTGAGGCAGAAGTGTTGATTTATATGTAAATAAATCAGTAATTTCTATGAGATATATATATATATATATATATATATATATATATATATACACACACACACACATACATTAAAGAGGCACTTGAGGTGTAATGATTATCGTCATAGAAAATGCACTTGCAGACCCAAGTTCAAATCTTGGATAAGTCTGTTTGCATGAAAAATTTAACTATTCTACCTCCAGTTATAGGTAAATAAGAGGGCAGACTGGTATCTTTAACCTTGATATGGCAACCAGTCTAGAAGAAGGAAAACTCTGAATTCAAACCAAAGGGGCTCTGTTCTTGTTAATCAAAAATCTACTTTGAGAGCTCCTCCTCACTCCTCCCGTGGAAGTCCTGAAATTATTGCCTGGTTCATTCAATTTTACTCTGCAAAAGAGACTATGTTGAAAAATAAACCCCATTTGGCAAAATTCCATGAGATTATCTTGGTCAGCCTATGAACCTTTCAGCTGGACCTCTTAATTGCTTATCTTATCAAATATGAATACATAAGTATCTTTCCATATAAGTTTTATTATTTTACTTATCAATCCTAACCTTTTTTTGTATATTTTCTTCATAATTCCTAGTGAATGGAACCAAAGAGCACAGGTGCACTTAGTAGACAGAATGATTCAATTCAGACAAAGGAAATAAAGGATAATATAATATAAACATATTGAAACAATAACATTCACTTTTCTAACTTTGTTTATCTGAACACATGAAAATAAATGAATGAGACCAATTGTTTCTCCCTGGAAACCCTTAGCAAAAAGCCAAACAGAATCAAAACTATTCTATCTTAACTGCAAGTTGTATATATTCTTTAACTTTCTTTTATTCCTTGAGGCAAAGCTATGAGCTTTGAAAAATCCCATTCTCCAATCCTTAAGAGAAAACAAAATAAACACTACTTGAGGATATAGCACAAGTTTGTTTTAAGATCAAATGAACACTGAATATCCTGGTGAATTTATGCCTGTGTAGATTCAGTTTCTTACTTTATTTTCTTCTGTTGCATTCAACCAACTTCAAGATAGCTTCATGAAAAACTAGGGCAGAGTTCTATCTGAGCAGCCATCATAGACAATTAAAATCAATATCTTTTTTCCAAAGAAATCTTTTCTGATCGGACTAGAAGAGAAAAGTTAGTGCACATCTTTCTCTATGCTTTCACTTAAAACATAATGGAAGAAATAAGCTCAGATTTTTTTCTGCAAATATTCAATAAATTTTTCCCTAGTTTGAAAGTATTTTTCATTTATTGCTAAAACAATGAATTATTTTACTGCATCTTTCAGGTTTTTTTTAATTTTTTATTTTTATTTACATTTTAGGTAAGTCAGGTAATTATATTTTGTTTGTGTGTTGTGCCATAGTGTACTTAGGTCAGTAGTAAGTAGATAGGTCATTTAAACCATAAGTGTCTGTCTGTGTTTAAATCTTATCAGAATTAAAAATTGATTTTTTTTTTTGCTTGGAATAAATTGCAGTTTTGTTTTAGATGCTACTAATGAAAATTGATTAATTGATTTTAACAGCATGTCAACCCATCTATGACTAAAAGTTAGGGAATATATTTACATTTTTTGTGTAGTTTTTTTGCACACAGTTATAAGTATTCCTATCTAATGCAAATAATTTGAAAACTGAACTATTTGATCCATAAATGAGAAGTACTACCACTATGGATTAGAGTGGACCTGGGAGTAATGGCAATGAAGGCATACTCCACACTTCCCAGAACAAGAGCCTCAACATCAGATGCAGCTTAGTGTCATACCCAGGTCCTTTTGGGGGGGGAGTCTTATCCCTCTACAGGGAATACAGTTAGTGTATTCTAAAGCCCTGTCAACAGGGCATTACTAATGAAGAAATTGAAACAATATCATAGTTAATATGATCATTATACTGTTAAAATATAATATATATAAAATCATTATACTGTTGTATGGAGATCTCACCATGTTACAATACGTGTACTTCCTAACCTAAGGAATAGCACCTTGTATATATACACTTCCGATCAATTGGCTGGTCATGTCAAGCCCTAGCACCTATATGATTGCCCCAACCCTATTGCCCTTATGGCAAGCCCCAACCCCTTTTTATCATATGGGTGCTAGAAGGCGGTAACTGAGGTCTACATGTCCTGGGAATGACGTTAAACTCTATCTGATGGTGAGGTTCCAGTTTTGGAGGTTTGGGGAATGTGGATCACCCTTTCATCACCATTGCTCCCTGGTCCACTCTGACCCGGAGTGGTAGTACCTGTTAGGGTCCCATCTATGGGTTAAATAGAAAAACATGAGTTGATAAACAAAATCGTATTATCCATTAAGAATTGATTCATTTCAAAACTTTATCAGCATTAAATAACCCACTGAGGTTGATATGCCATAAAACAAAACAAACCAAACCTAACCTAAGGAATAGCACCTTGTATATATACACTCATGCCTGTCACCAAGGAGAGACTACAGGGACATGGCTCCCTTTAAAATTGCTTGCCTTCTAATCTCATGAATGGGGTGGAAACTAAATTTTGGGTGCTAACTCTTACAACATAAACCATCTTTACTACCCCCTTGTAGATGGTAGGCCCTTAAGACCATATCTAGGGTCTTTGTAAAGCTGATGAATGTAAATCCCTACTAGTTGGTCAATGCTAGTGTGTCCAGGTGTAGGCATCCAGCAGATAGTCACTTATGAGTTCATCCCTGTTTCAATAGCAATACCCAGCATGTCTTATTCCTCTTACTTAATGGCATTTTACTTAGCACTAATACCCTTGGGAAAGGTATGAATCCTACTCTCCCTCCAGTTATGAGTAAATAGTAGGGCAGACTGGGCTCTTTAACCTTGGTTAGGCAACCGGTCTAGGAGAAGGAAAACTCTGAATTCAAACCTGTTGAACTCCGCTTAAGAAATTGACCTTGTGTCACATCCTGCTCATGCGGAGGGGTTGGTAAATATGTATTCCTCTTACTTGATGGTTAGTGAGATGGGAGAAAGTGGCTGTACAGATTCTGTTTTGTGGGATGCTGCTTCCAGGAAAAAGGGTTAATGCAAGATGGTTAATTTGTATATATATTTTAATTTTAATGACTGTTTCAATATATATATATATATATATATATATATATATATATATATATATATACATAAAATATATATTAATTCATATATACCTTTTTATATATCATACATATGTATTCATAATAAATAACCTTGTCTTTATTTTTTTTTCTACTTTCTGACACAAGCCAATATTAATAAAAATCAAAATCCAGTAAAATTTAAAATAATTAAAAACCTAAATTCAAAATCCTTTGGCTTAAACCAATCTGTAATTGATAGTCTAAAATTATTGTGCACATTACTAACTTCACTTCACTTGCTTCCTGGAATAAAACATTATTTCTTATACCCACTTAACCTCTATTAAAAAAAATGAACAGCATAAATAAATGTGAAATTAAAGAAAAGACTTCTTGAGTTTCTTTACCACTTAACCATATTTAGAATTATATATAAAACACAATGGAAGAAATATGATTTGTCAGAGTATTTATTCAATATAATGATTTATTCATAAGGATTTGGAAAAACTAAACTGTCTACATGGTTGTCTTGACTATATATATATATATATATATATATATATAAATTATATAAGTAAAGAAATAACAAAAGACTTAGAGATTGAGCATTATAGTCTATTTCAGGGAGCTTAGACAAAGTGTCTAACTCTCCCGACTCATCAGATGCGAATGAGTCGGGAGAGTTAGACAATTTGTCTAAGCTCCCTGAAATAGACTATAATGCTCAATCTCTAAGTCTTTTGTTATTTCTTTACTCATATATTTGCTCTGTGACTCTAACATTAAGAGCACACATTGAGCTCTAAACTGCGACAGTTTTTAAATAAAACTATTGTGTCGTAAGGAAGATTTCTTCTCTGGACTTTTGGATTATATATATATATATATATATATATATTATAAAGGAAAAGTTGACTTACCAGTGAATTTGGTCACGTTGGTTAGTAAGTGTAGAATTCAGAGGGGTAAGTCAGCGATATAACAAATACAAAGTGCTCAATACTAAGTAGAGCAAATTATTATAAAATGGGTACAAGAGATAACCTACTCGAGTTTCACCATAAGGATCTTCAGGGTTAAATCCACTGAATTAATCGAGACACCGATTAATAGCAATCAATCTCACGTGTGTGGTCAATGCATTAAAATGTTCGTTGTGAAAGAACGCTGACTTTCGATTCAAAAAGTCTCACACCGGATGTTGATTTATTATGGGATTCAAAAAGTAAACAATAATTGTTTTGTGTTAATCTATTTACTAGGATGCAGCTGTCTAACAATTATGTGTGACATAATGTTTAATATATATATATATATATATATATATATACCCTTGTGCAAAACAACCACTTTAGTTTCCTTTCTTTCACCATACAGTCAGTTTTAGACCCACTGAAGTGATAGGGTGTAATCTATTTTTCCTCTGACTAGGTCATGTGCAATGGTATGCAGTAATATAAATCTATATTAGGGTGTTTGATAAAATTTGTTTGGCTTTGAAAAATATTGTGTCATCCGTGATGGCACCAGATTTTCATCATGCCCAGACATTATGTATAAACTGCATTATATATATATATATATATATATATATATATATATATATGAAAACCTTTAAGGGATCAGATATAAATTTATTTCAGCCTCCAAATCTGATTTACAAACAGGCAAGGATTACAGACCGGGTTAGTGTATAAATGGAGTCAGTTGATAAGTTCATCGAAGGTTTCATCACAGCTAGTTTTGGCACTTTGTAGTGGCATCCTCATGTGTAGATGTAGTCAAGTTGGTTCCCGGATCTTTTTAACACGCAAGGTGGTAAGACAAACTGAGTAGTGGTAGGAGTAATTAGGAGGAGGAAGAACTTACAGGAATTATATGAAAGGTTGTGAAAAACACAGACACACACACACACACACACACACACACACACACACACACAAACACACACGAATACTTCCACTCATAACATCATAACCAGATGCACCTAAATTATAAACTTGATGAAATTGCTTTAAAAAAAAATTTGTAATAACATTTCTTCCACTGACCCCAACAATAAAGTAAAATTAATTATTTATTACCCAAAATCTAAAACCATCAACAACTCATCACACCCTGACCAGTTGTTTTAACAAGACCAATGTAGTGTATGAATTCAAATGTCTCAGGAAACAGTTTCTCTAAAATTGAAAGCACTTATATTGGTCCCACTACCACAACCTTGCCATGCCATTTGACACTAAATTTATCTCATACTAGCTTGATCATGCAAGACATAAAATCACATTCATGCTCCCCCTCTAATTGCTGATTTCACTACACCTGAGGATGCCACTATGAAGTGCCGAAAGTACTAGTGATGAAACCTTTGGTGGACTTATCAACCAATTCAAACCTGACATTAAAAAACTGGCCAGAAAATTTGAAAAGATCGGAAAAACACTTGTCAGACATGAAATGTTCGTCGTTCTTCAATATATCAATATAATGTATGTGTCTGTGTGTGTGTGTGTGTGTAAAGTGCAAAAGTTCCCTCTACTTTATTTTCTGAAAATTATAGTCTGAATACACTCTAGAAAATCATTTTTATTTAAAAATATAGAAATGTTGCAATCTTTTGTATACACCTAACTGTGTGCACATATGCACAAAGATGTTTTTGAAATGAAATTTGCCAATCGAGAACAGACAATTGGCTGCTTAAAACACAAACTAGCAGGTGCTCTTCTATTGCAGTAAGTATCTTGATGTGATATTCAAACTGACCACAAATTCATGGAAATGATTTTTTTTTGTTCTTGTTAGAGCAATTGCCAAACACAAAGCCAAATTTTCCAACTGAGACAAATGGTAACATTAAAGGCTGAAAATAATTCAAAAGCTGCCAATATGGCTACTTGGCCATTGAATTTTTTTATTATATCCAAAGAGAGCTGAGGTCAATTTGTTAGAAAAAATAGAAAAGTATAGAAAGAAAGAAGAAATCAAAGTGGATAACATAACAAATAAGTGCCCAAAAGTGGCCGTAATTAGCGATGCAATTCTAAACCTGTTGGCAGGGATAACATTCTTTCAATGACCTTTCCATTGTGTTCTATTCAGGTTGATTTTTCTAAGTAGCCCAACAACGTGATCAACTTGAGTGAATTAATCTTTAGTGCAATCTGCTTTACACTTACCTGTCTTCCATGATAAAAACAAACTTGTTACAGGATGCAGATAAAAATCATAAATAACCAATAAAAAGTGATTGTGAAAAGGATGAAAAATATCCTTTTTTTAGATGGAACCCTCATTAGGGATCTAACAAAAAATATTCCTGATAATTACATGAGACATAATAAGGATGTTGTTCATTTTACCTGTACTTTAGGGCCGGTTTAGCTCAGTCGGTAGAGCGTTCGGCTAGGAATCACGAGGTTCCTGGTTCGACACCGGCCCTCGCCAACTTAGTGTATAAGTAGCACAGGGATCTGTGCAGTAAAGTGAGGAGCTGTTGGTAGGTGTGGCGCTCCACCTCAGATGCTAAAATAATCTCCTTGGTCTAGCGCTAGTGAAAAGGGGATAGACTCCCTCGCTGATTGGCTAATACCGACTTTAGGCCACCCCGACGACTTTACTTTTACTTATTGTTTTCTGAATATTTCAGAAGGAAATATCCCTTCATCAGAAGACTTCTAAAAGGTCAGAGTACTAAAAAAGGATGCTCGCAGCTGCTTTGAATGGATTGATACAAGCAACTGTGAGCATCCCTTTATAGGACACCAACTGACAAAGGAATATTTCATCCAAAAATATTAAGAAAATAATCAAGTACAGGCAAATGAACAACATCCTAGTTACCTCATCTTCCTTTACATTCGCATTGTGATAGCCTTCAAAACCATCCCCAAACCAAATATCAACACAATGTTTCAAGCAAATTATAAAACTCTCATCTAAATAGATACAGTTGTTGTAACCTGTCAGAACTTTTTTCAATAACCCAAATGGAAGTGTTCATCTCAATAGCCACCGTTCATGTGGCAAAGATGGACTGAAATTTAACTGGTTTCATGCACCCACTTTTGGGGATGAACAATGAAAGATCATAAAAAATAATTTCTGACCTATCAGAAAACAAATAATGCTACTCTCATCAAGAGGATCTAAGACACTTGTGTAGCATATTAGAAAAGCTAATTTGACCCACTGGCAGAAAAGGGAACACATCCGTGACAGTTTAACATGACAGGCCACTAGCAGTATCACTGAGATGCTGACTGGTTACTAAGCAGCAGTAGTAACCTCAATGAAGATATGACCCATCAGAAATGCTAGCATGATGTTGTAAATGAAGTCCAGATAATTACAATATGCAATAAACCTTACATGTGGACCTTTTCCCATGTGATCTTTCTCAACTGTTCATACATCCAATATATCCTCACATGTGGATTTCCCATCTTCTCAACTACAACTCTGGTACATGACATATCTCGGAACAAACAAATGACATCCTCAATGAATATCTGTACATCAACTGACTAAAAACGAGAATAAAATCTTTTTATTTCAAACACATCTCCATTGTTGTGTTACTTCTGACATTTTCCCCCAGTTAGCAAAAGTTAGGGTACCCTAAGACAACTACATTTTTACAAGACTTATCCCCACTCATTTTTTTATTATAGATCTCACTACACATTCTTCTGTTTTGGTTGCATTCATCTTCTTCTATGGATATTTTATCCCCACCCTTCTCCTTTCAACTATTCTCCTTTCTTTAGATTTGGGACTCTGGTTTGAGTTGTCTATCTCCTACACTAGTTGCCCACCAAGGCTAGAGTGCCCACTTTGCCTATCATACCCCAGGCCCCGACACTAACTTTTTTCATGACCGTCCCGAACAAAAATTATCAACCATCCCAAATGAGGTTTGGACCGTCCCGAAATCAAAATATTTTTGTTTAATTCATTAGCAACATCTATACTTGTCAGTCATCAGTAGCATAATAACATGGAATAAAACATTAAGAAAAGCTGAAGCAGTGATAATTCTGGATATTTGGACAAAAAAAACATTTCCTAGTGTGTTTTGAGCTAAAAAAATACTTTTTTACTTTAAGTTACCCTGAGAAGGGTTAGTAGTACATAATTCGGACCTTTTAAACTATCTCCCTCCACCATTATTTATTACATGGCTTTGAGAATAGACCTGCGGTGCCGTAGCCTCATTTTGAGGTCAGCATTCGGGCAATCACTGGACGGCCATTATTGGAATGTAGTACCAACTTTTAGGAAAAAATTTTACCGTCCCTGGCAAACTGTCCCGG
Source organism: Doryteuthis pealeii (assembly GCA_023376005.1). Lineage (NCBI taxonomy): Eukaryota > Metazoa > Mollusca > Cephalopoda > Myopsida > Loliginidae > Doryteuthis > Doryteuthis pealeii. The sequence goes on along the minus strand of CM042146.1, from coordinate 117,751,820 downwards.
ATGACGAATTGATCGTCCCGGATGTAATTTTTATCGTCCCCAGGACGATGGGACGGCGTTAATGTCGAGCCCTGTCATACCCATAGCTGAGAATCGAGCAAAGGGATGGATTCATACTTCTCTTTCATATAAGCATTTGTGCAAATTACTTTATGGATAAGACACAGACAGATTTTTGCTAAGAATTTTTAGTGAATTATTATTTATCTTTTTTTTTCTTCTCTTCTTTGTACCCTTCTCTTCTTTAGATTTCAACTGGTAATATTTTTTGTCTTTCTTCAGGTAAATGTTCTTTAGTGCAGTCTTATTGTTGGCCTGGTTCTGCTTATAATGTTGCCGTGGGTGATTGGGTGAGAAAGGAGTAAATAAATGTGGACCCAAGGGAGTGAATAAAAGAAATGCAACAACACCACCACCAAAACATTTGCTGAAAGTGAATGAATCAGCAGAAAGAAGAACAAGTTGCCTGTGTAGAGTTATGAATAAAGAGAACAGGATCAACAAGAATCTGCATTGAACAAACTGAAGAAAGCAAAACATGATGGAAAAATAACACTTTCTCGAGAAAGGTCCAAAAATATTGAATGGTACAGGATTGAGTACGAGAAGGAAAAGGTGAAAAAGAGACAGGGGGGAGACACGCAAACACACTAACCCACTCACAAACAGTGAGAGAGATACACTGAGAAAGAGATGCTCAAAGAAACAGCACTGATTGAGAGAGAGGAGAGAGAGAGAGAGAGAGAGAGAGAGAGAGAGAGAACACACACACACAGAAAGAAAGAAATACATACACAAATACAGAGACACATACAGATGCACAAACACTCAGAGAGAGAGACAGACAGACAGACAGAGAGAGACACACACAGAAAGAAAGAAATACATACACAAATACAGAGAGAGACACATACAGTTGCACAAACACCCAGAGAGAGAGAGAGAGAGAGAGAGAGAGAGAGAGAGAGAGAGAGAGAGAGAGAGAGAGAGAGAGAGAGAGATTTAGTAAAATTTCGAAGAAAGTAAAGTATCATTTTTGTTCACTTTTATAATTGTTGTACAAACATCAATATTCCCTTAATTGAAATATCTTATACCATTTTTTTCCTGACTTATATTATAAAAAAGTAAACTACATCTAAATTAAATAACTATCAACCAAATATTCATTTCTATTTTTGTGTCTTTTTAAAGTAATAAATGTTAATTAAACTGAACACATCATTTTAAATGTCTGCATATTTATATTGTATACTGATTCAAATGGTGGTGGAATTTAAAATCTAAAAAAGGCTGAGCTGTTTTTGATAGAATATTTAAATTTCTTAGAATATTTCCTAATGGCTTCCACACCCAAAGGCATTTTTAGCAATAAACTCACTGATGAGGGAAAATAATTGAAGAAAAAAAAAAAATATATATATAATGTCAATAAATAAAAATAAAATGTTGTGTGCACTCAATGGATTCATTTAAAAATTAAATGACTGAAAATAGAACAATTGTTTCATTAGATGGAATAAAACAATAGATATTGACTTTTAGGTTTTGAGTACAGGTAGACGATTCATTTTCCAGAAACTGATAACCTAGCACCTCTTCTAATCATGAACACACTGCATATTCCTAGACATACTAAAAACAACATCATTTTTCATAATAATTAAAATGGGCAGGATTTTAAACTAATAATAAGTAAGTAAGTAAAGTCATTGGGGCGGCCTAAAGTCGGTATCAGCCAGTCAGCAAGGGAGTCTATCCCCTTTTCAATAGCGCTAGACCAAGGAGATTGTTTTGGCGTCTGAGGTGGAGCGCCACACCTACCATCAGCTCCTTACTTTACCACACAGATCCCTGTGCTACTCATACGCTAAGTTGGCGAGGACCGGTATCGAACCAGGAACCTCCTGATTCCTAGCCGAACACTCTACCGACTGAGCTAAACTGGCCCTATTAAACTAATAATACTAGACTATATTAAGGGCCAATTTAGTTCAGTTGGTTCAGAATCCATTTAGGAACCACAAGGTTCTGGGCTCAATACCGTCTCTTGCTAACTCAGCACAGCTTGGATAAAAAAGTGAGGAGATGATGGTAGGTGTGACAATAGGCCACTCTGCCAACTTTATTTATATTGTTATGAAATCTTATAAGTAATGAATGTCATCAATAGGTTAATGTTTGAGACCCACTGATGGTCATTAATTGTACAAATTTAAATACAACACAATGATCTTTTTTAAATCTTTATTTTCCAGGAAATTTTGGGGAAAAATCATTGGAAAAAAAGTGTCATAACTTTGTTTTTCTGGTTAGAAAATCCTCAGCTAGATGTCTACTTTATACATTTAAACAAAAAATAAAGATTCAGTTGAGCTAACCTGATGAACACAATGTAAAGATCCAATCTAAAGTACATTGTACATTAAACCCATATGTAAATGCCATCCATATGTAAAAAAAAATCACATAATTTTTTATGGGTACTATGCTAGCTTTAAAATAAGGATCTTCAATCTCAACCACTTCTCTTCAGATTGATTGTGAAATTTCTTTGACTTTACTGGAATAGATTTCTTTCACGTTTTATAAAACCAAGCCTTTTACAGGAATGGAAAACTTTAGAATCAGTGTCTGATGGTAACAAAAAAAAAACTATTTTTACAAAAATTATATAAATTAAAAAAAAAAAAGGACTCCATCAATTAACTGGAAGCATTATCAGGAAAGCTTCTCCCTAAAACCAATTGATGAATACAGAGTTATCTTCTCTTTATCATGGCTGCTGCTGACACCATTATCACTTTTTTCCTTCGTTTGAAGGGTGTTAAAAAAAAAGGGGAAGATAAAATGGAATGCAATCAACTTTCCAATAACTGTTAATGCAATTGTTGTTATTTACATCAATCAAACTGTAAACAAAGGTGTTAGGAGGGGGGGCTTTTTCACCTTGTTTTTTGCTGTTGTTGAAGTTAAATGCTCACCAGGTAGTAGACAAATCAGAGTAAAAATGCACCAAAATGATTCACATCAAAGCTTATAATAATATGGCACATTTGCAACCATTACACATTCATACCCCCCCCCCTTCTGTACTCGTTTAGTGAAAAAGCTTTGTATATTCAGATATTTACACTTTTATTGAATATCAACTTTCAGAGAAATATAAAACCAACTTTTATCACAATTGTCAGTTTTATGGGTAGATTTTTTTTCTTTTCATTAAAGCACCACCATTTTTTTTTTTTTTTTTTTTGTGGTTACTTTGATTTCTTTGCTGATTTTATTCTGTAATGTCAAATCGTACAATTCAACTTTCAACATTTCCTCAAATATTTTTATCATTGTATTTTCCTGGTTCATTTCTTGGAACTGATCCATTTGAATTCATAACCTTTTTTCATTTTACCACCCTTTATAAATCACAAAAATCATATGACAACAAAAATATCTATTTTATATCAAGAGTGTGTGCATGTACTCACTGACTGGAATTTTATAAGATTATATAATGATATAGAATTGCTATAATGTCATTTAACATGGCAAATACTTTAAATACAGATGAACAAAAAAGAAAATACATTTTTTTGCACTATGGTAACATACTTTTTGATGCTTCACTATTGTATGCGTACAGTATTAAAGATTTGATAAATATTATAGTTGCACATAGCATAACTATTGCATGGACAAAAAATTTACATTTGTAAATAAATATATGTGTATATTTGATATTTTCATTTATACACATAAAATATAACAAATACAGTATAGAAAATGATATTTTTTTATTACTCAAAGGCCATCTTTTGTGGTCACTAAACACAATGTTCAGTTATATACTATTTATAGAATTTATATCATAATTAATTACAAATGAATAAATAAGGGGAAGTATTCTAAAATTAGCATTTAATAGTAAACACAGTGATTGCCCTCTTCCTCTCACATACATGCACTATTATCATTAAACATTTAAGTACAGCCATGGGTTCTACAATATTGAAAGTCATCTTGACATGAACAGCAACAGCAGCACGCAGTGGGCTAAATTGGCTGTTTCATATGGTCATTTGGGTTGAACATTATAAGTTTCTCAAAAAATATTATAAACCATATAACGGACAAGAATTTCATAATTTAATATTTATTAGATTTTTGACACACGTAAAAGTGCAAAAAAAGATTACAGCACAAGATCAATTGGCAATATATATCACACATCAATCACTTTCAACATGCAAACCCAGATAGGGGGATATTTAATTATTATTTTTGATAATTTATGATCATATTTTTATAAATGCCTTGAAATAGAATGAATTTTATCTGAAAAATTTCAAGATGTTTTCCAAATAGCCAAGACAGAACTGAACATAATCACTTTAAAGAGACAGCACGTAGGTCCTTATTTTAGAATAAATATATGAATAGTATGTTATACCTTGGTGTTTTCATATTTACAGATATACAAAAATACTTTTTACACATTTTTTACCCCTAAAATAGTAATTTTTGAGGGATATTATTACCATAAAATTCTTATTATAAAAGTAAAATTTTACTGAAATAGTCATAAAAATATATTACTAAACCTTTCAGTCTAAAAGCTCAGAACATTTCTGGAAACCATAGTGGAATTTATTTTAAATTAGTATATACCTGAGCTATTTTAAATATTGCACCATCATTTTTTAACAATAAATTTGCACACAAATTTTACCATCATTTTTTTGATAAAACTGTCAACTTCAAAACACCATAAATTTTCAACAAAAAATGATAGAAACAACTTTTTAAAAAAAAATGTGTTTGCCCAAAAATTTAAGATTAAGAATGTGCACATGTATTTTCAAAAAAATGTTCAATCATTGTGCATCATTCATTTAAAGTGAAAAAATCAGATGCAACAAATCTCAGACATCATTTGTTTGTGTGTCAGGTGGTTAAATATGTGCACATCCATACTAAACTTTCAAGATTAGACTTAACAAACATTGGTAGGGTAAAACATTCCAATCATACCAATGTCTCACTAACAACATCCATACCTATTAAGGTTGTATAGACATGGTCAATAGAATCAGATCAAAGGCGTTTGGTGTAACTGGATTTGGTCCTATATATCGGATTAAGTTTCAAATTGGATTGGAAATTGCTTTATTCTCTAAGAACATTTTTTGCTATTGCATTAATAAATATTTCACTATAAATGCCTCTTTTTCTGCTGTGTTATGGTAACATACAAACAAAAATTGGATCTATATAGATTATTATTATCATTATTATTATTAGCTCAGTCGGTAGGGTGTTCAGCTAGAAACCACAAGGTTCCTAGTTCGATACCGGTCCTCGCCAACTCAGCATATGAGTAGCACAAGGATCTGTGTGGTAAAGTAAGGAGCTGATGGTAGGTGTGGCGCTCCACCTCAGACGCCAAAACAATCTCCTTGGTCTAGTGCTATTGAAAAGGGGATAGACTCCCTCACTAACTGGCTGATACCGACTTTAGGCCGCCCCGACAACTTTACTTTACTTTATTATTATTACTACTACTACTACTACATCTTCATCATCATTATTGTTATTGTTGTCACTCAGCCTCCAGTGAAATACCATCAGGTAACACTGATGTAAAAACTCAAAATAATAATAATGATAATAATAATAGTTGCTACTGTATGTGTATGTTTGTGTGCACCTTTATGAAAAAAAAAATGTTTTTTTCAAAGAAAATTTATTTTTTCAAAATTCAAGAGTTGCATACAACTTCAAAGGTCATTCTTTGCAAAAATCAATATTTGTTTAATAAACAAAAAAAATATGAATGACTTTTAAAATATTTTCATGTCAACATCTACATGAAAAATATAAATTATATAATTGTATATTCATTTTTCATTTAAAGGGGATTTTATATATATATATATATATATATATATATATATATATATATATATATATACACACACCTTTTTTTTTATATATGACTATATTTCTGTGATCTACAAGAATGCAGTCCTCCATTTCTATCTTCAGTGCATATAGATAAATAAACATGCAGATATTTTAATGCTTGTATTTTTAGGACTAAATTAAAGGATTTTTTTTATTGCAAAGATCCTCGTTTTTTAAATATTTTTTAACCATTGCTGTTAAATAAAAATATGTTAATACTAAGTGAGTGTCTACCTTGAGTTGTGGATCTTGTGTATAGGGATTTAAAAATATCTATAAAATGGTGATAAAAGCCAGTAAGAACAATAAATATCTTGGCTAATGAAATGTTTAATCAATATGGTGTCATATTGACATTGATAGTATATAGTAACCTTAGGAAAAGAAAAGTGACTTTTTTCACTTAAAAAAGATCCTTCTTATGGACAAAAAGAATAAAAATATTCCAAGTAGTTAAGAATGATAGTGGGGTTAGGGTGGGGCTTTATGTATCTTATACTGAATTACAGTAGGAATTATGATGATTGGGTGGAGTAAAACAACAACCGGTTCTTATCTTCTTTATTTTCTCATAATTCATTGAGTCAGAAACAATGGAAGCTTTTATTCTTGCAGATATATTTAAAAATTTGTCTTCAGGAGGCTGTCCCCAATACAGCACTTACCCCCTTATCTATAAATGTCAAGGGTCAGATTCATTGCCTAATGTTTTAGATGCTTCCCAACGAGAGAATACCAATGGAGACAAAGCAATTTTTAACACTAATTTTGACTATGCATCCATGTGTGAGTGGGCACTCACTTAAACATTTGACCTTGTGTCACATCCTGCCTGTGAGCGGGGGGGGGGGGTTTAAATACTGAGATCATTGAAAAGTCGAATGCAAAAGTTAAAAGTCACAAGCATTTTGTGTCAATTCATTACCCATTTCTCTCCAGCCTATCTTTAATTGGATGACTTCTGACCTCTACCCCTTTAATTACCCAACTCACTTCTCGTCTGCTACTTTTCCCTTTCACAAAATCTATCAGACTATATATACACACATCCAATAACCAACATGACTCAATGTGGCTCCATGAAGCCTCTACATTCCTATTTAGTTTTGAAATAAATATATTTGCTTACACAGTGTCACCTGTCAACAGGTGAACTTTTCTGACATTTTGATAACAAACTGTCAGTCTGACTGAATAACAGGGTGTTACTAAACTTAAATGATCAGAAATTCACAATTTCTCATTTGTATTTAACATATTAAGAAATTATTCTAAAAATGACGAAGAGAAGCCAGATATGCAATCTTATTGTTATCAGAATAAATGGAACTTATCCCGAAGGATTTGCTTTTTCCTTATCTCAAATTTGATTAAGATTCAATATTTCAAGATTAATTTATGTTTCCATTATCTCAAATGTTAATACAATAAACAAGATCTCGACACAGGAATGTGTTGATAAAATGTCTTTGAGAAACATTTCAAAACTGTGTGAAAGGTTCATTCTAAGAGGTCTGAGATGTACTTTTGATTACTGAATGAGATAAGGAACTTTTAGGAAGAGCAAAGGAAACAGAAGGTACTTGTGGGTGGGAAGAACTAATATAATAATTTATTAAGGTTTTTAACTCACTTATTTGTACATCCCTGTGGGACTTATCTAAGATCATAAACAGCCTTGGGCATCAAGCAGAGACCTCACCCACTGGAATGCCAATATCTCTGTACTTTGATCATAAAGATAGGACCATAAACCCTGAGTAGGCCAGGACTGTTTGTTTATATAAACTGTTTTAAGACAACAATTATTTCGTTTATGTACATAAACATATATATACATACAGAGATCAGTAAATATGCAATATGTTAAGTGATTTCCCACAGACAAATAGGAAATAACTTTCTAATAGATTTCTTTCTTTCTTTTTAATTTTGAATACCTAATATATAAATGGGTATCTATATACATTTATATAAGCCTACTCTATATACATTTATATAAGCCAACTCTATATACATTTATATAAGCCTACTCCTTTTAAAAAGATCATTGTTATAATAATCAACTGAATGATTTGATCATGTAAGAAATACTCTTGCTTTTATTTAATGGTTGAATGATACAATATAAACTGTGACATTTTTACTTAATTTCAAATAAATTATGTAAATATAATGGAGTTTTCCATAAGATAGCATAAATCATATAATTTGTCTTATATATAGACACAGAAATCTATGCATGGGGTCGGTTTAGCTCAGTCGGTAGAGTGTTTGGCTAGGAATCACAAGGTTCCTCGTTCGATACCGGCCCTCACCAACTCAGCGTATGAGTAGCACAGGGATCTGTGTGGTAAAGTGAGGAGCTGATGGTAGGTGTGGCACTCCACCTCATATGTAAAAACAATCTCCTTGGTCTAGTGCTAGTGAAAAGGGGATAGACTCCCTCGCTGTCTGGCTGATACCGACATTAGGCCGCCCCCGACGACTTTATTTTTTATATCCTAAAGCAGCCATAGGCAAACTGCGGCCTGTGGGAAACATAATGTAGTACTTTTCTGAATTACCTGCCTAATTTCATGAGGAAAACAATGTTTATTAAAATATGCACCTGTAATTTTATAAAAATACTTTTAATAACTTTTTGATACATTTTTCAAAGCATTCTTTTTTTCTTTTAATTATTCTGCAACGTATCATGGCAACAGCGTGTGTTGATATCAGTGATAATATCATATCAAGACTTCAATTTTTTTTATAGAAAAGATCTTTTTAACAAAGAGAAAAAAATATCAACTTTTCCTATTCTAATGCATAGGTCTTTTCTCATGAAAATTCAACAAAAAATTACCTTGTATTTATTTTTAGTAGTGTAGCCCACCTGATGATAAAGCCATATTGCATGTAGCTTGCTTTTTGAAAGAAAAAAAAAAGCCTGTCCTAAATGATGTAACCCTAAAGATAGAAATAGAATCTGCATGTAAATGTTATGCTACAATATTAGCCATATATCATCACTGTATTTGTTACATAATCTATGCGGTTGCATAAGATTATTGTCAATCCCCTGTATTTCTAAAGGGATGGCCTTTTCATATCACGGGCGGGACTTTCCATGGAATAGTACAGAAAGCCCGCGAAATTCGTGAAGTCACGTGGGACCTGGTTGGGTCCTCAGTTTTTCAGTTGGATGTCAGGCAGTGAAGATGTTCTGCCTTAACTGTAACTCACTCTGCATACGCGCGCTATGTTAGTCAGATATTTAGTTACATGAAATGTATAGTTAAGTAAATAAAAACTTAAGCAAATAACACGGTTTTGTGATTAATGAATGTCTTGGTAACAAGACTGATATAGAAGAAGTTAAGTGCGACCGACCACCAAGACACTAGAAGATGACTAGAAGAACAGAAGAAGAACTTAAAAGATGTCAAAGATGCCAGAAGAAGAATAGAAGAAAGTAAGGAGAAGGGTATACAACATATATTCACAAACAAAATCCAGTAACTAGTGAAATGTTCAAGCCTCATTTGAGCATCCATTCCTTTGTATTGTCAGTTATGTCATTTTTCCAAGGAGGGATGTGTCAAGTAATTAATTTCTTTGTAGGCCTGAAAAACAGTCGTTGTAGGGCAACCCAATCTACAAAGAAAGTGTTTTATTTTCTAGGTGAGCAAGTCAAACCTCTGAAAATTCTGATGGTTGACAAAAACAATCTTTTGATCCTCTACACTACCAGTATTATGGAATTCATCAACTAAATGAAATATTGTTGACTTGTTGGAAAGTTTAGAACTATACTACTCAAAATGGTGGTACATATACCAGTGCTGCTACACAAGTCATCCATTGCAAGTATGTGGCAAATTTTCAGTTTTACATCTATTAATAATGGAGATTCGCTTCCAGTTTTTGTCTGTAACAAAAACTACATCATTGCTTACGTCACATTACCCAAAATCAATCATAATAAATACACTCAAAATTTGAACATGCAAGCATTAGACAGTCCTCATTGTTTTATAAAACAAGTTTTAATAAATACATGACTGGTATTATATATCTATATATAGTTTGTTTTATTTTAATATATATTTAAAGTTTACATTTCAAATTGTTTCATTTTTTAATCCTTTAACAAATTTGATGATTTTACTTAGGGTAAAAACTCGTTGACATTGAATTTTTAACTCCCACCCCTCAGGCAATATGTTTCAAAAAATCTATTTTTACATCGCCCGGAGGGTGTTTTTTTTATTTTGCTAGTTATCATAATATATATATATATATATATATATATATATAACATTTAATGTAAAAATTATGTCAACTTTTATCATATTCATTATATCTCTATAATTTTTCTGGTATGAATTGTCATCACTTCAGATATTCCAAGAATATTTTCTAGAATAATAAACAAATAATGATATGGTACTAGTACATTGAAAAATATCCTACTGCTACGCTACATCAGATAGTCTATACAAGTGCTTGTCAACCTAAGGAAAGTGCACATTAAATTTATCTCTCCCACACTTGTAAGATTTATGTGAATTACATTTCTCCACAGAAACAAACATAGTTGATGCAAAACAAATGAATGGATGCTCAAATGAAATTAATATAAGATACAATTATTTCACCTGTTAAATAATGTTGTCTGCAAATAGTGTTGCTATATGACTAATACTGTAGATTCTACTTCTATCTCTCATCTTGTAATCCTTCAAGATATATCCTGTATATATATCATTTCTATATTTTATATACATTTATAGATAAGACAAATTACATGGTTTATATTATTCTATAAAAGACTCACTTATATTTACATAATTTATTTGAAGTAAAAATGTCACTAAAATGACATTCCCAACCCTATTGCCCTTATGGCAAGCCCCAACCCCTTTTTATCATATGGGTGCTAGAAGGCGGTGGCTGCGGGTCTACATGTCCTGGGAATGACGTTAAACTCTATCTGATGGTGAGGTTCCAGTTTTGGAGGTTTGGGGAATGTGGAGCACCCCTTCATCACCATTGCTCCCTGGTCCACTCTGACCCGGAGTGGTAGTACCTGTTAGGGTCCCACCTATGGGTTAAATAGAAAACATGAGTTTATAAACAAAATTGTATTATCCATTAAGAATTGATTTATTTCAAAACTTTATCGGCATTAAATGACCCACTGAGGTTGATATGCCGAAAACAAAAACCAAACCAAAACTAAAATGATAAGTTTATATTGTGTCATTCAAGCAATCACAAATCACCTTTATTACTTTTAATTCACTGTGACTTGTATAGTCAGTCTACTTTGCGATTTAAAAAAAATGGGACACACTAACTTGTGGTTTTCTCACCGCAGAAGATTTGGACCTGTTTCCCAGCAATGCCGTGTCTGTGCCAATACTCATGGTGTAATCAGAAAATACAGTCTCTTCATGTGCAGAAGATGTTTTAGAGACTATTCCAATGACATTGGATTCAAGAAGTTGAATTCCTTGAAGATTCCAGAGATGCTGAAACATCTTTCATCTCATTTATTCCACTTCATAATGGAAATTCAATAAATTAATGTAAATTAATGTATAAGAGTCATTAGTCACTACATAAATTCAGATGTGTTTTAATTAAGATGGTGTCATTTCCCCATGAAATGGTAACCCTTTGAAATTAGTAGACCAGTTTACATACCTTGGTAGTAATATCTCATCTACTGAAAGTGATGTCAACATATACATAGGTAAAGCATGGACTGCTATTAACAGGTTAATGACCATATGATCTCTCTGATAAAATAAAATTTAGATTCTTTCAAGCCGTAGCCATGTTAGTACTACTGCATGGTTGCACCACTTGGACTCTAACAAAACATTTGGAGAAAAAGCTAAATAGAAATTACACAAACATTCTGTGTGTCATTTTGAACAAATCTTGGAAGTAGCAGCACTTGTATGGCCACTTACCTCCCATCTTGCACTGCTGAAAAAGTAAAGGCGAACTCATAAGCAACTTTCTCTTATGGACTTTTACACAAGGACACACCAGTGTTAGACAACCAGTGAAAGCTTACATTCATCATTGGATGCCAAGTGTGATGGCCAATAGGGATAGATAGTGAGAGAGTGTCAAAGTCATCTGTTCTGTTACATGCCTTGATGATGATGATGATGAATTGAAGAATAATCAAAGTTCCAATTACTGTCGAATTGGGAAGACATGGCAACCAATGGTTGTAACCCAATACAAACCCGAATAGTTGCAAAGTCTACTGCAGAATGACAGGGTATTTATAAAACTCCACAATATCATTCAAATCAAGGAGCCAATCGGAACTCAAGGAATGGAATCACCCAAATTCATGAATGGATCATTTTTGATTTCTATATATATACCAACTGTCTTGGACACTGCTTCAGTTGTACTTAGTTAGCTGCTGTTATTCAAACCAACAGTAGACTAACTGACTTCAATATGGCACTGTGAACCGGATGATGATGATGATGATGATGATCAAATTATTCAGTTGATAATCATAATTATCATATTTTTAAGACAAGTAGGCTTATAAAAATAAATTAATTTTGTATGGTGTCAGAATTTCCTGGAATCTCAGTTCATAAAGTGTGAAAGACTCAGAAAAGCTTGTTTGATCAAAGTTAATCAGGAAACCATTACAATGCTAAATAATTTTGAATTTTTCATAATGAAAGACATGTTTGGAAATGACATTGTATTTTATAGAAAATGAAACCCTGATTAGTGTATTAACTGCATTTTTTATTTTCTAAATGTGGCAATAACTTTAACCCATTAACTGCTAAACATTTATACACCTTGTCACTCAGCCAAACAGAAGATTTATTGGATAATAAACAAATACACCAAACCCTTCACAATCAGCTTAGTCACTCATTAAAAGCAAAAGAATTTTTTTTTTAAACTTTCAGTGCCAAAATAAAGGAAATCAATCGTGATATTGATTTAAAGATTTTTGAATCAATTCAACGTGTTGAGATAAATGTTAAAATTGTTTTAGAAATGAATGTCTATGTTAATGAAATTTGCAAAAAGAAATTCATCTCAAAATTTCCATAGAATTACTTAATGCATTTATTTGTTGGTTATCTAATAAATCATCAATTGTGATCTTATTAGTAAAATCTTCTTCCTTTATCAGATGATGAATTTAAGTTTGTTTGTTTGTTTTGTTTTGTTTTACAGCATATCAACCTCAGTGGGTCATTTAATGCTGATAAAGTTTTGAAATAAATCAATTCTTAATGGATAATACAATAATGAATCTAAGTTTGATCACTTTTAGAAAGATAAATAATATATATTATTCATTTTGATGATAGATTAGTTCTCATACCTAGATAGCAATATCACATCAACAGAAAGAGATGCCAACATATGTATTGGCAGTTTATTGATCATATGCAAATCTGATCTCTGATAGAATAAAATGGGAATTCTCCCAAGCTGTAGCTATATCAGTACTACTGTATGGCTGCAACACTTGGAGAAAAAGTTAGATGGGAACTACTCAATGTAGCTATGTACTGTTTTGAATAAATCCTAGAAGTATAGCAGCTATTTTGTAGGGTAAACCAAAAACTTCACTTATCACGGAGCCCCCAATGAGGGTAGTTGCGTAAATAGTGGTCCCTAAACTTCACTCAACCACTTACCCCAAAACAGGGCTTACTTATCTACGGACCATTGACCTGGACGGAGGCATTTTTTCACAGCACACTTTCGAAGGCACAAAAGCACACTATAGAAGGCTGAAGACCAAATAGTCTACTTGAAAAGGGCCCATTCACTGTCATTTAAAGAACTGTTACCCGGGCGAGAAGCTTCTAAAATAGCATCCCCCATCACTTATCACAGAAACGGTTACGAGAAAGAACGAGAAACATCCGAAGAAGCGTCCTATCAACTTTCCAACCAGCAACAGAATACCCCTGTTATCACCACTACTCCAAAAACATTACTTAACTCAGATAAGTCTTGTAGCAAATACCAATAAAATTTGCAACAAGTTCTTGTATTAAATTTCCATTGTGTGTTTGTCTTCTTTGTCCGACAATTTGCCTACAACTACGGAGAGATAAGAGCTCCTTCGAATCCGTAAATACTCTTAATGTTGGCCGACCAGCAAAAACTTACATTAACCAACTCTGTGTCATTGAATACGGAGTAGAGGATTTGCCAAGAAAGTGATGACCAATAGGGAAAAGGGTGAGAGAGAGTCAAGGGAATCCATGCTGTCAGCATAACTTTATGATGATGTGGAAAATGAATTTGTATTGGTTATTATTGTAGAAATCAGGAGAAAACAGTTTGCATTTCCTTTTATGCCAATGCCCTTAGGAAAGGCATAAAATCACTTTGTTCTCCCCAGCTCTGAGTAAATAGTAAGGCTGACTGGGTTCTTTAGCCTTGCTTAGGTGACCAATCAAGAAGAAAAATTCTGAATTCAAATCAGCTTTACTCCACTTAAATATTGTCCTTGTGTCACATCCTGCCTGTGACAAAGAGGTTGGGTAAATGTACACACACACACACACACAAGAGACACACATACACACACACATATACACACACACACACACACACACACACACACAAAGAGTCACACACACACACATACACACAAAAGACACACACACACACAAGACACACACACAAAAGACACACAAACAAGAGACACATTCAAAGAATATGCACATCTCAACTTTCCATAGTTGAGGACAAATGATTATAAATGGATAATGTGGGCACTAAAACTTTTCTTGGAATCAAAACAGCCAAATTGCAATAAATTCTTCATGTAAAATTGGGGGAAAAAATCTAAGAAATACGGAAGAAGCAAGTCTCTTTGAAAAAGTCAATCACAGACTTTGATGTTTCAATCAAATCTTTATTGAATAAAAGCACAACCACAATTAACAACAAGAAAATTGATTATTACTTCTCAGTAAAAAAAAAAAAAAAAAGATTTAAAGGGTTTAAAATAGGGAGACTAATTCAGAAGAAACATCTTTTTTCTCTGATCAGATCAGATGTGATTTTGATTGGTCTTAACTAACAAGTATTGATTCTTACTTTCTGACAATATGCTCATTAAAAAAAAAGAAGACCCGGAAGTCTTATGACCAACTGAATGTTATATTTTTTGCTAATACTGAATGTATAAAAGATTGATTTTAACATCATACCAACCCATTTCTGCCTAGAGGTTAAGGAATCATGTTCATATTTACATTTTTTGTGTAGCTATTTTGTTTGCACATTGGCCTATCAAATACAAATAATTTAAAACACATATATTTGATTCATAGATGGAACCCTAACAGGTACTATCACTCAGAGTTAGAAAGGACCTGGGAGTAATAGCAATGAAGGGGTATTCCGCAATCCCCAGATCTCCAGAACTGGAGCCTCACCATTAGATGCAGTTTAGTGTTTTATCCAGGACACCCATTTGGGAGATACAGTCAGCATATTCTAATCCAGGGGACAAATGAAGAATTTTTTAAACAATTTGAATTCTGTTTCCTATGTGTGCTTGCAAAATATAACAATAAATAATTCAGAATACTTAACTGAACCTAACACCTTTTATCCACCAGTCTAGTAGTGTAACTTTTCAGTGAAAGCTTGCATTATCTGACTGTTTTAATATCTAACAAAATTGGAAAAGACCTCAATAAATTCAAGATAAGTGTATAGACATAAAGTGCAAGAAATTTCTATATTACAGCTACTCTGTCTGTATTTCTGAAATGAGGAATTATCATTATTATTATAATACACTGATGTACTCAGACTAGTGTCTGCATCTTGTCTGTTATTATCATCATAACATTTTGGCTGTTGTACTGTTCTACGTTTTTCTGTTGTAATCAGTAACCTTCTGGGAAATTAATTAACAAAGAAAAGACAATATGCTTAAGACTTTAAAAAAGATTGCACTACCTAATTACTCTATAAATACATTGTAACAAGACATATTTTCTCATTCTGAGGCATAGAATTTACAAATCGGTTTAAGGCGCCAAGTTACCAGATATTTAGTAAAGAACACAAGACAAAGTGGAAAAAAGACTTAGTATATCTTGTAACCCAACAGTCCTGATTTCAAATCATGGGTAAAGTATTGCATAAGAATTCATACTCTGGTTAATTAGATTGATCCCTTTAATTGATTGATTTTAACGGCATGTCAACCCATCTAGGGTTATCTTTTATTAGGAAATTGTGTTCATTGTACACTTATATTTACATCCTTTGTGATGTTGTTTCTTGTGTGTTTTGCATAATATCAAGTATTCCTATCTAATACTAATAATTATATGGTTTCAAGTATTCCTATCTATTACTAATAATTATATGGTTTCAAGTATTCCTATCTAATACTAATAATTATATGGTTTCAAGCATTCCTATCTAATACTAATAATTATATGGTTTCAAGTATTCCTATCTAATACTAATAATTATATGGTTTCAAGTATTCCTATCTAATACTAATAATTATATGGTTTCAAGTATTCCAATCTAATACTAATAATTATATGGTTTCAAGTATTCCTATCTAATACTAAATAATTATATGGTTTCAAGTATTCCTATCTAATACTAATAATTATATGGTTTCAAGTATTCCAATCTAATACTAATAATTATATGGTTTCAAGTATTCCTATCTAATACTAATAATTATATGGTTTCAAGTATTCTATCTAATACTAATAATTATATAGTTTCAAGTAACTAATGATAATCCTTAGTAAACAATTATATAATTGAGTAACTATTAATACAAAGAATCTACAGATATATGGTATCAAATATTCCTATCTAATACAAATAATTTTTAAACAGATCTATTTGAACCATAGATGGATCCTAACATGTACTATCACTCCACATCAGAGTGGATCTGGGAGTAATTGCAATGATAGGTACTCTAGCCACTCCAAAACTGGAGCTTCACTATCAGATACAGTTTAGTGCCATGCCCAGGAAGCCCCCTTCTTTATGGGATGATCTTACACCCTCTACAGGGGATGTAGTCAGCGTATTCTAATCCCTGCTGACAAAATGGCATGGTTCATTGAAAGAAATAGATAAACAACATCTAAAGGATAAATTAAGTAGGGAGAATTAACTGATAGAAGATAGTGTTGAAGTCTGAATAGCAGAAAATGCAAAAAATGTACTCCTGTTGATTGAATAAAGGGTTTGGTTTGAAATTCCTAGAAGGTTATTACTTATGACAAATACCTGAATGAGGATACAACAACTGAAACTATGTGACTATAATAACACTAATCCAGGTACATCAATATATAATACAGCTGTTCTCTTGATTATTATATGCAAATGAAGTTTACCATCAAAGAATTCCTTATCAGATATTGGAGAGTCATTCAATAAATAAATGGACATTTTTTGAATAAGAGGAAAAAACAAAGTAATTTTTTTTTTCAGAATTCTTTTCCATAAATGTAAACACTGCATCTGAATTGTCTGGAATTTTTTATAGCAAAAATTATTTTAATCTCACAAAAATATTTCTTTGAGGCTATACAAAATTGTGGCAAATTAAACTGAGTGCTTGACCAGAGGTCTGTCAGAATATTTTTGATAGCTGAGAAGTGCAAACCATGTGAAATTTATAGAAGAATGCATGATGTGTTCAGAGAAGTATATTTTAGTCAAAATAATCTTTTAAAATGGGCTAAATGAAAAAAGGCCAATGAAATGGAAACACACTGATTCTCTAGTAAAGAAAAAAATCCTGGTGCATCGGTCAGTAAAGAAGATGATGCTGACAATCTTCTAGGAGATGAAATGACCCATCACTATGGATTTCCTTGAAAAAGGTAGAACTCTAAACAGTGCTTCCTATTGCCAACTCCTTAGCCAATATTCATATCTCTCATACATACAGATCTTAAGCAGAATCTTTTTTTATTATTATTATTATTATTATAAACTCATTGCACCTTCGGTTTTCCGGTTAACACCGGGGTCTAGCGAGCTTCGACCGCTGGACTCGTCGAGAGTTTAATAATAGCGTTGATTCCTGAGGCGCCACCCTTGTGGGGGAATGCCCAAGAGATCGACGCAATTTTTGTTCTTTCCCACCATGAGCTTCAGCTTGTGGGTGGGCCCACATTAAAACGAGGCCTTGTGCCCAGCCCATACAAGTGGGGTATGAGGCAAATACCCATACAGATCTTAAACAGTGATAATCAGTTGAGGATATTGAAAAGTCCTAACATCATAATTGTATCCTTAGAGATGAAAAGCAATGATTTTACAAATCAGCTTTTCATGAATTAAAAGAGAAAAATATCTGAATAATAACCTGAAAAATATCAAAGTAAAGAAAAATTCTAAAGAATGGCATGAAAAGTTCCTGATTTCTAAGAATGAGGAAGGATATTTTTAAATACATCTCTTGGTGACAGAAGCCATCTTTTACTCACTCACTGAATTTTTAGTAAACAACATTGCTTGCTTCGTTTTTTTTTCGTTTTTTTTTTTTTTCATAATAATTGTCATGCATATCACAAATCAATATATTTTGTATATTTAGTTGAACTGAATGAAACTCAAATTACATTTTGAGTTACTGAAAAATAAAATTTAAAAGAAGTAAATTTAGTTTTCTTCATACTCAACCCATTTTTACAATATACTTGTCTTATTCTAATTTAATTCTTAAACTGTCTTGTTTAAACTAAGTCTCATCTGCCCATAAGTTATTGTGTTGTTGCTGAGCAATAAATTATGGATAGAATTCTGGAAAGAAGACATGATAATAATTCAGTACTCATTAACATATGGACATGGATCCTATTGGCTTAAACTCATCAGCAAACAATATCTCAAAAGTAATATTTTAAAACTAGAATGAATAAATTATCTTAAACAAAGGAAAGCAGCAACTGATTAGAAGTGTCTTCTATATTATATATTACACAGTATTACACATACATAAGTACATCCATAATTATATCAAAAAGAAAATGGTAATTTTCTTCTAAACCAAAGACATCAGGATTTCATTATTTCTAGTGGAATATTATAAAATCAAAACGGATATTATTAGGTATTATTATAAAACCTCCACAGCATTAAAACTCATTGAAAACATGAATATTTTGTCGTCCAAATATATATATATATATATATATATATATATATATATATATATATATTTATTAAATATAACTGTTTATACAAAGGTTTTAGTGAGCATCTACCTAAGGTTTCAGACGTTGCCTTCTTCAGGACACTATTTAATCCCTCTGATGTGTCTGCAAGTACACATTTTACAGTTATATATTTGTAAACCTCTTACATTTGTAATTGAATAAAGCTCTTACATTTGTAATTGAGCACTTTATTTTCCTTTATTTCATCTTGGAAAACTTACCAATATATCTATATATATATATATGCAATTCTATTTTTATTCAGTATTGTAAAGATTGGTAAGAAATAATACCTAATAATATCTGCTTTGACTGTAGAATGATACTATTCATTCAAGTAATATATGGAGGTGTGCTTAGTGCAATGGTTATCACCATAGGATATGTAATTGGCAATTCAAGTTCAAATCCCAGAAGAAATAGTTTGCATTTTACTTTGTACTAATGCTTTGGGAAAGCTATGAATCCATCTGTTCCCCACCCCAGCAATGGGTAAATAGTAGGGCAGACTGGGTTCTTTAGTTCTAGTTAATGTCTTACAATTCTTTTTTCAGATATGAGCAGTTATGATCATGACTTGGACCAGTGCATACTGTGCATTTGCTATTAAAACATTTTTATGATTATTAAATCCATAATTGTGATATAGAGAGCTTTCATGCTCATTTCATTTAACGTTGGAATGATGCTATTCTAGACAGAATTTTTGACCCATAGGAGTATTGATTTTCAATCTGGAACAACATCATTCTGATGCAACATGAAGTGAGCACAAAAACTAGTAGCAATTAGATTTACCTGTATTAAAAACCATTTCAATAGCAAACACAAGCCATTATTGTAACTGATCAGATCCAGGAAAAAAAAGGTAAGACATTAGTGAGATGGAGCTACCATTACTATTTGCCTAAGATTATATTCACCACACAGGTGACAATTTAAAACGTGGGAGGTATTTCTGCTGCAACCTTTCACAAAAGCAAATACCAACCATTTGGAGATAAGATATTTAAGAATTACCAACAGAAGATTTACTTGTTGGTCCAATGTGTAAGATTTTCATGTTCCAAATTTTTATTAAACTAAAACGCCTTTGAAAAATATTGTAACTTGAGTATCAGAGGGAAAAGAGAAATAATACGAAGAAACATAATGAGTATTAAAGATAGGGAAAAAGTTTACAAAGCAAAGATACAAGGGAAACAGGGTAATTAGCAATTGCTAGGTTGAATTAACAAGTCCTGTGAGATCTTGTTTCTCTCTTCCTAGGTGGTGTCAGAAATTATTTATAGGAAAAACAGATGATTCCATACTCATTATTTAGGTACTATACATATATTTTTAAAATAATATATAAGCAGACATAAGTCTTTAATAATAATAATAATAATATAATAATATAATAATAATAATAATAATATTGCAGTGCCAGCAGATCACAGGCTGAAGCTAAAGGAAAATGAAAAAATGGACAAATATCTGGACCTTGCCAGAGAACTGAAAAAGTTATGGAACATGAACATGAAAGTGAAAGTGATACCAATTGTGGTTGGTGCACTTGGAACAGTCCCAAAAGGATTGGAAAAGGGTCTGGAAAGTTTGGATATCAAAGGAAGGATTGAAACCATTCAGAACACTGCACTGCTGCAATCTGCCAGAATACTCAGAAGAGTCCTGGAGACCTGAGGAGACTTGCTGTCACTCAGACTCCAGTGAAATACCATCAGCTAACACTGGTGTGAAAACTCAAAAGGAGTGAATAATAATAATAATAATAATAATAATAATGATGATGATGATTTAAAAATATTCAAAAAAATAAATTAATCAATTTAAATATCTTCAAAATCATCAAAAACTGAATTCTCAAACCCTAAATAGAAAAGGCAAATTAAAAAATATAAAAAAAAGTTTCATTCCACTGAAATATTTTTCTCTAGTTTGTAAGTAAAATATATTTCTTAGAGGGTGGAGTATTGTTCCCACTGTCATCAAAGGGGCTTGCAGTGTATAGTAAAATGTAGTGTTCACCTTAATAACAGAGAATATTTTATTAATAACGGCATCAAAGCATGAGAGTAGTGATATAGACAACCATGATGTGTCTATCCGATTCTCTTCCTAACAAGAATTAATGTATTCATAAAAATCCATCTTTTTCTGAGCTGTATTTCTGCTAATCAATGAAACTGAAACAACCACCAACCAATTTAGAAAAGGAAAATTTGAAAAAAAGAAAGAAGAAAAGGATCAAGAAAACTTGTTCAAATTGAGAACAAAATTAAAAAAAAAAAACTGAAAAAAAAAAAAATTCAATAATCTACCAAGTCTTAATGAAACTTTGGTCAAAGTAAAAAACAAATGAAAGAGAAAAGATGAAAGATAAGACGTTCTCTTGATATCTTCACAGAAGAATCTCTAGATTAAAAAAATAAAAGAATAAATGATAATGAAGTTCTTCTTCAGTGAGTCTAAATTAGTTAAGGAGAGTTACTTTCAAAATTCTTTAACAGAGAAAAGAATAATTTTTAAAAGTATTTATCCACTTGGAAAATCTATATAATCAAACAAAGAGGAAGTTTAAAAAAGAATGTTGAAAAGTGTGACATATTGAATGGTAATAATGAGAGTAAATTTATGAAAAGAGTTTAGTTCTAGTTAACTCACAAATGATTCAGATGAAATCCAGAGTCAATAAATATTATACAATCCAGTTCAGTATTAAATCCAGAAAGGGCAAAAATCTAAATAGACAAATCAAATTAGTAAATCCAACATCAACAAGATGTCACTTTTCCTTGGAAGAGACGTCATATTAAGTGGTTTATATGAGTTAGCTTATTTTATAGTAATTAGGATATTCATTTTTCCCAGAATGCAATGTTGATGGTTATTCATTTCAGACAATAAATTGTTTATGGCTTATATCAAGACAATAATCCAACAAAAATTCTTTGGAATGGTCCCAAAGAATTTAGCCAAAAGATCTTGAAAGAAATCCGAGAAGAAAAATCAAAACCACCTAAATAACAGCAACAATAATGAAAACAGCTAGAATACTGAGTAGAGTGCTGGATTATCGATGACACTTGCTGTTGCTTAATCTCCAATGTAAACCACCATTATAACAGATATGAACATTGAAAGAAAAAAGAAAACCATCTTGAAATATTATTCAGTCGACCATAAAGATGGTGCTTGACTTTCTTTTTATCTGTTTTAATCCATGTCATTTATGATTGACATTTTAATCCCTGTCCTTTAATCTGGCAACATTGCAAAACCAATAAAAATAAAGAATAAATAAAATCTTAACTGTCACCAGTTTTTATTCTCTACTTAAAATTTGACTGATTACAACTACATACATAATCAATAATCAGACTTAAACATCTTTTGCTTGTGTTGGCATTAAAACAAAAAAGATACTTCAGTCATTCTCTGAATTAGTGGCAGACAAGTGAACTATTTTGAACCTTAGAATTAAAATAAACTTGAGTATTGATAGTTATATAGAATTGACCTCAACTATTGTACAATTCTCATGACTACAAAGATTATTCAATAGTCAAATAAAATAAGAAATGTCCTTGGAACTAAAAATGTGTTCAAGTTTTTTCATGGAATATGAGATTTGATAAAAAGTTTTCTCTAGGAATATGAGGTTTGATAAAAAATATTGAGACTGAAGTTTTAAAATTTAAATAAAGTGCAGGACTGAACAATTTATACAGGGTGTTCAAAAAGTCACAGAGGCATTTAAAAATCAAATAAAAGTTTTGATTTATTTTAAATAAAATAATTTTTCTTTTTTGAATATAAATCAATTTTATCCCCAGTGTATAAATGTCTCTATGCTATAAAAAATATGCATGTATGTTATTTCAATATTAAATACCTGGGTGACTTTTGGGACACCCTACAAATATAAGTTAGGGTAACAGGGACATGAAGTCTGACATTTTCTCACCTATGTGATGTGTGCTTTTAGTTTTGAAATGTCAGCATACTAATGATTTTCTTTACTTACAGTTAAAACCATGTTAGAATTCTAAGGTGAAAATAAGTTGGTTTTATGCCATGCCAACATAAATTTTACTTTGAAAAATATTTTATCCCATTTATTTAAAATATGCTAAAAAGTTCTTGGTCCAACCAAGACAGAAATTCTTTTTTTTTGAATTATTGAATTTTTTTATGTTTAAAGAAAATTGAGAAACAATGTGACAAATATCTTTAATTTTGGGATTAATATGTGGGATAACATGTATATTTCATGGCCCTAGAGAGTATCAGGCAAGTCTGGCATTTCACAGTCCAATGTAGTTTGTTACCTTCACGTCAGCAAAAGCATCTGAAGCTGCCAAATTGTGCATTAACAAAATATTACAAAACTTTTTAACTCAACCTTGTACTATTATTTTAAAGTATTTTATTTGATATACATACGAGGGTGAGTCAAAAGTCATGCCATTTTGTTTAGGACAGGTATAATTACCAACACAGGAACATGTATCATACATCAAAATGAAGCTGGTCCTCTGTGGATCACATCCCTACTTTTCCACATAGTCACCATTCTACCTTAGAATTAGAGTATGTATCCCTGCCCGTAAAATTCGGTGACTGTTCTTTGAGCCACTTTTTCACTACAGATTTTTCATGGGCTGAAGAGATGATAGTCTGAAGGCGCTAAATCTAGTGAGTATGGAGGATGCGGTAAAGTTGTCCACCTGAATGAGGCGATTTTCTCTTTTGTCCTGATGCTTGTGTGTGGTCGAGCATTGTCATGCAGAAGGATGACATTGTCGATTGGCAATTTGGGTCTTACTCATCAGACTCTTGCTCTGAGCCTCATTAGGGTCTCAATGTAGACCTTAGTTTTATAAAAAAAATTCACATGATATAAAGAAAATGGCATTACTTTTTGACAACATATTTACCAAATCCTATGAACAAGGTCAATTTCTAAAGGGGAGATTAACAGATTTGAATTCAAAGTTTTCCTTCTCCTAGACCAGTTGCCTAAACAAGATTACAGAGCCCTGTCTACCTTACTATTTACCCATAGCTGGAGGGAGTGTAGTTGGACGTATACTTTTCCCAAGTGTATTGTCGCTTTGTGAAATACAAACAGCCTCGTCCAGGATTTGAACTCGTATCTCCAAGTCCATTTTCTTCGATGATAACCATTACTCCAAGCACCTCCATTTTATTTGATATAGAAGATCTCACTGATTGTCAATAAAGAAGGGACATAGTAAAAATTGCTTAACAAATTCAATGAAAATATTTTGTAAATAAAATTTAAAAAATCAATTTAAAAACTCTTAGTTTGACAATTACAATCAATTTGATTTTGTAGATTTCTTCAGTTATTCCAAAATGCCACAATTTGAAAAAGAAGACAATCCTCATTTTACTGATAAATGATTGACTCACATTTAATTAACCTCTGACAAAGAGGAGATGCCTTTGCCAAAAACAGAAAAAGAAAAAGAAAAAATTAAATTAAATTTGATCTAATGGGATTTTCATCAATTTCTCCTTCTACATTCAAACTATTTTGAGTAACAATACGATTTTATCCAGAATTGAATTAGAGATATAAAAAAAAAAAATAACCATAAATAGAACAATCTGCTCATGTTGGAATTTCTAGTTTCATAGTCCTCCTCCTCCTCCCTCTCCTTTTTTTTAATAGTGATTTCACTTTTTGTTAATTAAATAATATTTACTATTAAACACAAGTTTGCCTCAGGATATATTGTTGTCCTTTTATAGAAACAAGGAAAAATAAATTTTGTTGGTTATAATTAGGAATTAATAA
The DNA here is from genome assembly GCA_023376005.1 of Doryteuthis pealeii. NCBI lineage: Eukaryota > Metazoa > Mollusca > Cephalopoda > Myopsida > Loliginidae > Doryteuthis > Doryteuthis pealeii. The sequence continues at coordinate 117,726,785 of CM042146.1, read as the reverse complement.
ATTAGCAGATGCTTAAAATACCTTAATATATGTGGCATAACAGTTAGCTTTCTAGACAAGCAGTGATTTTGATTCTCACAGGGTGCCCTTGTGCTAAGTTTAGTATGTATTTACCCAACCCCTTTGCAACAAACGGGATGTGACACAAGGTCAATGTTTAAGCAGAAACTACTGGTTTAAATTCAGAGATTTCCTTCTCTTAGACTAGTTGCCTTACCAAAGCTAGAGAACCCAGTCTGTCCAACTATTTACCCATAGCTGGGTGTGTGGAGGGAAAAGATATGGATTCATGCCTTTCCCAAGGGCATTATCATAAAGTGAAACACAAACAACTTCATTCAGGATTTGAACTCAGGTTACTGATTCCATTTCTCAGATTGATAATTTTGGTAAATTGCTAAAGAATTAAGTTCTATGCTTATTTAAAATTTCTTTCAGAGAATATCAAAATGTCATAAAACCAACTTCCAAGTTAAATTAGGTTAGGAAGATTTGGAAAGGATTTGCCAGTCCTAACAATATGTATTCAAAATCCAGGATTTTATCAGGGTTTGAACACCGAACATTAATATCTGTAGGTTTGGTTGAGTAATAAAGTTGTAGAACATGAAAAGACAGTGATACCAATTGTAGTTGGTGCACTTGGAATAGTCTCCAAAGGCTTGGAAAAGAGACTGGAGGAATTAGATATCAGAGGAAGGATAGGGACCATACAGACCACAGCATTGTTAGAATACTCAGAAGAGTCCTGGAGACCTGGGGAGATTTGCTGTTACTCAGACTACAATGAAAGACCACCAGCTAATGTTGGTCTGAAAAACTCACAAAGAGGGAATAATAATAATAATAATAATAATAATAATAATAATAATAATAATAAAGAAAAATCTTATTCCAATACTAATTAAATTTTTTTAAATCTCGGCTGCAACTGGCTGCTCAGAATATTCAAAATGAATTAAAAATCTATTTTTATTTTTTTAGAAAAATAAAGTATTTAAATTTATACCTCATGTGAAAATATTCATGAGGATTATTCTCAGCGTGCACATTTAAATATCTTATTTATTCAGAGGATATGAAAACTTCATGCCGTCTTAACTAAATTTTCTAAACGTGTGTGTATGTGTGTGTGTTTTTGAATAATGAAAAAGTAAGTTTACTAAAAATTCAATTCTCCGTCTATCAAATGTGCAAGAGGCTTGAAAATGATAGGCAGCACTCATGCAGAGAAATTTAATTTTCATTAAAGATTTGATAACTTGAGGAACTACAGTGGCTTCACAGAAATACATATTATTCATCAAAAGATCCATGAAGACATTTTATGATTATGTAGATCTGAATTTCTCATCAAACATTTCTTTGACTTTGTATAGACAATTCATTGGAATGTCTATATGGATAAACATTTCTTTACATTTAGATTAAATTTGTTAATTCCTAGTGATTAGTTGTATAGTTTCTATACTTTATCACCATTGCTCCCATGTCCACTCTGACCCGGAGTGGTAGTACCTGTTAGAGTCCCATCTATGGGTTAAATAAAAAAACAAATTGAGTACCCATCAAGAATGGATAAAACAAAAACATCTTCAGCATAAAATGACCCAATAGGTTGATGTACCGTAAAACCCAACCACTGACCAACCAACTGAATTCTGAATGACAAAAAAATCTCCTAAGGTCTATAGGATTCTTCTAAGTCTTTGAACTGAATTTTAATTGTGTTGTGGTCTGGATAGTTTCGATTCTTCCTCTGATCTCCAGTTCCTCCAGTCTCTTTTCCAGGGGATCGTTCTATGAACACTGACTACAATTGGTATCACCGTCAGTTTCATGTCCCATGACATTTTCAGTTCTTTGTGTTATGTATTCTCCTTACTTCTATTATTCTTCTGATCATCTTTGTTATCTTATGTTCTTCTTCTAGCATCTGGAACTTTCCATTTGGGGACTTATAGTTTCTATACTGACACTGTCGACAGAGTGTAGAATACTTACACTGACTGTATCCCCTGCAGAGGTGTAAGACCCCTCACTCTAAAAAAAAAAAAAAGGTATGTCCTGGGTATAACACTAAACTGCATTTGATGGTGAGGTTACAGTTCTGGATATATGGGGAGTGTGGAGTATCACTTGCCATTACTCCCAGGTCCATTCTGACCCCGAGTGGTTGTACCTGTTAGGGTCCAATCAATGAATCAAATAGATCTGTTAAAAAATGATTTGTATTTGATATGAATATGTGAAACCATAAAACTGTGCAAACAAATAAATATTATTAAATAGAAATAGTTACTTTAAACCATATAGTTAATAATTTGTTTAAATATGATTCATATTCAATAAGAATACTTAATGCTATATAACTTTAGATTATTTGTATTAAGAAAAGTTATATGAATCTATAATTATTTACTAAGGATTATTACTATTATCATTATTATTATTATTATTATTTGAAAACATATAACCATGTGCAAAAAATGGCTTATCAAATAAAATAATTATTTGAAACCATATAATTATTAGTATTAGACTGGAATACTTGAAACCATAGAAAAAAATTATTTGTATTAGATCAGAATACTTGTTATGATATACTATGAGCAAAAACTTTTAAGAAACAACAACACAAAAATGTAAATATATAATGAACACAATTCCCTAACCTGTAAAAATAAAATAAGATTTTAAATGCAGGAAAACTGATTCTACCTAACTTGTATATTGAAGTTGCATATCATAGAAGTCAATATAATGAACAAACTCTGAAGTTATCCATGGAAAAGAGTCCGTTCTGTTGACAGTCAGACATATGTATTATATGACAATTACATTCACAATGACCTTGTAAATAAATTCTTCACTTTTAACCATAACCAAACTCCAACCCTAGTCCTAATCCCTGCCCCCCCCACTAACTCTGGAGTTTTGTCAACATCCTAAAGTCCAGACTTTTTCCCTATGACTTTAGATTTGTCTCAAGTTTAAATTGCCACAAAAATTCTATGGGCAATATTAATGAGAATATTTCAAATGAACAGAGGGTGATCCCAAAAGAGGATTTTATAGTCTGCTGGGAAAAGTGAAAAATATGAAATGGGATAATTGTGTAGGTTCCTGAGAATTAGGAGTGTTATAATAAGACAATAAGTACACCAATTCCACTACCTAAAGATGAAACTGTATTTAATTTATACAATGCGTATTTATTTTTCAACATAATCTCCATCCTTGTCAATGTTCCATTTCTGTTGTGAATATTAATCACTTAGACAGAATATCATACCATTAAAATTGCAGATAGAAATGTAGGTAATAACTATGTGTGTGTGTGTGTGTGTGTGTGTGTGTGTGTGTGTGTGTGTGTGTGTGTGTGTTCGAGTAAAACCTACAATGTTAAAAGAAGTTCAAAAATTTGAAGCTTTTACTAAAAGTTTCATAAAATAATCACACAAGAAAAATAAAATATGTTTGTGACCAAAATAGCATATGGATCTTTTTTGGAACGACTTTGAATTTTGTGAAATTATTTCAACATTTTAGGTTTTTTTCTCTGGTGCTGTTTTGGCTTCAAGGTAAAGAGCACTTTTTAGTTTTGCACAACAGATTATATATATATATATATATATATATATATATATACATATTATATATATTAAACACACAAACACATACACACACACACACATACTTGTGTGCATGACTGTGTGTGTGTGTGTGTGTGTGTGTGTGTGTGCATGTGAATAAAGAAAAGAAATATACACATAGATATCCTATTTGAATTAAGAAAACAGCTGAAGTATATAGATGTTATACACTTAAAAGGAAGAAAAAAAAATGTTCCAGCTAAAGATGTTGATCTGCACTCTTCTTTCCTTTATATTAAAAAGATAATTTTATGTATGAATTGTGGCTACCTAATGTAAGTTATTCTTTTGGAAAGCCTTTGCTCAGGAAAGAAGCAGATACAAAAATCCACTTGCTCAAAGTTAATCAGAAAACTGATGAGAAAAGATAAGAAAAAAAGGATTGGAAAAAATAAAAATAAAGATAAACCAAAAAAAGAAAAAAGAAAAAGGAAAAAGATATCTACAAATGAAAACAGAACAAATATACAAATCTGATTTATCAGTTTCAATTTCAGCAATCTGAAGTTTTTTTTATCATTATCAAAATATCCTCTCATTTGCCCATTTGGTCTTATCTATGTAACAAGTTATTTCTTTGGAAAATATCTATGTTTTCTGTCCTTTTTTAGATAATGTCACAAAATATCAAGAGAAATATCCATAAAATATTTCTTGAAAAGTATTCATTGCAAAAAAAAAACATATGTATTTTATTTACTTATCCAACTCCCTACGTAAAAAAAAAAAGTTCATTGGAAACCAACATTTTATAGGTTTTCCTTTAAATAACTATTCATTTATGGCTAAGTAAAATCTTAAAGAAATGCCCTAATAAAATAATAATAACCTTTCAACTTTGACATCCGAGAGTTAAAGGTTAAATAGCCAACCCAGTTTCAAATCAATATTTCCTGTTGTTTTATAATCAACCATTTTTCTATTAATTTTGAAAATGACATTTAGTTGATTAGACAAAGAATAAAAGAAAACATTTCTTCTATTATTTCATTTTACTAAGAGTAATAATCAATCACGGCCATGTTTATAAAAATTATCACAAAAAAACAAAAAAATCAAACAAAAAAGAAACATCCATTTTCTTTTCTCGCCTTTCTATTTGTGTTTCTGTAACAAAATTTATAATGTGAAAATTTTAAGAAAAGTATTGATCATCAACTGGTATTTTTAATTCAGGAATTGAGAAATATATAAAATTGACTTATCAACTTTCAATAGAATACAACATAATATAATTTGTAGATAACATATATGAATATATTCATTTTAAAAAAATACAGGAAATGTAAATTTTACTGATGGGCAAAAAATCTAACTGCCAGATACGGGTTAAATAGTACTACTACTATTCTTCTACAAGGATGGTTTTGGCATTAAATAACCCACAATGGTTGATATGCCATTAAACAAAGGAACTAAAACCAATAATCTTACTGAAAGTTTTATAATACAATATGTAGTCACATTCAAGTTCATGACCTAATGATGAAAAAAAAAAAACATTTTTTACATATTTATTTTGACATGGTTCCTTTTCTTTTCAATTCTCTTAATTTGTTTTTATTTACCCATCCCTCTGCCACAAGCAAGATTTTTATTTACCCACCCCTCTGCCACAAGCAAGATGTGACACAAGGTCATTTATTAAAGGAAGTACAACTGGTATGAATGCAGTTCTACTTCTCTTAGACTGGCTGTCATACAAAGAGCCAAGTCTGCCCTATTATTTACACATAAAGGGTGGAAGAATAGTTCATATCTTTCCCAAGGGTGTTAGATTTATGTAAAATACAAACAGGCTAATCTAAGATTTGAACTCTGGTTGGGGTGGAGCTGGAAGTCCATTTCTTATGATGATAACCATTACAACACAAGTGCCACTTAATGCTGAACATTAATCACATAGATGGAGTACAATACAATGAAAATTTCAGATCAAAAGTTGGCTTATAATTATGTGTAAGGCTACAAACTTATTGATCCATCTTTGTATTTGGTCATAAGTGTCAATAAAAATCAGTGCAGCCTCTTTTTCAATTTTGCTGCTGAAAAAGACACTCAAAATCTTTATACAATTAGACTTTCACTAAATACAAAATAATATTTTTAGAAAGACAAACTTGAAACTTTCTACCTAAATAAAGATACCTTCTGGGGGTGATCTTAGAATAACATGAGGCAGTTAAAAAGGTAACAGTAATAAAAATCTGGAGATAAAATGTCTGGATTTACAAACTACAGAATTGTGAGGTAGTAATCTCATAAGTAGGAAAAATGGTTGACTCTCAGAAGATACTTACACTAAAATATAAGTTCTTTCTATTAATGTAATACTCACTATTTCTTATTTTGAGAATACAGTAAAACTTCAAACTTCTTGTTCTTCACTCTAACTTATTCTTAGTTGACCTAATCAGTAAAGCTTTCATGTTCAAAAACAATATTTAACTAAAACTACTTCACAAATATTTCAAGGAGAAATATGCGTGTGTATGTGTATGTGTGTGTGCGTGTGTAATAGATACAATGTAAATTGTTACTAATAAGAGTATTTTAACATTTTTTAAGTTGATTAATTTAAATGTCCTCAAAGCCATACAAACTGATAGGATGAATTACATATGAATTAACACTTCTATCAAGGATCAGAGTGTAGTATCTGTTTCTATAAAAATCCTACAGTCATTTCAAACACTAAGAAATATAAAATATATATAGTATATGCATGTGTAATGACTGACTTTTTAAAGATCAATTTTGTCTCTTTTAAAACTAAAGGGTTGTTCATTACATGAGATATATTTTTGAAGACTTCCAAGTTTATCTCATTCATAACATGCAACTTTTGATAAAAACATCTTTTGGGGGCTTAATATTTAATTTAATATATTGAGTCGTTACTTGACGTTGTAAATTTTACTAATGATTATCATTATTAATATTGAAACTATTGAGCAAGCAGTGAAAACAAAGTATCTATTTCCTTTCAAAAGGCATGCATGTCTTGCTCACTATTTAAGACTACGCCTGTGTGTTTCTTTTATCATGAATTAAAAATTATCATCAATTTTTAGCTCAAGAACAACATTTTCATCAGATTTTAACCTAGACGCCACACTCTGTTTTGCAAGAAGATTCTTTTACACAAAGCATATACAGTAAATAAAAAGGAAAAAAAATTGAATACTTCCTCAAAAATAAATTAAAAAAAAACCAGATGAATAAATTCAATCTAATTCATTTATTTATTTATTCCATTTTTGTTGTAATATATTTATTTATATTTCCATACTATCCTAGATCCGAGGGAATGACACTTTGATCCAAGTTATTTTTTTTTCAGGTCATTTAATGCTGAATCGAGTCATTTTGATATCAGGTTGTCGACAGTACCTGCTGTGATCCAAGACAGGGTGCGCAGGTACTACACTTATCCTAGTACCAATTACAGAGAGAGATGAACAATGAAACAAACAGAAAATGTCATTATTCATTATATATAGAGAGATATTTTAAAACTATATACATGAAGATAGAATTTTCCTAATGAAAGATTATGATGGGTAAGCTTGTAAGGTGCACATCTTAATCAGGATTGACACTAAACAAAGGTCATATAGAAGAGGCATTGACTAGAAAAAACAGCAATCAACACATGTGGTAGGAGTGCAACAGAGAAGCACTGAAGATCAAAGAAAGATTTTTACAGGGTTGTGAGTAACAAGAAATGCTCATTTCCAAATGGTGTCTAAATAAACATGTCAAACGTTTGGTGTGTGTATTAATATGTAATGAAGACTTGTCACTCCTAAGGTGCAAGGAGTGTGAACATGTCAGTATAAATGCTGAGAGGAAAAGGGAGAGAGAGAGAGAAGAAAAGGAGAGAGAGAGAGAGAGAGAGAGAGAGAGAGAAGAAAAACCCACAGCAACAGCAGAACAAGTTGGGGTCTGCTGAGGAGGAAAGCGGCCAGAATAAGATTGAATCTAAAACAAGAAGAAACTTAGAAAAATAAGCACCACAGTGAAGATGTTGATTTTATCCAATACTCAGCTAAGAAATCTGCCATTTTTCTAAGTTTCATGTTGGGATATAAAATTATCAAATGAATAAAAAAACATTTAGTGAAATAACATTAAGTGAAATACACAGTCATCTCAAAATATATACATTAAAGAAAGAAAAAAAGAACACACGTTGTAACCTGGGTTGGTTATGTAGCATGTCTTGGGTAGGGGAATAGGTTGGTGGACTCCATCTCTCTCTTTGTCTATAACTAATTAGAATTCAGAATTTTTTCTTCTCCTAGATTGGTTGATGCACCAACGTTAAAAAGCCCAGTCTTCCCTACTATTTATCCTTAGCTGGAGGAATAATACTTTGATTCATACCTTTCCCAAGGGTATTAGCAACATGTGAAATACAAACAGCTTCATTCAGGATTTGAACTCAACAGAATCCACTTTTACGATGATAACTGCTTTGCCACATGATAGCAAAAAGCATCTATTCTACACATCAAATATCTATTTTTCAATATAAACTTCTTTTGAAAATGCACTTAATTCATTAGTAAATATTAATCACAATATAATATATATATATATATATATATATATATATATATATATATATATAGAGAGAGAGAGAGAGAGAGAGAGAGAGAGATAATATAGTGTGTTATATTCATAATAAATAGTGCACAATACTGTTGATAGAGCATGTATTTCTAAGTTAGGGTAGCATGGACATGAAGTCAATGCTTGGTTACTAACAGTTTCTCACCTATGCAACTTTCAAACCAAGTGGTTTGAATATCACATAGGCAAGTAGCTGTCAGTAACCAAGTGCTATTGACTTCCTGTCCACACTACCCTAACTTTATATATATATATATATATATATATATATATATATATATATAACCTAAAATGATCATAAAAATGTGTAAATAAAATCAAAAAGGTTTCATGTAATGTGAACATTATGCTCTTCAGACTTTATTAATATCAATACTTTAGGTTTTATACCAATATATTCTAGTTTTTATGGCATAGGGCACTTGTTTTTTTTTTAGAAAATAATTGTTAGATATACTAAATATATATATGAAAATCAATATTTGATTAAAAACATGTCCTAGTAATTTTTTTATTAATTTAGATCACCCTTAGAACATTAACCCTTTGAATCCATAATTTTGATATTTTGTTTTGAGCCATTTTTAAATATAAGGTGGATATTTCACAATCAGAGAGATCACATAAGAAATATTATTAATAAAAGATTTAATATATTGACCATTCATAACAGCCTTTTTTATTGGAATGATGAGCTTTAAATAGTTTGAAGTTTGAATGTGTTTTGTAATCTTTTGTGATATCAGGTACAGACTATCTTAGGGATAAGATTCAAAGGGCTAAAATATTTCATCAAGTTCTGAGAATAATATGAATCATCACTGAAGTATTAATTAAACCAACACCCGTAAAAAGACGGAGGAAGCACATTAGTTCTAAAGTCTAACCCCTCCTCAGGTCATGTAAACTTGGTCAGTGTCAGAACAATGATGTCAGGAACTTAAGTTTCTGGTAGGGTCACCCAAAGTGGACAGGTCTGGCACCCAATGATATTAAGGTCATAACCCAGCCTAAGGGGCTCTGGCAAAAATCCATAGGGCGTCTCCATCATTGCTTTTGATGAACTTGTCGCTGTATCTGTAGAAAATCTGTGGAAAACAAGGGCCTCTCCTTCCCCTGACTGGGTTATGCATGTGGGGTTTGGGGACCGCTTGTGAATTTCCTATTCCTTATTACTCCTTCAATAAATTCAACACAGATGAATTTGTTGGATGGAGCTGGCTCAACTGACCCAGGGTGAATGCTGTCACAGAAACAGAAAGAACAGAAATGAAATATACATTATACTCAATTGTATTTAATTTATAATTGTAAAAATCCATTACAATGCAGTGATAATCAAACTATTCCCACAAGCTATTGTTATATACTGTATCAATTGACAGCGCTGGTGTGTAGTACACTGGATTAAAAACCAACACAGGTATACAAAAGAAAGCTGGACTTTATTTTCTTTCCTCGGTTGGCGTGGATGAAAAGGAGGTGTGAGTCGTGATAGCGCCTGCTTGAATGAGTGATGAAAATGAACCTGTAGTTATAACAAATCTCTTCTTTGGAGAGTCGATGGGAGCGACTGAACTCAGCGGCTACCAAATCTCAACTGCTGAACTCTCGGTCTAACCGTCACTTTTTCAATTTTTACCCAGCATGCTCTGGTCTATTCAAATTACACCGAAACTGTAGGTCGTGATTGCAATCCTAGATTTGTCACACAGTCAATAGGAAGTCTTTTGTTATCCTTCTATTGTTGTTTTTCCGGAAGTTTGTTTGACCGGTCAAGCAACAAGTCTTAGATGTTTATCACTTTTCTTCTTTTTTCCATCCAGACTTCTGTCTGGAACATCCTTTGTTTCTCAATTCCTTTGAATTTTTGAATTTTTTTTGCGCCAAAAGAATTGAAACAATAGTTAATCTGCAACACTATTTGTAGAATGAACATTTAAAGGAAGGCTG
>CM042146.1:117654038-117711538 GCA_023376005.1 Doryteuthis pealeii | reverse complement strand
ATGCTGCCAAGAGCTGTTGATTTCTTTCGATTCCTTCAGGCAAAATAAGACAAACATGACATGGAAAATTATCACAAACTTATTTTGACAAAGTTATAGAATCTGATGATGTCATGTGGGAGGCAACAAACAAATGAAATTCTTCTTTGAAGGACAAAAACATTTCAAAATCAATTCTTAAATACAAGTAAAATCCAAATTCCCAAAATGAACATTTTATTTACATGGGCTTCAAGAATCTGAGGCATCATTTTACGATTGATTGATTGATTTACTGTAACAGCATGTCAACCTGTTTTGGATTATTTTATGCCTAGAGGTTAGGGAATTGCATTCATTGTACATTCACATTTATAATTACAAGTGTTTTTTTGTGTTGTTTGTGGTGTGTTATATATTTTTTATTGTGCTTTTTTTTTGTAGCATGTTTTCCATGCAGTTTTAGTTCATTCCTATTGGATATTTTATGTAGTTTGTTTGATTTAGGGAAATGTCTATCAGTTTCATAAATATTTTTATTAGATTTTACATTTTTATTGTATGGTGGATTGAATCAAATAATGTTCCTATTTCTACATGTTTTTTTTTGTTCTACTAGGAGTTTGTATTAGTTTTCTCAAAAACCTATTGTTTTTTTTTTAAATGTTGTTTCTAGTTTTCTTTTGCTTTATTGAATATGGCTTCCTTTAAACACTTGGTTTGAAAACTGCATAGGTTAGAAACTGACAGCAACCACTACTGATATTATGTCTACGCTGCCCTAACTTAGAGCATATCTATCAATGATATTGACTACTCTTTACTTCTAAATATAGCAAACTATATATATATAAAAAGTAAAAAAGTAAAGTCATCGGGGCGGCCTAAAGTCGGTATCAGCCAGTCAGCGAGGGAGTCTATCCCCTTTTCAATAGTGCTAGACCAGGGAGATTGTTTTTTTTAGCATCTGAGGTGGAGCGCCACACCTACCATCAGCTCCTTACTTTACCGCACAGATCCCTGTGCTACTCATACGCTGAGTTGGCGAGGACCGGTATCGAACTAGGAACCTTGTGGTTTCTAGCCGAACGCTATACCGACTGTTGGACTGTTACATATTCCTATTTTTGGTGACAGAGTTTCAATGCTGAATAGTTTGGTAATAAATAGCATGCAATAATATCTATTTTGATTGTACTGTACAATGTTCCACTAGAAAATATTTAAAAATCTGGAATCTTTGCTTTAGAAGTAAATTAACATTTCATATCATCTAATCCCATAAAAATGTATTATTTATGCCATAAAACTAATTCATTATGCAGTTGAAATAAATACTATAGAATTTACAGTCAAATAATAAGTAAAGTTCTGAGTTGTATCAAAAATGTGCCTAACTATTTGAATATCTCAAGAAAGAGTTGATGCAAATTGGTAACTAATTTGAGGGGACATTACAATTAGAAGTGATGCAAAGATAAGTACATTGAAAGGGACTAAGATGCTATTACCCTAGGTAGGCTGTTTTTATTATTACTATTAATAATATCTGGACAGACTTTCTATATCTTAAATCTGCATTTGCTTTCAATACACATTTGATGAATAGAATTTCTTTGACTCCTCCATTATTATGGAAATGCTTCCCTGGGGAAAAGTGTTTCAATACTGAGATGCTTTAAGTGATGCAAAATAAGAGAATTTCATTTAGAATAGAGATGCATAAAAAGTAAACAGTGCAAGTAGCAAAGACAGAATACATCACATATTAATGCTAAAAGGCAGTTAATGTAATAGATTTCAATGTAAAGAAATTTTATCAAAACCCTTTTTTTTTTTAATTCCCTGAAGCAAAAAGAACTTACAGTCTTCTAGCGCCATCAAACGGTAATTTGCATCTTTTATATCATTACAAGCGGCTGGGTTAGCTCAGTCAGTAGAGCGTTCGGCTAGAAACCACAAGGTTCCTAGTTCATACCGGTCCTCGCCAACTCAGCGTATGAGTAGCACAAGGATCTGTGCGGTAAAGTAAGGAACTGATGGTAGGTGTGGCGCTCCACCTCAGATGCTGAAACAATCTCCGTGGTCTAGTGCTATTGAAAAGGGGATGGACTCCCTTGCTGACTGGCTGATACCGACTTTAGGCCGCCCTCGATGACTTTACTTTTTACTATATCATTACAAGTGCAGTTTTCACTTTGTCCATATCTAGTTGGATGCATATTTTTCTCAAGGGTAGGGCATCCCATTGTGGTGTTACGATTAATAACCTAGTCTTGCAGAACATCACTACTGAATAGAGAATTTGATCCTTGTTGGATGCCGCATACTTGCGACCTTGTGTCACATGCTCATTGGAGTATGGATTGCGTAAATACTTACCTTTCCCAGAGATATCAGCGTTAAGCGAAATGCTACAAGTCTCGTCCAAGATTTGAACTCGTGTCGCTGCATCCATTTCTGATGACGATAACCATTACAGAACAGCGCCCTGTTGTTTCTTCATAAGTAAACACAGGTTCTATGTTCATCATGGATAATATGAATTTAGAACCACTTACATTAGAAAATGCAAGACAAAAACTAGAAACATTCAAAACCTCTCAACATTCAGATGAGAAAACATCCCGGATGTTAAAAACAAAAGTGTATTTCTGGATTTTTTCATTAAAAAACAAAGAAATTTTGAAAAGTCAATAGTAGATAATCAACAATTCATATAATCTTTTAATACAGACGTCTTTTTCAAGGTTACTAAACTTTGCCTTTAAAGTGGATTCTGAATAAGATAATTGTTTATTTCTTATTGATGTCATTGATTAAGTGTTCAAGCCCAGATAAAAGCCATGACTTTTTAAGGGGGATTTTCAAGGCATGGTGGGTAAATTGACTAGAATGATTTGTGCAATACAATCTTCTACTTTCATTTTCTTATATTGGTCTTGTGTTAGAATAAACTTAGAAGATGTATAGTAAGTACAGCCAATTATGAAATTACTTCCATGGTCATAATCAGCTTTTTCAAAGTAATATAAAAACTCAGGGTTCATTTGACATACTGCAGATGAATGTAGAATAATGATTGGTTGGTTGGTTTGAAGTCAGTTTTGTTTTGTTTTTTTTTTGTTTTTTGTTTTTTTTTGGGGGGTGCAATAAATTATATGGTTTCAAGTAACTGATGATAATCCTCTGTAAAGCTTCAAGTACCTATTCTTAATATAAATAATTTGCACACAGTTATATGGTTTCAAGTATTCCTATCCAATACTAATAATTTTTTATCAGATCTATTTGACCCATAGATGGAACTCTAATAGGTACTACAACCCTAGAGTGAACCTAAGAGTAATGGCAATGAAGGAGTGACTCCAACCTGATTAAAGTTCCAATATATATTCTAAGCCCTGTTAACAGGATGGAAATATGGAATGAAAAACAAGAAAGAAAGAAAAAATACAAGAATTGAGATGAGTGATACATATCACTGGATTATTCCTTTAAAAAGATTAACTTTTTTAATTCTCTCAATGGAATTTACTCATCTCAACTAGATTGATCTTTTAATGGTATGTCAACCCATCTAAGGTTATTTCATTACCTAGATTTAGGGATTTGCATTCATTGTACATTCCGCCCTGTTAACTGGGGTTATAGAATACACCAATTGCACTACTTGTTGGCCATGGGGTGTGATCTATAATGCCTGAGGATTGAATTTTGGTGAGTGAGTGGTCCATGATTTGCAACACTTCAGTTCGGCCCTTACTTTTGGCAGTCAGAGAGGTTGCTGAGGGTCAACCAGCAATTTAATACATATGAAGTAATTCTTTGAATTCATTAATACACATGAGGTTAATGAATATTATTTCTACCAGTCTATAAAACAAAACCAAAATTTTACCTACAAACTATTCACTTACAAATCATATATATAAAATACAAAACTAGATCTAGCATTAAATAGCACACAAGGGTTGATATGCCATTAAATCAAATCATTGTATGTTCATATTTACATCTTTTGTCTAGTTGTTTTTTGCAAGATTTTTTTTTGCACACAGCCCTACCAAATACGAATAATTTTTAAATATGTATTTGATCTACAGATGGGACCCTATTAGGTACTACCACTCCAGGTCAAAGTGGATCTGAGAGTAATGGCAATGAAGGAGTATTTCAGATCTTCAGAACTGGAGCCTCACCATCAGATGCAGTTTAGGGTCATACCCAGGATGCTTCATTGGGAGGTACATTATCTGCAGGGGATAGAGTGATCATATTCTGAGCCCCGCCAACAGGATGATAATTTCAACAAGGTATGTACAAAAATATTACAAATTGTATCAATAAAGGTGAATTTTTTATACAAATCTTAAAAGGTATTGCAATAATTTAAATATCTTGTTTGAAATTTTAATTTTGGTTTTAATTACAAAATCAAATCAAGTTAGAAAAATTAAAAATTGTGGTTAATGATTTTAGTCTTCAATTTTTGTCATCTAAAATTAATTTTGATTACATTATAATTGATGTCTTCCAACAGAAATTTTTTAATTCTCTAATTATAAATCTTCCAAAAATAAGTCAGTCATTATAGAAATAAAATTCAACAAAAATTATTTATTATTGGAATTGATTTTGAAAAGTTTGTTTTTTGTTTACCATAATTGTTGGCACATAAGATGCACTGTTTTTCAAAATGTTTCAGCCCAAAACTTAGAGATATGTATTATATACAAGAATTATATATTTAACTTTTTCTGGCCACATGCCTCACAATATTTTGTTTGGCTTGGTTTCTTTGTTAAATGGCATATCAACCTTCATGGGTAATGTAATGCCAAAGCCATACTTGTAGAAGAAAATTTAACCCATGACTGGGGGGGGGGATGAGGGCGTTCATAACTTTCCCAAGTTTTACGCCATAACAGAGAAATATCCACATATCTCTATATGTGTTCATTTAATTTTTTTTTCTCATAATATCAGCACATTTTTGTGTGAACATGTCAGTATGTTTTCTTGAAATACTGTGTAATGTAAGTAAGTAAAGTCGACGGGGCAGCCTAAACGTGGTATCAGCCAGTCAGTGAGGGAGTCTATCCCCTTTTCAATAGCGCTAGACCAAGGAGATTGTATTTAGCATCTGAGATCGAGCACCACACCTACCATCAGCTCCTTACTTTACCGCACAGATCCCTGTGCTACTCATACGCTGAGTTGGCGAGGACTGGTATCGAACTAGGAACCTTGTGGTTTCTAGCCAAACGCTCTACTGACTTAGCTAACCCGGCCCCTGTAAACCATATAAATTCTTTATTTAATTACTATGAACAGATAAAAAGTTAAACAAATGCTAAATTTAGGTTAAATTTAGTGCATATTATAAATGAGAATTTTTTCCCCAAAATTTCAAAGTCCTAAGTTAAATGTGCATGTTATACACAAATAATTACAGTAAGGAAAATGTTGGTTTACAGTAGGCGTCTATTACTTCTGAACTCAGTTCAAAATTCAAAAGGGTACTGAAGCACTTTTCCTTTCCCTAAAAATGATGAAATTTTACTTAAATTTAGGAGTGTCTCATCGAACAGCTAAAGTATGGATCATCAAAAATTATAAAATACAATAACTAAAGTATATCCCCACCATTAAAATACAACCATCTTCCTCAATTATTTGGTGTGTTTGATCTTAGTTCCTTTGTTATTAATAATAATTGTTATAATTTGGTTCTTGAATTTTAAGAAACCAGAAGTACCAATTCCGCTATTGTGTAAGGAAAATAGAAGTACTTGTTACAACCATTGTTATTTATCAATAAAAAAAAGTAATAGGTAGGTCTAGGTCTCCCCTCCCTTTCTCTCTCTCTAGCTGACATCTGACTGGAGTCTTGTGTTGAATATTACGGTTACCTTCCAGAGAAATTGTGACAATAATTTATATATAAAGCAGCTTATTCCATTGGGGGAAATTTTGTAATTTTAGTTTTCTCTTAATGACCCAATCATCTACAGTGAATAGATAGATATAAAAAATTAAAGGTGTAAAAGGTAAATTGCAATGTGTAAAAGGTATTAGATATCAGGTAAAAGGTAAATAATAATGTGACAGAGAACACCAGGTGAGTGGCAAACGTCAAGACCTGCCGTATTCTCGAAGGAAGCGGGCTAGGCTTTGCCTGACATGTAGGACTGTAGAATCAAACTCACTTCCTTCAGAATGCGAACGGGCGACACATTGGCACCGAAGTCGAGATGCTACAGTCCTGGATGTAAGCACCAGGTGCCCGGATGATAGCAATGAGGATTCCGGCAACCGGGATTAGCTCGACAATCTCGTGTGTGGGGCGCAGACACCTGGATGTTGAGGAGAAACTAGTATAAGTAGAAGTGGGGTGACGGCAGGAGTCGAGTGGCGATTTTGAGTTGCTGAAGATTTTACGACGACGGATTTTTCAGCTGCTAGCTGCTAAAGATTTTTTGATGGCGACGACATTGTTGCCCCCCCCACTTCAACAGTCGAATATTTATTTTTTTCCCTCTATTTTTTTTTTTCATTCTAGAAATAATAAATGATAATACAAGCCAAGCTATGCACAGTGAATTCACTAGTAATGATGATATGATTTTGAAAATGATTTTATAATTGATGAATTCCAAAAAAAGAGAAAAGAAAATTAAATAAAAATTCAACATTAAAGACACAAACTTTAAAGTTCTGAGTATAAAATGAAAAGTTACATCTTCAGTTAAAGTCAGTTCATGAGAATTTCAAGTTTCAAATGCAGGAAAAATATTTCCAGATTTTTCAGCAATAATTTCTCATCATAAAAACAATGAAATTTACTCAGAAAAATTGCATATCAAAATGTCATATTTTAATTATATCACAGTTCAGGAGATATAAAAATGTTTTGTCATAAATGCACTTAAGTGAAACTGCATTTCTATTTTATATAAAACATTATAATAAATGGTTGATAAAAAACAAAAAACAAATGTCACTTCATTCAAACTTGTAAAAGCTTTTAAAATGTCTTCCAGAATCGTGAACACTTTTTGAAATCGGAATGAATGGGTAAAATATCTGCTTATAGACAACTAATCCAAAATGGACAACTTGCCATGTGTCTTGGGCATGAACATATAAACTTGATTTGTTGTAAGATGTTTTGATATAAGCAAATTATAATTTTATATTGGTTGATTGATTTTAATGGCATGTCAATCTGTCTGGGGATATTTTATGTTTGGAGGTTAAGGAATTGCATACATTGTAGGTTTATGTTTACATTTTGTGCATTAAAGAGTTTATTTATTTAACTTTTAATATTTTAACAAACTTAAGCACGTCCATTTCTGATTTTTGTCTCTGATGATAAAGTTTCTTTGAAATCGATAGAAAAAAAACAACATCTTTTTGTTTTTATTTTTTATACGCATTGTATTGCCTTCAAATTTTAATATATTTTAATATTTTGTTTTAACAATATGCTAACATCCTCTGGGATATTTTTTTATCAAATAATTCTTTGTATAGAACTGATCATGTTTTGTTTATTTTAATTTGATACATAGGAAGATGATAAATGAAAGGTAGAATTTGTGAGAAATGTTTATAATGATATACCCAATCTTGGTCGTTAGAACATTTTGGCCATTATGCTCTCCAACCTTCTTCACATGTCTGTTTGGGTGCTATTGTTTGGTAAGCCTCTGGGAACATTAAATCAAACCTTGTATTCAATCCACAAGGTTAGACTGTTGTCATTTCCCTGTCCATCCTTGGAGAATATCTTGTAACAATTGTTTCTACTTAATTTGTCCTTGAAATGTCACTTGTCTCTTCCACTAGAGTCATTCACACAAGTTGGAGGTGGGTGGTGTAATGGTTAGAGTCATAGGAAATGGACTCATCGACCTGAGTTCAAATCCTAGAAGCTACAGTTCACATTGGGAAAGGTATGAATCCAACTACCCTCTCTCCAGCTATGAGTAAATAGAAGGGCAGACTGGGCTCTTAAAAATCTTGTTAAAATTCCTAGCATAAAATTGTGCATGTGCATTATCTGAAATGAATTTAATTGTTATTAAGAACATATTTTATGATATTTTTGTGTTAAAGCATGCAGTTTTATTGTTTTCGAAACGATTCTAAGGTTTGTATATTTTGCACATACACATTCAAAATGGCTACTGTCTTGTTTCAGAATGAAAGTCAGTTGGCTAAATTCCTAGCATAAAATTATCTGAAATGAACTTAATTGTTATTAAGAACACATTTTATGATATTTTTGTGTTAAAGCATGCAGTTGTATTGTTTTTGAAAAAGTTTCTAAGATTTGTGTATTTCGCATGGAGACTTTCAAAATAGCTACCGGCTTAGTTCTAAGTGAAAGTCAAGGGTGGTTACTCTAATTGTCTTATTTGCTAGGAAATTTAACAACTAAAGGTGAAAATTACCGCTCTTTAACCTTGGATAGGTAACCTGTCTAGGAGAAGGAAAACTCTGAATTCAAAACTGTTAATCTGCTTGGGGTGGTCACTACTAGAATAGGCTCAGTCTGAATTAGTGATCTATTTCACTAATTTAATCTAATCTAATTAATAATAAATAAAGATAATTCTTTTATAAAAAGTAAAATAAATGTTTTTACTTTTTTAAATAATTTTTTCCATAAATGTAAACTCTGCATTGTTTGGAATTGGTTTATAGCAAAAATTATTTTACTCTCACAGAAATATTAATTTTATAGCTATTCAAAATATGGCAGCAAATCAAACAGCATACTCCATGCTTGAACAGATGTCTGTCATCAAATTTTTGGTGACTGAGAAGAGCAAATCATATGAAATTTACAGGAGAATGTGTGATGTGCATGGAGAATTGTGTTTTAGTATAAAAAATCCTTACAAATAGACTAAACATGGGTTTGCCACTATGAGCCAGATTGAAAAGACAGTAAAAATTGACTCTTCAGTAATGAAAAAGTTCTGGGCACAGTGGACAATAAAGAAGGTGATGCTGACAGTCTTCTGAAATATAAAACAACCCATTACTATTGATTTCCTCTAAAAGTGTCAGGAAAATTTTAAAATGAAGAAAATTAGTTCAACATAAATTAAATGAATCATTTATCAGTATATAAATAATTGTCCAATTTTTTATTCAATACACACACATAGAAATTGTTATTTTAGGGGAGGATAATTATTGACAAGCTAAAATGAACTTTTTTGAGAATCCCAAAAGAAGAAAATCATGGATAGTTCAACAGTTCAACATACAGTATTTGAAAAAAAAAAAAATTGAACCAGTTTTTATTATTGCTACAAATTTTAATGAAACTTCATGGCTTAGACACACATAGGAAGTGATTATTTTCTTTGATTATTGTTTTCAAAGTTACCTTAGTTGTAATAAAAAGTTAATTTTCTAACAAGAAATTTCTAATAAATACAAAAAAAAATAGTATTATCTGCATTATTCGTACTATTGTCCTCATTGTTATTTGTACGTTTCGGCCGATATACCCTCCAGCCTTCTTCAGGTATTTCTTGTCAGACTTGGGAACCTTCTCGGACTCGGGAACCTTCTTTTCGCACTTGGGAACCTTCTTTTTGAACTCAGGAACTTTCTTGTTGAAACTGGAATGAGAAAAAGATACCCCCAGGGACTGAATAAAGCGTTAGGTTTAAAGTTCCGTGATGGCTCCCGATTACGACAAGAAAGTTCCCGAGTTCGAAAAGAAGGTTCCCAAGTCCGAAAAGAAGGTTCCCAAGTCCGACAAGAAATACTTGAAGAAGGCCGGAGGGTATATCAGCTGAAATGTTGTACAAATAACAATAAAGATGAGGACAATAGTCTGAATAACGCAGATAATACTAATCATCAAGCCTCATCTCAAACATTCAGAGAAATAACCAAAAAAATTATCACAAATTAGAATATCAAATGAAGGAAAAGAAAATTCTAAGGAATTTCCTATTGTTTAATGGCATATCAACTCCTGATGGGTTATTTAATGCCAAAATTTGATTCATTTCTAAATGTTTGGTTGTAATCATAACAATATTTTTTAACTTTGATTGCAGTTTTCTTTTTAAATTACATTTTTATTTGTCTAGAATTATTTGTTTACACACAGTTATATGATATCAATAATTTCTAATACAAAATTTTCAAACAGATTTATTTAATCCATAGATTGTATTACCACTCCAGATCAGTGTACCTGGGAGTAATGGCAATGAAGGGGTACTCCCTAATCACCAGAGCTCCAGAACTGGAACTTCACCATTAGATGCAGTTTAGTGTCATACTCAGGCCATACTATTCAAACTTAGATGTATATATGTGTTTGTATATGTGGTGAGAGAAATATAAATATAATATAAAATGTACTAGCCAAAAGTTCAAGGAATCCAACCATGAAAAAAACATTACTTAGCCTACACTTAGTTTCCCTAGTGTCTTTCAAAGTATTACTCCAAAAGAGACAATGGAAACAAGTAGGTTTTTTGAATGCTGTTATAGAGACAAAAATCCAAACTGTATTCAGTTCACATGTACTGTTCACAAAACCAAACTTTTGGGTAACATCTTATATGCCCATATACAGATTGAAACACGTGTACACACATTTAATTCTATCTTCTTAAAAATCAAGTCAATACACAATTTCATTGCAATTTTTCTTTCTTTTTTTTTTTTTTTTTTTTTAAAAAACTCTGCACTCAATGATTGACTAATGTCATTGTCATTCCTGAAGCAAATTGTCTATAAAGTGGTGTTATCTTCTATTGAAATAACATTAAGCTGTTTAATTTTTGTTCTTTTCTTTTCAACAAAACAAAATAAAAGAGTGTGAATAAACAAATCTTTATCATTTTTGCTTTGTTTTGATTCTTCCGTTTATATTAATTATGTTTTTAAATTTGTTTTATTTGCATTAACAGATTTGGTGGGGGGGGATTCTTTCTTTTTTTGCTTTTTTATTCTTAAAATTTCTTATTTTCTATTGTTGTATGTTGCACATTTTTTTTTTAACTCTACAATCAGAAGTGCAAAACAGATTGATTTTTTTTTTTTTTTTTTTCTTCAGTTTTTATTTCTCACAAAATAATTCTTTGAAATTTATTTTAAAAATTCCAAGCATTATCATATCTCTATTATAAATCATCATCATCAAGGCATGCCAACAGCACAGATTTCTTTGACTCTCTCTCGACATTCATCCCTATTGGCCATTGCTTTTGGTAAGTTCTAAAGATGGCATCCAGTGTCTGCACACACCTGATGAATGTAAGTTTCTGCTGGTCAGCCAATATTGGTGTGTCTATACGTAGGAGTCCATAAGAAAATGTTCCTTATGAGTTTATCTTTCAATTCTCCAGCAGATTCCATTTTACTGGGATCGTTTATGAGATGGGAGGTAAGTTGACGTATATATATATTTACCAACCCCTCCACACGAGCAGGATGCAACACAAGGTCAATTTATTAAGTGGAGTTTAACAGGTTTGAATTCAGAGTTTTCCTTCACCTAGACCAGTTACCTAGCCATGGTTAAAGGGTCCAGTCTGCCCTGCTATTTACCATAGCTGGAGGGAGTATTGGATTCATACCTTTCCCAAGGGTATTAGCACTATGTGAAATTCAAATAGCTTCATCCAGGAATTGAACTTGGATCGCCAAGTCCATTTCCTATGACTCTAACCATTAGACCACGCGCCTCCATGTAAGTTGTCATATAACTGCTGTTTTGTAAGTTGCTGCTTCCAGGATTTGTTCAAAACAGCATGTATCATCCTTGTGTAGTTTTAATCTAGCCTTTTCTTCAAGCATTTTGTTCAAGTGGTGCAACCATACAATAGTACTGGCATGACTACAGCTTGGAAGAATTCCCACTTTATTAGATAGATCAGATGGTGTTAAGAAACTTAACAATAACTTATATATAAATTTATGAATATATTATTTTTAATTCAATGGGGGTTGTTTTTACAATTTTTTATGATGGATAGATTGATTGATTTTAACAGCATTCCAACCCATGTAGGATTATTTTATACCTAGAGGTTAGGGAATTGCATTCATTGCACATTTATATTTACATTTTTTGTGTAGTTGTTTCTTAAAAATTCTGCTGGAGATGAATTCAGGATATTCTAAACCCTGTCAATAGGGTTGTTCAATTTTTTAAAATTTACAACTAGATTATTATAATTGTAGAATAATCATACTAAGTCCAATTACCGTCGAATTGGCAAGACAAGACAGCAAGCAGTCGTAACCATACGATTCTGGTTTGCTGCAAAGACTACTGCAAAATGGCAGGATTTATGGAGCCTCTGAGGATCATACAAACCAACCAGCCAATCAGGACTCAGGGAATGGAATCACCCAAATGCATGAGTGGACTGTTCTGAATTCCCATAAGTACCAGTTGTCTTGACACTGGTTCAGTTGTGCTTGGCCAGTCACATTGTTCAAACCAATTGTTGACTGACTGACTGACTGACTGACTTCAATAATAATTTTGTATATCTATGAGGGGGGTGTTGACAAATTTTTGGTCCAACCAAAAGAGATATGAAACATGCTATTCCATATAGTGATCATAAAATATCAACACACACTCATCACATTTTTTCTCAAAGGAAAAAGAAACACAGCCATTCCATTTTTTTGTTGGCTGGAAATTTTTCAGCAATATTTCATGTATCTCAAGGAAGAGGACAAAAAATTCTACACTCAAATCTCAGCCGAAAGGTTAGTGGGGGTTATAATCTGATCCTTCTAAGAAGAAGTGCAAATCTATGTGTAAATAATCATATTTTTTATGGGCACTATGCTGATAAAGAAAACAGGGAAGAACAACTTTGCAATAATCATCTCTTACTGATGAGGACAAGTAACAAAAAGGAATTTTTACGTCTAATGCTAGATAATATCTATGTATATACAAAAATAAAAGATCCACGCCCACTTTAAAGAAACTAGTTTGATTGATTTTACTGGCATGTTAACCCATCTAGGATTATTTCATACCCAAAGATTAGGGAATCACATTTATTATACCCATCAATGGGTTAAATAGAAAATGTATTTATAAAAAAATTGTATTAACTATTAAGAATTGATTTATTTTAAAACTTTATCGGTATTAAATGACCCACTGAGGTTGATATGCTGTAAAACAAAACAAAACCAAATCAAACATTTATTATAGATTCATATTTACAATTTTTGTATAGTTGTTTAAAGGTTGTTTTTGGGGGTTTTTTTGCACATAATTCTATCAAATACAAATAATTTTTAAACAGATCTATTTGATCCATAGATGGTACCTAACAGGTCTGAATGGACATAGGAGTAATGACAATGAAGGAGTACTCCACACTCCCCAGATCTCAATAACTGAAGTGTCAGCATCAGATGGATTTTAGTGTCATACCCAAGACACCTCTTTTTGGGCATGGGTCTTAACCCTTTGCAGGAGATACAGTTGGTGTATTCTAAGCTGTACCAAAAGGGTGTAGAAAACTAAAGATTAGATAGACAGTAAAGAGATGTCTTTTCTCTGGAAACTTTTACACACACCTAATATAAATCACCGTAGCAAAAGTCAGCTTTAACCCTTTGTACCTTCAGATCTTTTGATCTTCAGATATGCATTTAAATTTTTTTTTAAATAAGTGTACAAAGTACATTCACAATTTATTTAGGACACATGCATCTTTGTCAGAATTGTTTTTAAATGAGGCTTGTTAATTTGTATTATTTAGATTACAACATGATGGCTCCAAAGTTTGACAATATGGTTTCCGAGTTCAACAAGAAACACCTGAAGTAGGTCGGAGAGCACATTGGCTGATATGTTGTGTATATAACAATAAAGATGGGGACAACAGTCTGAAAAATCTAAATAATATATACGCCTCTTTGTTTAAAACTATACCATTATTCTATTAAAAGAAAGGCTGTAAATAGTCATTGTATTAAGTCCTATATTATCTATCAATAATGGAGATTCGCTTCCGGTTTTTGTCTGTAACAAAAATTATGTCACTGCTTACGTCACATTACCCAAAATCATCATAACATAGAATAAATACATTCAAAATTTGAACATGCAACATTAGACAGTCTCATTGTTTTTTAAAACAAGTTTTAATAAATACACGACTGGTATTATATATCTATATATAGTTGTTTTATTTTAATACATATTTAAACTTTACATTTAAAATGGTTTTACTTTTTAATCCTTTAATGAATTTGATGATTTTACTTCCTTAGGGTACAAACTCGCTGACATTGAATTTTTTTACTCCCACCCCTCAGGCAATATGTTTCAAAAGTCTATTTTTACATCGCCCGGGGGTGTTTTTTTATTTTGTACTAGTACTAATAATAAATATTAGTATTTGATGAAACTTCCCGACAGAAATATTGGATGTTTACAGTATATACAAGAGAAAAGTGCTGAAAAGTTCCAAATTGAAAAGAGTTTGATCTAGTGCCATGAAATGTTTATTTTCTTTTACAAATTCATTTTGAAGCTCAATCCACCTCATACAAGTAATTTATGTACCCTTTAAAAAAAAGGATCATTGTCTTCTTGGTAGGGCAGAAAACTTTTCAGTCCTACCTTATGGATTCAAAACATTAGACATGCAGCAGCCAAGAGATTTGTTCAGTTCTGTAACTATCTTACAGTAAATCTTACTAAAGACAAGTGAAAAAAAAAACCTGTCTTTCTAAAATGTTTTTAAATCTCTGCATTTATTTTCCAACAGCTTAAAAGACAATAAGTGCTGTCAATTTTTTAAAAATTTTATTAAGAAAACAGTCACAAAATCAGTCATGCTAATGTTCCTTTTTGATGTATTTAAAGGACAACAAAAGCCAGTTGCCATTTGTTAAAATGAATTCTATTCTCTTTTTTTTTTCTCCAAATCAAATCTTAAACCAAAACCAACAAGAAAATGAAAAGGAAACTTATTTTGAAAGACAAAAGACAACCATGGATTTTTCAAGGTTCCAAATCTCATATCCACCATATTCAAAACCACCTGAGAGCACTTTCTATTAACAGGATAAACATAACAAACAATACAAAAAGCTCTTTTGTTGTTTATGAAGATGACACCATTTTCTCATTGTTTGAACAGATCACTCGATGAACAGATCACTCGATGTTAACTGTTATTCATTTTTAATTTATGTTCTTTTAAATATCTGCACCTAATGATTATTCTTTTGTATTTGCTGCTAGCTTATTATTATACCATCTCTTGCAATTACATTAAATACAGTCAAGAACCAGAGTAATCTAGTAGAAATGCTTATAAAAATATGAAAATCATTAAGAGATTAATGGCAGTCACAATAATGATAATAAATAATAAATAAATAATGAATAATAATGACAAATAATAATGAAAAGTTATATATGAAATGAAAGTTATACCAATATGATGCATTAATAATATATAATAATTAAAATAATAGATGATAATCAGAGCTAACACTGATGTAATCAAAAATAAATAATAATAATCATTATTATAATTATTATTGTAGCAGTGCTAACAGAAGTATTATTGTTTTTTTTTCTTCTTTTCTATTTGATTCTTCAGACAGATCAATCTCTTAACCAGAGAGAATTCAAGAAACCTTAACTAAAAAATTCTTAAAGATCTAATTCATTCCAAGTGTTTGTTAATGGTTTGGATATAACCAAGTTTTATGTTTTATAAAAATTTTTAAATTATTTGCGAGGCTTACATACCATACTGGTGATTTTTCATTGAATTCTATGTGACAGCAAGTCTCCTCAGCTCTTCAGGATTCTTATAAAATATTCTAGCTCATTATCATTTTATTCCTTGTGAGTTTTTCACACCAATTTTAACTGAAGTCTGAGTGACAACAATTCTCCCCAGGTCTCCAGAACTTTCTAAATATTCTAGTTTATCTTAGCAGTTCTGTGATCTGGATGGTCTTGATTCTTCCTCTGATCTCCAGTCCCCCCCTCCCGCAATCTTTTTTTCCAGGCCTTGAGGAACTATTCAATTGTTTTTTTGTGAAGACAACTAAAACAATTGTTCATATAATTGATGATTGTATTATTCTTGTCATTATTGAATATTAAAAAAAAAAACATAATTCTAAATGCCTCCACGGGAAAATCTACCAACACCATAATAAAAAAAAACACAAAAACAAAAAAGAAACTGGTATAAATATCACCCAGATCGAGTAACCGAAATTGAACATGATGACCATGCTATGCAATTTCAGTATCTATACAAATGAAACAATAAAAACCAACCAACCAGACATTACTATAATAAAAAAAACCAAAGATGATAAAATCTATCTTCTGATAGGTAGTAATGTATTCACCAAAAACAATCAAAATATAAAAACCTGAAGATAGAAATTACAAAAATGTGACATTTAAAGACAACAACAATATCAATGATAATAGACATTCTTGAATGAATATGTAAAAAAGAGTGAACAAACAAGCACCTGGTAAACTATCTCGAAATGAAATTCAAAAGATAATACTGACTCGCACAACCCACACTTTATAGAAAGCACAATACATGTAATGCACTTTATCAAACTATACAAGAGCCAATTCTTTGTCATTACTGTTTCTTGGTTGTCATAACATTGATTTTAAACTTTTCTGTTGTTTTATTTAGTAGTCTGATAAAAAGTGGAATTTTTTTTAAGTAGAAAAAATCTCCCCCCTCCAAAAAAACAACAAAAATACATATATAGGTACATTAACTCCACCACCTTATGAAGAAAAAAAGAATTTATTGTACACTATAAATATTTGATTTTCAACATAATCTCCTTCATTAATTCCTACAATCCAAAATTATACTCTTCGTAAAATTTCAGATCAAAATTCATTCAGGATATGGATTTATTGATCCACTCTTTTATATATTTACCAAACCCTCCGCATGAGCAGGATGTGACACAAGGTCAATTTCTTAAGTGGAGTTTAACAGGTTTGAATTCAGATTGTTTCTTCTCCTAGACTGGGCCTTAGCCAAGGTTGAATAGCCCAGTATGCCCTATTATTTACCCATAGCTGGAGGGAAAGTAGTTGGATGCATACCTTTCCCAAAGGTATTAGTGCTATGTGGAATGCAAACAACCTCATCCAGGATTTGAACTTGGGTCAATGAGTCTATTTCCTAGGATTCTAACCATTATCCACTCTTATGTGTTGTGTGTGTGTGTGTGTGTGTGTGTGTGTGTGTGTGCATGCACACTAAATCTAAAAAATATTAAAAGGTCAATGATTGATTGATTGATTGATTGATTTTAATGGCATTCTAACCTGTCTGGAGTTATTTCATGCCTAGATTTTAGGAATAGTATTCCTTGTAAGTTCACATTTACATTTTTTGTGTAGT
The DNA here is from genome assembly GCA_023376005.1 of Doryteuthis pealeii. Lineage (NCBI taxonomy): Eukaryota > Metazoa > Mollusca > Cephalopoda > Myopsida > Loliginidae > Doryteuthis > Doryteuthis pealeii. The sequence continues at coordinate 117,694,103 of CM042146.1, read as the reverse complement.
TTCTTAAGTTTTTTTGCACACGGCTATGTGATATAAATTATTCCTATCTAATACAAATAATTTGCAAACAGATCTATTTCCCTCACAGATAGTACTCAACCAGATATTATTGTTTTTTAAGGTCAGAGTGGACCTGGGAATAATGGCAATGAAGAGGTACTCAACTCTCCTCAGAGCTCCAGAACTTTAACCTCACCACCAGATGCAATTTAGTGTCACACCCAAGACACCCCTGTTTGTTTTGTTTTATGGCATATCAGCCTTGGTGGGTTATTTAATGCTAACAAAGTTGTGAAATAAATCAATTCTTAATGCATAATACAATTTTGTTTATCAACTCATGTTTTTCTATTCAACCCATAGATGGGCTGTTTGTTTTATTTTGTTCTTTTTTTTTTGGGGTTGTTCTTTTTTTAGTTTGATTTATTCCCTCTGCAGTGGATACAGAATATTCTAAACACTGCATGTAGGACTCTAAAAAGACAAAGACTAATCATCAGAAATAATAATTTTTCATAAGTTTGCTATTATCAGCCTCCCCCCTCTCTCTCCTCTTCCTCTCTCTCTCTCTCTCTCTCTCTCTCTCTCTCTCTCTCTCTCTTTCTCAAATGAATTCTAATGAGTTACACAAATTGTGAGTTTTGCATCTACAAACCATTTAACCTTTTACCATAATGTTGAACATCATACAATTTTAGCCTTGTTAAGATTTTAAAGTTCAAGACTAAAAATATAGCAATTCACCACCAGTTTCCAAAATGTTAGTCTTGAATGGAAATTAAAAGATGGCAGAATCCAATGAATGATTGCTTAACATACCAAATTTTATGTCCCAGTTTTATGGAGCAAATCTTCACTTACCTGAAAGATAAAAAAGAAAAGAAAATTACAATAAAACATGTGAAGAATTTAAATCAATAAAGAAATTTTTAACTTTAATCCGACATAAATACAAAAAAACATATTCATTTAGGAAAGGCTTTCTTATGTGCATTATTTAGTAAGCAAAAAAAGAAGCATTTTGAACATAGAATTTAGTGATTTGTGGTCCAAACTCAAAAAAATATTCTTGATCTCCTCAGCACCCACCAAACCCATCCTTCCCATCAAAAAATACTTCCCTCCCACCCTCAGGGGTCCAGTGTGCTTCAGCCACTGAATCGAGTTTAAGTTGAATTAATAGCGTCGATCCTATCCCTTGAGGGGAATGCCGACGGGATCGACAAAATTTTTATGTCTACCACCCATGAGCTTCGGCTTGTGGGTGGGCCCACATAAAAATGTCCTTGTGTCAAGCCCTCATAAGTGGGATGACAGGCAAATCCCCTTCCCATCAAAAAATAATTCATGAATTAAAGGTGTGTTTACATTTTTAGTTTACTGAGTCTTTTCTCATATAAATTGTATTAAACTCTGGTAAAATTAGTTATGTTTTGAAATTTAATTAATTTATTTAGGAGTGAATGGAAATTAAATTTTGTCACAAGGGGTGCACATCAAATAAAAAAAATTGAGAAGCCTTGATGTAGAATATAAAACCCCATAAACTTGAGATATAAAAAAAAGAGACTTAAATAATCTTAAAATCAAATTAACAAATTGACAAACATAAATTGATAATCATTAAGATAAGCCCAGACCCCCACCCCCAAAAAATCTTGAAATAATGATAATTCATTGTTTGGGAGATTTATAGAGAAATAAAAGAACAAGACACACTGATATATTCTGAGTCGAAAATATAATTGTTTTACAATAATCTTATCAGTCCCTTTATTTAATAGATAAACAAAATCTAATAAATAAATCAGGAGTTTTGCTTAAATCTACAAACATTATTAATTCCAAAGAGTTCATTCTACAAATAAGTTCAATATTTGACTCCAGTTCAAACAGGACTTTTTTTTTTCATCAAGGAAAAAGAGAAAGAAAATAACTTCACTTATATTCTGCAACCAGCGCTGTCACAATTCAACACAAGAATTCAGTCAGGTCTTAACTTGAGAAAGAGATTCCTACCACCTTTTTATTGAACAATGGTATTTCCCTTTCCCTTACACAATAGCAGAACTGGTATTTCTGGTTTCTTAAAACTCAAGAACCAATTTACAAGTGCCATTTTGTTTTAATTGTAAAAGAAATTCCAAGATATAGAAAATAAGTATGAATCCTGTTCAAAAAGATAAACCCATAATTCCCAAAAAGCAAAGAGTATCATTTGTCTGTGGTGCAGGAGACAAGCAAACTATAAACAGACAAAATAAAAAAAGGGCCAAGTTCATACTGGTTGAAATACAAAGTCAAAAATAAATCTCTATAAGAGAAAAGACATTAAACAATTACACTTTTTATAGTATGAACTTCTGGAGGTTTTTTTTTAATGATTTTAAAAACTTTTTGTTTTTTGTTCAGATTTTAAATCCTAATTAATCAATATTAAACTACAGAAAAACTTTGTTCAATTAAATACAAATAATTATTTTAGTACAAAAAATAATTTGTTCATTTCTTTCTTTTAAAGTTTGAAAATTTAAATTCTGTCTGATTATGTCTTGTATCAAAATGAAATCCCATTGATTATTGTTTGAAACCCCCATTTTAATGGGAACCTAATCTCACCCCCCCCATTTTAATGGGAACCTCATCTCCCCAAATGTTTCAAATGTTAAAACCTAACCTTTGGGTCCAATAAGTATGCATGTCAACATTGGTAGCTTTACATTAAAACCAATTGGATATTTAGAGAGAATAGATGAAAATTCTTCCTATTTATTAATATAACTAGTACAAAATAAAAAAACACCCTCTGGGCGATGTAAAAATAGATTTTTGAAACATATTGCCTGAGGGTGGGAGTTAAAAATTCAATGTCAGCGAGTTTGTACCCTAAGTAAGTAAAATCATCAAATTCATTAAAGGATTAAAAAATAAAACAATTTGAAATGTAAACTTTAAATATGTATTAAAATAAAACAAACTATTATTTCTCTGAATGTTTGAGATGAGGCTTGAAGATTAGTATTATCTGCATTATTCAGACTATTGTCCCCATCTTCATTGTTATTTGTACAACGTTTCCGCCGATATACCCTCCGGCCTTCTTCAGGTATACGACAAGAAAGTTCGAAAAGAAGGTTCCCGAGTCCGAGAAGGTTCCCGAGTCCGACAAGAAATACCTGAAGAAGGCCAGAGGGTATATCGGCCGAAATGTTGTACAAATAACAATGAAGATGGGACATTAGTCCAAATAATGCAGATAATACCAAAACAAACTATATATAGATATATAATACCAGTCATGTATTTATCAAAACTTGTTTAAAAAAAAAAAAAACAATGAGGACTGTCTAATGTTGCATGTTCATTGTTCATTTCTATCTTGGTAAATACAGCTTCAAACTCAGCACTTTTATGACACACCTTGTATTCTGAAAAAAATTAACCTTCCATTCATTGTTCATTTGTTATGACGATTTTGGGTAATATGATGTAAGCAGTGACGTGGTTTTTGAAACCGGAAAGCGAATCTCCATTATTAATAGATATAAAGAAGGTTTTATGATAAGAAGATGGAAAAGCTGTAAATGAATGGGCAACATTCAATATCATTGATGTCCAATCATCAATATTAGAAATTGTCATATTTAGTTGTTTTTTTTTTTTTCTTATGATGGTAGGGAAAACAACATCATTTAAAAAATAAAAAATTGCATATTTCTTTGCATTTTTTTATTCATTTTTTTTTATAGAGCTTAATTTTCTGGCAGGTTGAGTTGTAAATTTGTCTGAAGATATTCTTTTCATTTTAGGCAGGAAGAAATCCAATTTTATTTCAAGTATTGGAAAATTGGTCTGAGCAGAATTGATCAGCCAGTTTATTCATTCAATTTTTTTTTATTGATTTTTATCTGCAGAATTTTAGATCTTCAATAGAAATTGAATTGTTAAAATATATTATGCTAAGGTCAGTCAGTAAAAGAATAAGGAGAAAAATATACCTAAGGTAATTTTAAAAAAAGTATTTACAATGTACATTATCGAAAGGGAAACAGAATCAAATGTTCAGGTTTTATTATGCATTCACATATATATATATATAAATATATAAATGAGTACATAGAATCAGGCTTGCCCCAAGGCAGAAAGGGAAGAGTTCAAATCACATCAGGAGCTTACTCTTTATTCTTATTTTCAATGCACATTGTGCCTCATTGTCTTTGATCCATGGGAGTTGTGATAAAAAGCAACTAAAATTGGGAAGATGAAGAAGTGTCAATTGTCAATTGGATTTGTCTTTGAGGAGGACATCACTTAGTTAATTAATGTATCCAAGACTAAACTACTTAAATGTGAAAAAAGCAACTCTACTCTGTGTTCAAATGGATGTGATATGAAGTGGTAATATTATTGGAAATATGAAGTGATCATCCCAACAATTGTCGATGAACTCAATTCTATGGCACTTTGGATGTGTCCTTATATATATATATGAATATTCATATGCCATAGTAACATAAGTACTCAAACCTGTGCATACGCAGTCCTCAGATTACAAATGGCTGCTTATATGAACAACTCATAAAGCTGTGTGTTCTTTTTACTTTAAGTAAGTGAAAGTCATTACAAATAGTAATAGACAAAATTATTGACAACCACTATATTAACAATTATAAAAATAAGGCAGAGTTATAAAAATGATTATTAATTTTTATAATTGTTAATATACTGTGATATTGCTCTGCATTTTTTGTAATGAGCACTGTAAAAGTTGAAAAGTTTGAAAATGCTTGTAGTGTTGAATTATATATATATATGAATATAGTTATTTATTGAGCTTAACTTGATTGTGGCACAAGGCCAGAAGTATGGAGTGCCAAATAAGAACTGAACTCACAAACAATGGTTTGCTAGTCTAGCTTGCTAACCATTACAAGACATGAGGGTAATAAAGATAATTATTCCATTTTTAAATTTTTTATAATTGTGTATATATATATATATATATATTATATATATATATATATATATATATATGTGTGTGTGTGTGTGTGTGTGTGTGTGTGTGAAGTGGACAAACAATCTGTTTGAGATGGTGATAGCCACAATTTTTGGGGAGATTATGTGCTTAATTGAAGTCATACCTAATTTTGAAAATTAATTAGTTATAATTATATGAATTAGGCATGCATATCGGTTTAAATGTAAGGCATAAATAAATCGAGAAAAAGTCAATCTCTGTATGTACATTTCAGCCTCATCAGCAGAGTTCTGAAATGTACATACAGAGATTGACTTTTTCTCGATTTGTTTACGCCTTACATTTAAACCGATATGCACGCCTAATTCATATAATTATAACTAATTAATTTGAAAATTAGGTATGACTTCAATTAAGCACATAATCTCCCCCCAAAATATATATATGTTTAAAAATTTTCTACATTTTTTAAAATTTGTTTATCTCTGTATGTAATTGACTCTTCTGATAACAAACACAAATTTAGACTTGAAAAATAAAAACTTAAAAATGTTTTCCTTCATATAAATGGGATTAAGACCAGTCATTATCTTTACTTACTTTTACATTTAGTTTAATATTCAGAAAATATTGAACATGAACAAAAAAAGCTGCAAAATGTAATGTTTTTAATATAGGTGCAATATTATTGTAAAATTATTTTCAAATATTTTCAGTTTTTATGGCATGAGTAAACTGATTTAATAACAATAATTTTAGAATCATAGTAAGTTTCTTATCAGAAAATCTAACACTACCATTTTTTCTGACATTTACTTCTGAACAGATTCATCATACACTGTTACACAGGGAATCAATTTTAAACTGAAGTCAGATAGAAAACTACTACCTACCAATATAAGAAAACTTTTATTAGTTATATTAGTAAACCACAAAAGCACTTAGGTTATGCATTAGTAGCTACTGAAAGAATTGTATTTGGTAACCGACATATATACTTTATTGATTTTTCAAACATGCTGTTCTTAAAATTGGCCCCAGAACAGATCTTTTTTTTTTCTTCTGTCTAATCGCAAATATAGTTAACAGTAGAAGATTCAGCAAATTAGGATACAAACTTTTTTTTTATTTATTTCTTACTTTAATTGTTCACGTTTGTAAAATTCTCTAAAAGGAAGATTTAAGTAAAAACGCAAGTTGTTTGATCTTGACATCAAAGGCTCGAGGAAATTTCCAAAATCCCAGTCACTAATTGTTTAAAAGACATGCAAGCAAAAGAAAGCACTCAAAACTTTTGGTCACTGCAACACAAAAAAAAAAGGAAAAAAAATTTTAGGAAAAAAAAAAAAAAAAAAAAAAAACAAAAACAAACAAACAAAAGAACAGTTATTCAGAAGTAAAATAAATTGCAGAGAATAGAATATGAACAGACTTAATTTAATAAACACTGTCAATAGTGACTCAGCAAGTGACATCAATGAAAGATGGACTTTCAAGGTGTGGGTTTCAAGTTCATGTCTTGGAAGTTATTTTCACTTTTACATTGTTTGCTTTAAGAGTTGAATATTGATTGCTTGATTTTCATGTCAATCTGTCTCGGGTTATTTTAAGCCTACAGAATTGCATTCATTGTATGTTCATATTTACATTTTTGTGTTGTTTCTTAAGCACACACTTATGATATCAAGTATTTCTATCTAATACAAATAATTTGAACTCAGTTGTTGTATGGCTTTGAGTAATTAATAATAATAATCCTTAATAAACAATTTTAGCTTCAAGTAACTATACAAATAATTTACACTTATTCTAGTATTCTATCTAATACTAACAATTTTCAAACAGTTTCTCTTTGACCAATAGATGGACCTACTTCATGTCAGACTGAAACTGGGAGTAATGACAATAGAGTGGTACTCTACACTCCCCAGATATCCAGAATTGTAGCCTCGCCATCAGATGCAGTTTAGTATTATACCAATTTTATTACCTAAAATTGTTCTGCTAGTTTTTTTTTTTTTTGTTTTTTACAACTTTTTGCAAGATTAGTAGATAACCCTGGGTCTAGTATTTGACACATGGTCAATTTAATTCATGAATTCATGCTTAAACATGAACAAAACCAGAAATAGCACAAGTCCCCACAACCAGTGTCATGTATGCATCCAGCAACTCCAAACATCTCTCTTTGGTGCAATGAACAAGAAACTGCCTAATTAGGAATTGATTGATTGATTTTAACAGCATGTCAAACCATCTAGAGTTATTTTATGCATTGAGTTTAGGGAATCACATCCACTGTACTTTCTTATTTATATTTTTTGTATAGTTGCTTCTTAAGAGGTTTTTTCTTTATTTTTTTGTGGGGGGGGGGGGGTCCTATTGAATACAAATAAATTTTTAAAAGGTCTTTGACCCATAGATGAAACCCTAACAGGTACTAACAATACTTTTCAAAATGGAACTGAAAATAATATCAATGAAAGAGTATACAACACTCTAAAGATCTCTAGAACTAGAGCCTCACCATCAGATGCACTTTAGTATTCAGGATATTTGTTTTGTGGATGTCTTACTCTTCTACAAAAGATAAAGTCAGTGTGTATATATATATATATATATATATATATATATCCTGAACAAGGCTGTTTACATTTCACATAGTGCTAATACCCTTTGAAAATGTATGAATCCAACTATATTCCCTCCATCTATGGGTAAATAGTAGGACAGATTGGGCTCTTCAGCCTTGGTTAACAAACCTGTCTAGAAGAAGTAATATATATATATATATATATATATATATATATATATATGTTTAAAAATGTTCTACATCATTCTTTTATAAATTGTTCATCCCTGTATGTAAAGGACTCTTCTGATATGCATTAGTAGCTCTAAGTCTTGTCGATGAGATGAAATGATTAGTAATGTTCAATTGAATATGAATAATTATTCTAATAAGACAATACTTATTTCCCATGTCAACATGGCTTCCTTCTGATTAATTTTAGAAACATCTTCTTTCCCTCAAAGGAACAGCTTTTTGTTTTTTAAATATTAAGCTATTCTAGAGTTCAGTAAGTAAATTTGGTAACTCTGCATGAAACTATTCAGCTATCTACAGAGGACAGACAGACAAACTCTTCAGAATTATTTATAATTTTTACAAGCAATCATGAGGATGAGGAAGTAAGTAAGTAAATACATTAAAAGGTTCTATATCTAAACAGTTGTTCCCATGGCAAATGGCTAACAGGAACAATGTAACTATACTTAGAAATATGTTGTTGAAAGAACTTTCTTGTATGTGTTAATGGTTCGTGTCTCTGTTGTCCAAATTGATTGATTGGGATTGATAGATATCACCAACAGCTTCAGGCTTTTTATTTCCACTTGAAATGACATCATTTTACTTGAGCTGCTTCTTCTATACAAAAAGCTCAGTGATCACACAATAAGCAAATCTTTGATAACAGCTCAAGTATTGTACAATATCATATATATATATATATATATATATATATATATATATATATATATATATATTACTGACTACACATGAATGTTTCACAAGTGTCACTGAGTGCTGTACATAGTGCATATTTGTTTGGTGTCATTCAAATTTATCTGCTTTACTAACCAAACTAAAAGTTTCAGGCAAAAAGAAACTAGAAAGAACAATCCCTATCACAATATAATGGGGAAAAGTGAGAAAGCTTATATATATATATATATATATATATATATATATATATTATATATGTTTCGGAACACTTGTTTTTTAAATTTCTTAATATATATATATATATATATATATATATATATATATATATATAATGTTGTTCTGGTTCCAACGGGAGAAAATTCAATATTTTATAAAAAAGAAGGTGCGCAAAATGTATTATGTTTTCAGAAAAAAAATTTTTATTATTTTTATCTTACATATGCGACACGTGTTTCTGAACTGTTGCCTTCTTCAGGCATTGAGTTATTATTTTGGCAGAATATGTCCGATATTTGATAGGTTGTGTGTGTTTTTGTAACTTTTTTATTATAATAATCTTTTATATATATATATATATATACACACACACACACACACAGTTGTGTGTGTGTGTGTGTGTGTATTGTGAAAAAAACTTAATCCTTCTTTATTAATATCACAAATTTTAATGAAACTTCAATAGCTTAGACACAGATAAGAAGTGATTATTTTTCCCAGACAATTGGTTACTAGCCATTAGCAAAGGACTAATCACAAATTAAAAGAAAAGAAAATTCTGAGAAATTTCCTATTTTTTGTATTCCATAGAATTTTCTTTTCAGAAAATTATGACATTTTATAATAACTAAGGTTGTCTAAGCCATTGAAGTTTCATTAAGTTTCATTGAAGTTTCATTCATGTGGCAATAATAAAAAATGGTTCAATGTGTTTTGTTTTTTTTGTCCAATACTGTATATAATACTATAATAGAGAATACTGAAAAAAATTATCAAAGATTACACCAATACCAGAAACCTATGAAAATAGATTGATATTAGATCTAGAAATCCTTAACTCCAAAAGGAATTTACAAATTAAACCACTTAAAAACACTATATTTTAATTCCCTAACATATTATTATTATTTATTAACTTTTATATTAAAAATATTAAAATGTTTAAAAAATTACTGTTTTCTCATTATTAAATGACTTAATTTCTTAACATCTTCAAAAAACTATTTTCAAATTTGAAAATATTTTCAATCAACAAGGTTTCACATTATCAAATGAAATGGTGTTTTCATCCACATGCAAATGCTAATCCAAGTGTTCAACTATTAGTTTTGAAATGTAAACAGACTTGAGGAAAAAAAAAAACACTCTTTGATAATGGCCTAAAGCCAAAACTGTTTGGGATTAACAAATTTTTATTTTTTTGACTATGTGTGTGTGTGTGTGTGTGTGTGTGTGTGTGTAAAAGGAAAAATCCAAAAACATTTTTTTTAGCCTTCAAGAGCCTCTTCAGGTTATTTTAAGAATTATTTTTTATGTAAAGTTTTGAGATTCAAAAGGTTTTAAAAGCTGCGGACATTACTGGAAGAGATGAGGTGTGTTTACACCCAATACAGGATGGCACAAATGTCACTTACAATTTTCAAAATTGAACAAATTTTGAATAAAAAAGATAAAGAATTTTTCTTTTTTAATTATATTCATTTTGACTTTTGGAAATGACTTTCAACTAATTGAGGAATATAATATCCCTTAAATGCCCTTTATTGTTCTCTTTTACAGAGATTTACATTTTTAAATGGTAAGTGATTTTTGTACCAATCTGTGTTTGTACATATTTACCCACAGCTATAAGACACAAGGTCAATTTTTAGCAGAGTAAAGCTGGTTTGAATTCAGGGTTTTCCTTCTCCTAGATTGGTTGCCTAACCAATGTTAATGAACCCGAGTTCGCCTTAATATTTACCCATAGCCTAGAGAACAAGAGATAGATTCATGCCTTTCCAAAGGGAATTAGTACACATTGAAATGCAAACAGCCTTGTCCAGGATTTAAACTAGAGTTGGTTTCCTACAATGATAAACATTATGCTAAGCACAACTCCTCTATATGTATATACATACATGGATTTGTGGTGCAATGGTTATTGTCATAGGAAACTTGGAGACCTGAGTTCAAATCTTGGATAAGATTGTTCGCATTTCACATAGCACTCTTAGGAAGATGCATCCAACTATATAGGGCAGTTTGGGTTCTTTAACCTTGGTATAGCAAGCGGTCTAGGAGAAAGAAGTCTCTGAATTCAAACCTATTAAACTCTGCTTAAAAATTAATCTTGTGTCACATCCTGCTCATTGAGGAGAAGTTGGGTAAATACATATATACACACATATTTGTGTGTGTATGTGTGTAAATCTGCTGTGACAGTAAAGCATATATATATATATATATATATATATATATATATTATAAGGATAAAGGTTGCTTACCAGTGAAAATGGGCACGATCATTGAAGGTGCAAAATTCAGGGGTTAAGTCAGCGATATAACAAATACAAAGTGCTCAATACGGAGTAGAGCAAATTTATTATAAAAAATGGATATAAAAGAAACCTACTCGAGTTTCACCATAAGGATCTTCAGGGTTAAATCCACTGAATTAATCGAGGTACCGATTAATTGCAGCCGATTGCACGTGTGTTCATTGAATAAGATGTTATGTTGGATGAGACGCTTGTCTCATCCAATGTAACATTTGTGTGTGTATGTGTGTAAATCTGCTGTGAAAGAAAAGTAAAGCAAACATATATATATATATATATATATATATATATATATATATATTAAAAACAAAGTCAAAAAGCTTAGGTAATAATTCCTGCTGGTTTCCAAATATGAAAACCATGTTCTGACTGAATGACTTTTTGACTTTTCCTCATGGGGTTCTTCTTCCTACAAATTTTTATGCAGTATAAATAAATGATTATAAAAACACTGATATCAATTCCTACCACTTTGTTAATTTCTTTTTCTTTTTTTTTATATAAACAAAAATAACATTTATAGAGATACCAACATCCTAACATTTCTTTCTATAAATCATGTATTTTAACATTCAGCATTTTCAATAAAAAACAATTAAGCCTGTATTCATTTAGTATACTGGGTATATATAATTTAATTGGTATTATATATTGGTACTTGCCTGCATGGCAAAATTTCGAATTTGAGTATATATATTTACCAACCCCTCCGCATGAGTAGGATGCGACACAAGGTCTATTTCTTAAGCGGAGTTTGTTTGAATTCAGAGTTTTCCTTCTCCTAGACTGGTTGCCTAACCAAGGTTAAAGAGCCCAGACTGCCCTACTATTTATCCATAGCTGGAGGGAGAGTAGGATTTATACCTTTCCCAAGGGTATTAGCGCTAAGTGAAATGCAATTAACACGTCCAGGATTTGAACTCGGGGCGACGAGTCCATTTCCCATGACTTTAACCATTACACCACACGCTTCGAGTTTGAGTATAGAACAACAGTTACAAGGTGTTCAAAAAATATCAAGACTGAAGCTGCATTTACCAAACAGAAATGAACAATTAATTAAATGTTAATTTTCTTTAAAATAAACCCTATCACAATGGCTAGGTAACTAATAAATTCAGCCCAAGATTCCAGTCCTAAGAGAGTCCTACCATCTTTTTATTATTAACAAATATCAATAGTAGAACTGGTACTTTTAGGTTTTTAAAACTGAAGAACCAAATTACAACAGTCCTCTTAGCATTCAAGACACTTATTCCATTGAGCTTTTTCTTGGTCTAAGCACCTCTGAAACTCTTCTTTTGTTATGAAGATGTACTTTGTATTTGTTTAATGTACTCTACATCCTCAAATCTTATTGTTGAGATGAATTTTCAGTTTAAGAAACAAGAAAAAGACACACTTAGTTCTGGTGAGTATGAATGTTGCACTTGCACAATCTAGTGTTTCACTAAAAATTGATGATCAAAAGTATCAAGCCTGGCTTCATTTTTTTTCCTTCAAATTGGCACTGGCTCATTTAGATATTACTTTATTATATAAATTCACTGAATTATGTCACTAATGCATGGGGGGAGGGAAGAGATTCCAAAGAACTAATTGTCAATTCAGTACTTCTAAAATCTATAATATCAGTGTGTATATATGAGAGTATGTATACTAAACAATTCTCTTGGTTAAGCAGCAATGGTGGACTGAAAGCTTTAAAGTTCTATTCCAGATGATGTCACTTAAAAGGAATTTTGAATGCATATACTTGAAAATATCCACTTTCCAATGATAATAAAAAATTTATGAGATTAACTGTTAAAACTATCAAGTTTAAATGATGAATATGAAAGGTGATTGATAAAAAAAGTAATAAATAAAGAGTGTAAATTACAAGGAGGTCAGTTACATCATTCCAACTAAATTCACATTCACTTTAACTCAACTTTTATTTTTTCTGATCCAGAAAATAAAGACTTAAGTCAGCATCTTTACATAAAAAAAAAGAATTAACATTAAACTAACCATTTGTGAAATACCAGGGGAACTCGTTCATATTGGCTACATTGAAATTTATTGTCTAAGGCTGCACACAAATTTCCAATATGTTTACAACAAAATCAACAGTTTAAATTTAATTAATACATACAACTTAAAATGAAAAACATACTAATCTTTTAATGAATTATCTTTTAAAGATTGCTTACTGTGAAAAAATATTGAGATATCAGGACTTAAAATGAAGGTGTACAAATTTAATCAGTCTTTTGAAAATAAGAAAATAAGAAATAAGAAATTTATTCATCAATAGTAGTACAAATTATTAAAAAAAAAATATAAGTAAAAGAAAAACTTTATTGGTTTAAACTACTATTGAAGGGAGGCCATGCCTAATAGCGTGAAGCTAATCCCATGGACATGACCACCCTTGGACGCTCACAGGAAACAATACATGAAACACACAACGTAAACATATACATATATATCATGAGACAAATTAGCCGTGTGAGAATCTAAATGCAAATCTGTAGTTTATAAGAGGCAATAAAATGATTTTTCAAAAGTGTTTTAAGGACAAAATAATTAACTGAAACAAGCTTCATCTTTTCTTTATCAAAAAAGGCTGTGAATTTGTTTCTTTGTGGGCTATTTAATACCAAAGCCATGCTTGAAGAATAATAATAATAGTGGTACTATTTAATCCATAGCTGGAAGGGGGTTCATACATTTCCCAAAGGTATTAGTCAAAAAAAGGCAATGAAAGGTCACAACTGATAACATCAAAAGCTGCAGCACCCATTCATCCCTGCCAACATGCACACACAGCTGAGCTAAACAAATAGACTTATGTATGATTGTTGGCTGGTTGTTTTGTTTTACGGCATATCAACACTTTTAGGGTCATTTAATGCTGAATCATATAATTTGGATATCAGGTTGCTTCCAGTGCCTGCTTTTACTTAAATGGTCACACATCTAAGTATTGAACAGGCTCATCAGTACTCTGTTGACTTTATATATATATATATATATATATATATATATATATATATATATGTTTACCAACCCCTCCGCATGAGCAGGGTGTGACACAAGGTCAATTTCTTAAGCGGAGTTTAACAGGTTTGAATTCAGAGTTTTCCTTCTCCTAGACCGGTTGCCTAACCAAGGTTAAAGAGCCCAGTCTGCCCTACTATTTACCCATAACTGGAAGGAGAGTAGGATTCATACCTTTCCCAAGGGTATTAGCACTAAGTGAAATGCAATTGCCACGTCCACTTTTTTGATATATAAGGTGTGTGCTAGATCATCGCTCCTACTTATAGACTAGGCCAGAATCCTGTGGCCTATCTCTTGGCCAATCACTGGCAGTACTCTGAGGTTGATACAATACTTAAACCAATCCTACTGGCCATAACTACTTTGCTTTTTGTGGACGACGGACATAGGATTGAATCATTGGACCTTTACCAATACGCAGGATAGGACTTATACGCTTACCAAAGGATTCCATACCACCAGACTTTCTTTAAGCCCTTTTCAATTGGCCAAGGGTGGCATTTAAAAACTTTACATGCTCAACTTCAGTGGGTTAGTGGGAACTGGTGATGCATGATTGTGATTCAGAATTTAGAAAAAATAAAATGTGTCTAATCTGTATACAAGTCACATGAGAAATACTACTTTTTGCACCCCTTCATTAAATCTGAATAAAATCAAAACTTGAGAATTTATACCCAAAAACCATTGCTTCTATATTTTAGGGAATAGAGGGTGAAAGAGAGAGAAATTAAAAGTTCACATCTGACGGTTTTACTGTTTTTTGCACTGTTGATTCAAATGCCAAGATGTAATAAGTAAAATTAGCTCCAAATTATTTTATTTTAAAAAGCATCAAAAACAGACCAGAAGGTGAATAAAAGCTCAGTCCACCCCTAGCACTCTCACCTAAAAGAGGTAAAGGCTGGGTTTATTGCTGGTGCCTGAAGCACACCTCAACAGGAACACCAATGGAATCTAAGTAATTTCTAAAACCACAGCATGGCAGACTTGTATTCTGCATGGCACCTTACATTAAAATGACCTTGTGTTTAATTTTAACTTGATGGGAAGCTAAAAAGATATCATTTTGAAGAAACTCACTTTTTGGAAATGGCAGCAGTGAAAGTGTTGGGTTGTGTTTACAATATAAATAATTAAAAAGTAAAAGTTAATCTCAGATATTCATACAATTTTGTCTCATAAAACAAAAGATTTAGAAAGATTTTCCTTATGATCCAGGCCAAGGTTTGAATATCTGATTAATGTGACAAGTTCAACAGATGGAAATGTTGCTCTTAAAATTTGAGATGTTATGTTCCTTTGCCCATGAAATAAGAGTGGAATGAAGTGAAGCCTCCCACTGGGAACACAAAGACTAAACAGACAGCAGGAATTGAAGATAAAGGATATTGCCTGTGACCAATCAAATTGCAGGGATTTCAAAAGTTTGGATTAAGAGGTCTATTTATTTTTCCTATCCTATTGCCAAAGAACACACACACACACACACACACACACACACACACACACACACACACATATATATATATATATATATATATATATAAGTAACAGGAATATTATAAGAACATATACATTACATACCAAACATTTTTGTTGATGTATGCATATGTTTAAATGAAATATATACACAAAAAATAGAAGATTACATATGCAATCAAAACATGACACATATACATACAAACAAGGGAGTACTAAAAAAAAGTTTTCAACCAACCAAAATATAATTGAATATAAACCATGAAATATTCTACATATTTATCCCACACTGAAACAGACTTGGCATAGTATCTCAGTTTTTTTCAAAACTCTTAAACCTAAAATAAATAAATAGAAAATAAATAAATAAAGATGATAAAAACAAGATCCTTCCATTCTTTGTTTTTACTGAAAACATGGAAACACCAGTGTTGGCTATAACCCCACAAAAAGAAAAAATGACACCCATCAGCTCTGTTCGGATACCATATGTCATCTAGAGGATTTACCAAGAGTGATAGCTGATAGGGACGCATGGCAAAAGAGTCAAGGAATTCATGCTGTTGGCATGCCTTGATGATAGCATGACAGAAGTATGCACAGTTTATATATATATATATATATATATATATATATGACATACACACTCATTAGTCTATTCATATCTTTCTTTCTGCACCTCAGCATGTAGTGTTTATGTCAATATAACTAGTATTGAATTAGAGTACAAAGAGTTTTAGCCATTTACATCTTTTTAAGTGCATATATATATATATATATATATATATATAGATAGATAGATATAAATTTATATAGGTTCTTCATGGAACGAATGAACATGCTACTAACAAACACACTCGCCTACCCGGATTTTAACAGCATGTTAAACCCACTATAACACTTGAACATTTATAACTCTTCTATAATGCTCCCTTTCTAATAATGTATCAACAATTTCTTCAAATAAGAAATTTTCTCCTGAAGATGACCGAAGGTCGAAACTAGTTGAGATTAAACAACATACAAGAAATATTCCTGATTGTCTTAATAATAATTTTTTGTTCACACTATATAATATATATATATATATATATATATATATATATATAAAAATATATATTTATTATATAATATATATATATATATATATATAATATATATATATATATATATATATATGTGTGCATAATTGAAGCCATACCTAATATATATATATATAATATATATATATATCAACGTTAAATGGCACCATTAATTTGTAACCAGAAATTGTAAACTTAAATGTAAATATACATGGCCCCTACTGTGGGGTATCATTAATAGAGTAGCTAGTATATAATGTCCTGTTATGTCAATTTTGTATGAAGGCAAAAAGAACTAACAGTATTTATTATTCTTGAATACTACATTTCATTTTGCATAAAGCAGCAATCAGTGATATAATGTTGGGCACAAGAACTTTTTGCTTTTCTCATGAATATTATCATACAGATTCTCCAAGTGTAAGCAAATTTCAACAGTTCTTTCAGAAAACAAAATTATACTCATCATTTCTTATAGGAAGGTGGGGGTGCAAAGAGAATTATATGCATGGAATATATATGTAGGAAGCGCGTGGTGTAATGGTTAAAGTCATGGGAAATGGACTCGTCGCCCCGAGTTCAAATCCTGGACGTGGTAATTGCATTTCACTTAGCGCTAATACCCTTGGGAAAGGTATGAATCTTACTCTCCCTCCAGCTATGGGTAAATAGCAGGGCAGACTGGGCTCTTTAACCATGGCTAGGTAACCAGTCTAGGAGAAGGAAAACTCTGAATTCAAACCTGTTGAACTCCGCTTAAGAAATTGACCTTGTGTCACATCCAGCTCGTGCAGAGGAGTTGGTAAATATATATATATGCATGGAATCTATGCTAAATACTCAAAGCATATGCTAAATAAAGCATGAGAGATTTTCTTCTTTTTTTTTTTGACATTAAATTTCATTGTCGTCAATAAATGGTAGGAATGAGAAGTCTAGAATTGGTACTTATTGTAGATTTAGTCCAAGTAGATTTCAAATTCTTCCTGGGATTGAAATGTCAATATTCTTCAAACTTGAAATTTTTTTCTGCACAACTGGATCAAATTAAACTAGAAACTTTTGTTCATAATAAAAATGGATAGAAAGTTGGAAAAATATGTATCAATAAATAGTGAGTGTATTAAAAAAAATAAACTTAAAGTAATTTTGAAGAGAAATAAATTTACTTCATTTTGATACTAGTTTCATTATCCTATTTAGTCTAAAACTTGTTTTATTGGATTAGAGACCTTATTTACCAATCAACTCTCATGCATATCTTATTATAATGGAGATAGTGTGTTTTTCTGTCTGTAACCGAAACTATATTCCTACTCAAGTCACAATTCTCTTAGTTATTGATATCACATTCTCCATGATTTTATTTTTATTTAAACCTCAATTATTAATAAAATTGTCTTACATTATTAATACTGTTAACCATATCTACATACTAACAACGTGCAATTGTATTTATATATACATCAAAATAGCGGATTACAGTGTGAACGAGAAGGCTAATTTGCATATTGATATTAAAAAATCGAATTTAATAAATATGTGCTTAGTATTATTGATTTCTAACTGTTTGGTTTTTATTTTAATGAATATAAGCAAAAATCTCTTCAACGAATCTTAAATGAAATCCATTAACAAGAAAAGATAAGTGTCATTTTATTCTTTACTTCCTATTTTAACTAAATACTTAAATTAGAAAAAATAACAATGAAAGACGAGAGTGATGGAAGGGTAAGTTTCAGTTGTTCTATTTTTCGATTATATGTTTCAAATCTTTTTATCTGCATTCTTATTTAGTTTAATTAGCCTTTATAATTTGATAAAATATTTTATTACATTAAAACTTAAATACTTGCACCCGGAGGGTGCATATATTTGCTAGTAAGAATAAAATACAATGGTTCTCCTTTCATGGTTTCCCTTCCAATAATTTCAGTTCCTTGCAGAAAATTCTAGAAACAAAGAATTTTTACTGAGACATAGTTCCAAAGCACAAGGGATATTGATATTGAGATATGATAAAAAGAAGCCATAAAGTACTTTCTTTAAGTAAAAAGATGAATGTTCTTAACTAAGAAAGATAAACCAATAATATGCAAATATTGTTAGTGTTTGGTATTAGAATTCATAGTTTCAGTCATTCGCTGGGGATCTTGAAACATATCTCTCTGTAGATAAGGCAGAGGGGGGGGGATACTGTAGATCAGAAAAATTATTTCCAGATAAATTCAAAGCATAAACAAAAAAGCAATTTTTAAAAAAAAAAAATTCTTGTATGCTGTCAACATTTGATATATCAGATAATGAATGAGGTTGATATTAATATTTTAAGGTTTTATTCACAGCGGATAATAGGGATAAATAAATGAGTTCAACCAAATCTAAGGACAAAAAGGACATATTCCTGGATTCATCATTAAGATCATATATATATATATATATAATCGATACACACACTTACACAGTCCCATACTCACACCGTAAAAGAGAATATTTGACGTCATATTTCAAACCGTCTCCTTTTTTCAAACCTCAAAAATATTTAAACAGACTGAATAACAAGGACTACCACTCGCTTTTCTCGTTATTCTGTGATAAAAAAAATTTCTTATTACCTTCCATATACTAACAAATGCCCTGAAGATGATCTAATTAATAGATCGAAACACTGCAGCGTCGGCCAATAAACTCACCACTTAACCCATTTAAACCTGTGTTTTTTCATTCTTTTTTAATATACTACATACCGCCGGATTCACTTCCTTTTCTTCACACTCACATATATATATATATATATATATACTCACATAGGGGCCAGGTTAGCTCAGTCGGTAGAGCGTTCGGCTAGAAACCACAAGGTTCCTAGTTCGATACCGGACCTCGCCAAGTCAGCGTATGAGTAGCACAGGGATCTGTGCGGTAAAGTAAGGAGCTGATGGTAGATGTGGCGCTCCACCTCAGACGCCAAAACAATCTCCTTGGTCTAGCGCTATTGAAAAGGGGATAGACGCCCTCGCTGACTGGCTGATACCGACTTTAGGCCGCCCCGACGACTTTACTTTTTACTTTACATTCATACAAGATGCTATGGGTAAATTGTCGCCATATTAAATCATCAATTTCATGCATGCACATTGTTTCATGTTTTGTCTACTGTGCCACAAACTAGAGTCAGTTGGGCACTGTCTGTGAGGAAAAGCAGTACCATGATGTAAGTCATTCCAACAGAAATTTGCAAACGCCATGAATATATGTGTGTGTGTGTGTGTGTGTGTGTGTGTGTAGGCTCAAATGTTAATAATTTAAAAAAGCAACAACAACAAAAAACTACTATAAAAGTTGTGACTTTTTCTTGATTGAAAAATAAAAATTTGATAAATCTTGAGAGAAATTTGATAATATTTTCATTACTGTCATTTTTTTGTTAATCATGATTTTCTTTTTATCTCCTGTAATTTGATAAATGATAAAGCATTCTTACCAAAACAAAAATATTTTCTTCCTTCATGTTTTTAACATTTTTTTTGCTTTTCAAAATTCAGTAATGATTTATTCTATCACTGTACATTGCCAACATAAGTGTATAATTATTTCTTTACCAATGACATTACTTGAAATTCATTATCCTAACTTTAACTGCTACATCATTAGAATGAAATCATAATTACTAATTAGCATAGATCTTATCAAAATGAACAGAGTTTTATGTATGGATCATCACTTCAGCCTAAGATTAGAGTGTAGTATCTGGTCATTTTTATGGCTGTTTGCAAGGATTTTATCTCCACAAATAAATATTGTATGTATCCATGTTTTATGCAACAGTAGTTTAACTTGAAGTGATTGATTGATTGATTTTAATGGCATGTCAATCAGTCTAGATGCATTTTATACTTGGAGGTTAGGGAATCACATTCATTTTATGTTCATATTTACATATAGTAGTTATTATTGAAGTCAGTCAGTCAACAATTGGTTTGAACAATGTGACTGGCCAAGCACAACTGAACCAGTGTCAAGACAACTGGTACTTATGGGAATTCAGAACAGTCCACTCATGCATTTGGGTGATTCCATTCCCTGAGTCCTGATTGGCTGCTTGGTTTGTAGGATCCTCTGAGGCTCCATAAATCCTGCCACTTTGCAGTGGTCTTTACAGCTTACCAGAATTGTATTGGGTTACGACTGCTTACTGTCTTGTCTTGCCAATTCAACGGTAATTGGACTTAGTATGATTATTCTACAGTTATGTAGTTGTTTAAGTGTATTTTTGTTCCTATCAAATATGGATAATTTTTAAACAGATCATAGATGAGAACCTAACAAGTATTAACCACTCTGGATCAGAGTGGACCTGGGAGTAATGGAAATGAAGGAATATTCCACACTCTCTTGAACTGGAACTTTACTATCAGATGCAGTTTAGTGTCATATCCTTTGTACTAATAAATCCAACGTAATTACCTCCCCTTAAATATCTCTGTATAAAAGCAACACTCTGACCACATCAGTTAGATTGTAGTCAGAGTAAAGTAAAATAAATCATTGCTAAAGTCTGAAACCCTGGTTATCTTTTTACTACATCCTGGACATCTCTTTAAGAAGAAGTTCTTACCTCTCGGCAGAGGATACAGTCAGCTTAAAGCCCCACCAACAGGGTGATTTAACATTGTGATGAAAGTACAGTCCTCTGTAGTTTGTTAATAGAGAAAAATGTTAGTATATTTTTCAGGTATTTAAGTTATTTCATACTTCAAAATCCCAAACTTAGTGGAATATAGAATTAGTAAAAATTCTTCAAACAATCAAAATAGTGTTAGTGATATTTATAATAAAGCATTATATGATAGTGGATATACCAGAAATAAGATAAAATTTAACAAAGAGCAAAAGAATGAAGTACTAAATAGGAAAAAAAAAAGAAATAGAAGGATTATATAGTATAATCCACCATTTAACCTACAAGTGATAATGAAAATAGGTAAGATATTTCTAAATCTAATCAAAAAACAGTTAATCATACACTACACAAAATCTTTAATAAGAACAATTTAAAGATTAGTTTCTCCTGTATGGATAATATAGAAAGGATAATTAAAAAACATTAAAAAATAAATAAAGTGTTTACCCAAAGGTCTACACAGAAACCAGACCTTACTAAATTTTATGTGGGTTGTACAAAATCAAAATTTAAAACTAGGTTTACAAATCATAAACACTATTTTTCAAATATTAAACTAAAAAATGTAACAACCTTAGTTATTTATGTTTGGAACTTAAAGAATCAAAATATAACACCAAATGTTAAATGTGAAATTCTTTTTAAAATCTACTATTTGCCGAGGTTTAGATAACCTGTGTTTCCTGTGTTTACAAGAAAAGTTATTGATAATTAGATTCCCAGATAAGAAAAATCTGAACAGTAAAAATGAATTTCTAGGGAAATGTCAACACAAAAGCCATAACTCATTAATATATTATTAAGATTAAACACCTTTCTTACCATATAATAAAACACCAACTACAAACTAAATAATTTTACCAAAGGCCTTTAACTCCAGGGTTAAATAAACAAATTATCATAGTAGTATACACTAATAGGATATAAACAACATGAATGAAGGAAAAAAGAGGAGGGAGTTGAAGTAGGGACAGAAAATGACAAATAGAATTACAAATTACTTTTGCCTAAATGAAGAGGACCTGTGAATTCACAGACAATACATTTTGATTATCTACCTATATATATATATAATTTAATATACCAAGCGTGTTGGTAGATCCTTGCGGAGAGAAAAAACCCGGCAGAGAGTTTGATTGTAAAAATATACTACCAAACATCAACCAGGAAGAAAAAAATTTTTGAAAAAAAGAAAAGACCAAGATATTCGTACCAACAAAAAATAATCTATTGGTATAGTATTTGGCCAAAAGAAAAAACAATTTATATGCATATATATGTATATAAGATATATATATATTCATATAACCGCTAGGAGAAGCTAATTTGTAAAAAGTGCTCGATACCTAAGTAGAGCCAAGTAATAAGGATATCTACTGAGTCAGACGAACCTACTGTTAGTTTCGCATAAAGCTCTTCAGGGCTAAAATCTGACTGAAGAAGAAAAAGGAGCAAGACAAATAAATACTACTAACCACATTAAACATTTAAATTATCAAAACATACTGACCAATAAAAACACAGAACGCATTAGTTTATTGTTTAATTAAAAAATATTTAATTTCTATATTAACTGATTTTTTATTTATTTATTTATTTATTTTATTATTATTATTATTTATATATTATTTAGAATCAAGCAGATTTGAAACAAAAATTAAGTGTAAGCACCCCGTCGTCATTCTCATCCCCTCAACCAAATGGAACCCAGCACGCCAACGATTGTCCATCTCTTTGCCCGTAGTTAAACGATCCATCGATACGACTAAATCTAGGGAGACGGGGTTTATTCTTTAAACCTCGACATCCCGAAACCCATCATGGGAGAAGCAGCAAATGAATTAGGGAATTGGGCATGACTCCCGTTGCTGGTACATATGCCAATATACCTTTTCCCTTTTGCTACCAAACCCCTGAGGACAAGGAGGTTAATTTCCACTGCTGCCATTACCTCCATTATATGGCGAGCAATCAGAAAGGCACACGTTTAAAACGGTCGGGATGCATCCCTTAATTCGAACGGGGTTTTTATACCCAAGGAAGCAACACAACGTATGCTTAAACAAGCAAATTACGAACAATGTTGGCAAAGTTAGGGAAATGAAAACAACTGAAGAGTGCTCACCCATACTAAATCAATAAAGTTAACAACTACGGAGAAGCCATGTTTTTTTATGCATACAGTTGTTTAGAACTTCAGATCTTTGGTTTAAAATTTCTTTATTATTAGGGAAAGTTACTATCGCTAATTTCTCTTCCATACAAAGCTGGCAGTATCTATCGCCAGCTTTATATTTCCTGCATTTTTTAACAATTTCCCATTTTAGTATAGGGTCAATACCCCTAGCTTTTACCTTCCATATATAGCTAGATAGTGCAGTATTAAATTTATATCTTTCATTAGTGAAACTACACTTATGATTATAAAATCTAGCTTTAAAGTCATTCTGAGTAGAGCCTATATAAACTTTCTTATCCCTATATTTTTTAGGGTCACCCTCGTAGACCTCAACTTTATACACTATGCATTCGGTTTTACATTTACCCCTAAGGGGACACCTAGTCCTATCGATACAATTACATTTAGATGTTTCGTTAGTTCGTTTATCACTAAGTTTTTTTATGTTCAACTTATTAATAATATTGGCTACATTGGGTGTGCAACTGTAGCTCAATTTAATTGTATTTTTATTAAAAATTTTATAGAGTATATTAGAGGGGGGAAAATTCTTTTTCAATAATTTAAAGAATTCCTTGCCTATATTATTTGTCACGGCCATATTATAAGGAGGCGTAAACCATAAAATTTTAAACCAAAGATCTGAAGTTCTAAACAACTGTATGCATAAAAAAACATGGCTTCTCCGTAGTTGTTAACTTTATTGATTTAGTGAGCACTCTTCAGTTGTTTTCATTTCCCTAACTTTGCCAACATTGTTCGTAATTTGCTTGTTTAAGCATACGTTGTGTTGCTTCCTTGGGTATAAAAAACCCCGTTCGAATTAAGGGATGCATCCCGACCGTTTTAAACGTGTGCCTTTCTGATTGCTCGCCATATAATGGAGGTAATGGCAGCAGTGGAAATTAACCTCCTTGTCCTCAGGGGTTTGGTAGCAAAAGGGAAAAGGTATATTGGCATATGTACAGCAACGGGAGTCATGCCCAATTCCCTAATTCATTTGCTGCTTCTCCCCATGATGGGTTTCGGATGTCGAGGTTTAAAGAATAAACCCCGTCTCCCTAGATTTAGTCGTATCGATGGATCGTTTAACTACGGCAAAGAGATGGACAATCGTTGGCGTGCTGGGTTCCATTTGGTTGAGGGGATGAGAATGACGACGGGTGCTTACACTTAATTTTTGTTTCAAATCTGCTTGATTCTAAATAATATATAAATAATAATAATAATAAAATAAATAAATAAATAAATAAAAAATCAGTTAATATAGAAATTAAATATTTTTTAATTAAACAATAAACTAATGCGTTCTGTGTTTTTATTGGTCAGTATGTTTTGATAATTTAAATGTTTAATGTGGTTAGTAGTATTTATTTGTCTTGCTCCTTTTTCTTCTTCAGTCAGATTTTAGCCCTGAAGAGCTTTATGCGAAACTAACAGTAGGTTCGTCTGACTCAGTAGATATCCTTATATATATATATATATATATATATATATAATATACCAAACTTGTTGGTAAACCTTTGCGGTAAGAAAAAACCCGGCAAATAGTTTGCTTGTAAAAATATACTACCAAAAATCACCTGGGGAGAAAAAATTTTGGGGGAAAAAAAGATCAAGATAGTCATACCAACCGAAAATAATCGGTTGATACTATAATACTTGGCAAAAAAACAAACAATTTATATGTATGTATATATGAAAAAATATATATATATATAAAAACCGCAAAGATATACTAAAGCTAATAAGTAAAGAGTGCTCAATACCTAAGTAGAGCAAATAATAAATATATATATATATATATATATATATATATATATATATATATATAGATAGATAGATAGATAGATATAGATATATGGATACAGAATGTGGTTAATCAAAGCCTGAAGAAGATACAAGAAGATCCAAAACATGTGTTGCTGAACTAATATAAAAAAATCTTTTAAAAAACCTAATTCATTTTGTGGAATATATATTTTATATATATATATATATATATATATATATATAAGTTAGAGAATGGATTGACTGATAAAAGAATAGGCTTATACTTGACTAGTTGGACTATAAAACAGTCAGTTGTATTACTTACATATGAAATGTACTCATTCACTTTTATTGAATGAAATGGCAATATTTTCCTTTGGGATAGTGTAGACAGTTTTTATTTGACATTAATTCAATAAATGGAACATACACAAAAATATATCAGTACTTCAAAGCAAAAACAAGAACAGCTAAACATTTGGAACTATTTTTCTCTATCATCTTTTATTTCAAGTCTTTTGTTTATTTAATTCAAGTACAATTTACAAATGAACCTTTGCCACATTCTCTTCAACCTAATTTTTTTCTCTCTTTTTCTCTCTCCTCTCTCTCTCTCTCTCTCCCTCTCCCCCCTCTCTCTATTCCAGTCTGTTTATTTTATTTTTGTACTAAGTGAACACAGTTCTCTGCTTATCCAAGTGTTGAGGCTGTAACAAGTGACTGTGGCTTGGCTTTCTTTTCTTGCAGCTTTAAACAGTCAAAGGATAATTGTGTTATTTTCCTTCTCTGGCAAGACTAGAGCTATTGGCTCTGTCACCAGAGGGAAGATGGAGGTTATGGATACCACATTCATATAACTACTTTCCATTGGATATATCACTGCATTCATTAGTATGCTGCTTTTGGTAGAGATTGAACCCATTAACCTAATGTATTTTATGATATATCCCTCTTTTTTTCTTTTTTGTTAAAATATTGCTAAAAAAAAATCTTCTAGGGTTTATAAGCAAAGTTAAAGTATCTGATTTTTTAGACTACTAATACTTGTACCTAGCCTAATCCTAATGTGTTATATTAGGTTTGTTTGTTTTTTTTACGGCATATCAACCTCAGTGGGTCATTTAATGCCGATAAAGTTTTAAATAAATCAATTCTTAATCGATAATACAATTTTTTTATAAATACATTTTTCTATTTAACCCATAGATGGGACCCTAACAGGTACTACCACTCCGAGTCAGAGTGGACCAGGGAGCAATGGTGATGAAGGGTGCTCCCCATTCCCCAAACCTCCAAAACTGGAACCTCACCATAAGATAGAGTTTAATGTCATTCCAGGACATGTAGACCTGCAGCCACCGCCTTCTAGCACCCATATGATAAAAAGGGGTTGGGGCTTGCCATAAGGGCAATAGGGTTGCCATATAGGTGCTAGGGCTTGACGTGACCAGCTGATTGATCGGAGAGGGCCTCTCCAACCGCCCATCTAGCCCAAGATAGGGCCAAAGTGGAGTATTGCATGTTTTGAATTGCTCATCCACCTGGGCCCTATCCTTAAGCATCACGGGTCGCCACACACGGCCAACAGGTGGTCCCATTGGGGGAGTCTTACCCCTCTGCAGAGGTGCAGTCGGTGCATTCTAACGCCCCAGCCGACAAGGCGGGTTATATTAGGATTAGTTAACAGCTTTGTAATATTTTGTTAACATTAGGCATTTAAAAGCCGCAAGCATGAAAAATGAACATAAAATAAAATGATGCGAATTAAGAAACTAAACTCATTGATTTAATTGATTCTGTTTCAGTTATTTGAAAACTCCCTTTGAGAAATTTTTAGTAGCTTCAACATATTTAATATATGGGATTGAGGTTTGATAACTGAAATAATAAATACAAATACTTGACTATCCAATGGCCACAAGTATCATTTACAATATCTGTTTGCTAACCACTTCACTATGACAAGGTGGCATTGGTTATAATTATGGAAATGGAAAGAAGAAAAAGAAATATTGAAGAACAAAAAATCTCATTGTTTATCAATATACAAAAGGGAGGTTTGAATTTCTTTAAGAAAATTGAAAAAAAAACAAAAAAAACATTTACATATATTTAGTTCTTTGATACATTGTTTTTATTGTAACACAATGCTTGCTTGCTTTGGGTGACACCAAACATGCCTCATGTTATGATAACAATGGACTTTCTCATTAATCAATGTGTCCATCTCTTTTTAATGGAATAGACTGGTGATATATATATATATATATATATATATATATATATGAGAAGTAAACAAACAAACAATGTGTTTTGATATGGCTTTTTAGCCGACAATTTATGGGAGAATATGTGCTTAATTAAAGTCATACCTAATTTTGAAAATTAATTAATTTATAATTAATGAATTAGCGGGCATACCTATTCAAATGTAAGGCTAAACAAATCGAGAAAAATCAATCTCTGTATGTACATACAGAGATTGATTTTTCTCGATTTGTTTAGCCTTACATTTGAATAGGTATGCCCGCTTAATTCATTAATTATAAATTAATTAATTTTCAAAATTAGGTACAACTTCAATTAAGCACATATTCTCCCAAATATATATATATAAATATATATATATGAATTAAACATTTTAGGAAAAAACAAATGATGTTATTTTTTCCTAAAAATGTTTAATTCATACTGTCGGATTCACTTCCATTTACTTCATATATATATATATATATATATATATATATATATACACACACACACAAGGTGTGTCAAAAAAGTATCAAGATTTTTTGTACTTTTTGACACACTTTGTATTTTGAAAAAATTAACGTTCCATTCATTGTTCATTTCTATCTTTCGGATGATAGATAGATGTGTGTGTGTACTTAGCCAAACATGAACAGGTTTTCTTCTAGACACAACTTGTAGTCATCTCTTCCCACCCCAATGCCTCCCATATGCTAACACTTTCCCTCCTATTCCAAATCACTCCATAACCAGTGATTGGCCAGTCTTACTCTTCAGCCTGAATGTAAAGTGTAAAAGTGATGTATATCTTTCACACTTTTCATTTGAAAAGCTCACATTGGAATCATATCAATGGTTCTTCTACTTTCCTTCGTCTGATGCATCTACATAAATCTTTATATAATCATCCTGGTCTTTTGACCCGGCTGGGGTCTGATATACTATCTTGTCAGCAACACAATACATGTCTGTGTATATTCAGATATGTTTGTACTAGAATTTCTCTACCTCTGTGTGTGTGTGTGTGTGCACGCAACATTAATTTCCAAGATCAATAAAAATACTGGGCATTTATTTATTTATGCATATATCTATATGATCAACATACAGTTGATTTTCATTTCCTGTTAAGACAAAATCTATACTTGATTTAGCATCAATCCATGTACAACCACATTGCTGGGTAATTATATTTAGTAATTGTTTATGGTCCCATATCCTTATTAAATGGCAAGTTTCTAAAATTAGT
The DNA here is from genome assembly GCA_023376005.1 of Doryteuthis pealeii. Lineage (NCBI taxonomy): Eukaryota > Metazoa > Mollusca > Cephalopoda > Myopsida > Loliginidae > Doryteuthis > Doryteuthis pealeii. The sequence goes on along the minus strand of CM042146.1, from coordinate 117,665,336 downwards.
TGACTAGTTCATATACCTTGGTAGCAATATCTCATTTACTGAAAGGTTAATGACCATATGGAAATCTGTTCACTCTGATAAAATGAAATGGGAATTCTTCCAAGCTGCAGCCTGTCAGTACCACTTGGGCTTTAACAAAATGTCTGAAGAAAAAGGGAACTATGCAGGGATGGTGCTTGCTGTTTTGAATAAAATCCTGGAAGTAGCACTCTAAAAAATAGCAGCTGTATGGCTACTTACCTCCGATCTCATAAACCATGAAGTAAAGATGAACACATAAGCAATGTTCTCCTAGAGAATATACATGGAGACACTAGTGTGTTAGGAGACCAAGAAAATATTTATCAGTTCTGTGTGGATACTGGATGCCATCTAGATGATTTACCAAAAGTCCTAGCCAATGAGGACAGATGGCACAATAGAGTCAATGGAATCCATGCTGTCAGCATGTTTTGATAAGGATATATTTCTCTACATCTAAATTGTTGTGTGAAACAGGAATTTTCAAGATCCATAAAAATACTGTGCATTCATTTATTTGTGTATATAACTACAAGAACAAAGTGTATATACTTTTCATTTCCTGTTAAAATTGAAGTAATAAATTTTATAAGACAAAATCAATATATTGATTTATTATCAATCCATGTACAATCATTGCTGGATAATTACATATATTTGATATTTGTTTTCTATGATTGCTATGAAAGCTCATCAAAAAAATTACTTTTCATTCAACTCAATGCTGATAAATGTGATTGCACAAACTACGAAAAGACTAAAACTTTTATAGCTTTGTGAATAGTGTACAACGGTAGTCGTTCAGTTTGAACTTAGGAATATCAAGGAGAGTCAAAAAATCTCAAGAACGTGGATCAGTGAGGATTTAAGATATCGTTTCTTTTGATTAGAGATTAAGAAAGGAAGGATTACAAAATATTTTCCATTCGCTTCTCTGACCCAGGCATATCGTCCACAAGTGGATTAGCGAACGGATGGTAATAATGCGCACATAAGTCATCATTTTTGACGTGGAAATAAAGATGATTCTTTTTTATTGGCTGTTCACATACAAATACATTCTTCTGGATTAATTGATTTGAAGTTTCTAAGAGATAAGTTTATAAAATTATATATATAACAAAAATATAACAAAAAAAGATGATTTAGAGAAATAAATGTAGACAGCCAGGGGAATGGATATATATATATATATAACTGACATTCAATTAAGGCAAATAATACAGAAATAGACATAAAACAATGAAAGAGAAGTGAGAAAAGAATTATAATCTATCAGATGAGATTTTGATGGTTAACTCAACAGAAACTACAGGAATAGATTGGTTATCATACATTTTACAAGAATACAAATGTACTGACAAGTAAGAGGTTAACAGACTGTAACATTAAATTTTAATTTGAAAAGTTTTGCCTTCCTTGAAAATCAACTTTTTAAATATTAGCCTTCATGGGAATTCAAACACTGTCTCAAGCCAGATCAAATTGACTAACTCAAACAAATCCAACACAGAAAAATATCAAGAAAGTGAAAAGATATAAACACAGCTCAAGTCTGACATAAGGCCATAATATTAAAGCCTTAACTCACAAAGCCTTGCTTTGCTAACAATCTCTTGGTTTAGCAACAGACCAAGAGATGGACCTAATTATTAATTGATTTTAATGGCATCTCAATCTATCTGTGGTTATCTTATGCCTAAAGGTTAGGGAAATGCATATAGTGTGTGTGTGTGTGTGTGTGTATATATATATATTTTGGGGGGAGAATTGTCAGCAAAAAGCCATTCCAAACACACAGTGTTTACAACTTATCATATATATATATATATATATATATATATATATATATATACACACATTTTTGTTTCTTATGTGTGCTTTGCACACAAATATATAATATCAAGTATTCCTATTTGATACAAATAATTTGTACACAGTTGTATGATTTCAACTATTTCTATCTGATACTAATAATTTATACATAATTATATGGTTTCCAGCACCTAATAATCATTTGTTTGCACAGTTATATGGTTTCAAGTAACTAAAAATAATAACCCTTTGTAAAAAATAATCATAGCTTCAAGTAACTATTCTTAATACAAATAATTTACACACAATTACATGGCAACAAGTATTACTGTCTAATAATTTTCCAACATATTCATTTGACTCATACAAGGGTTCCTAACAGGTACTACCACTCAGGGTCAGAGTGGACCTGGAAGTAATGGCAATGAAGGAGTATTCTACACTCTCCAGAACTGTAGTCTCACCATCAAATGCAGTTTAGTGTCATGGGTAGGCAAACTTCCTATTCTGGCCAATGCTGTGTTCACCTCATCCCCCTCTCTTTTTACCAGATACAGGTGAGTGTCATACCTCCGACTCCCTCCTTTTTTTTAGAGGGAAGGTGTCTTACCCCACTGCAGAGGATACAGTCAGTGTATTCTAAACCCTGCAGCCAGAGCTGGGAGATGGACCTAGACTGATATAGATAGATATGAGCAGATTGTGGTGGATAAATATAAAGATGCCAGGATATCTGGGAACTAATTGAGATAGACAAAAATGAAACAAAAAAAATAAAAGACTAAAAATGAATTTCTTTAGCTGCCTTCCTTAAATGTCTGTCAAATACTTGTATGTATGCATTTAGCCAACCTCTTCACCATAAGCAAACAATACGTTAAGTGCACTTTTTTACTTATATGTATGTATAAGTATAATCATAGAAATAGTGCCCTAGCACTTATATGATAGTCCCAACCCTATTGCTCTTATGGCAAGCCCCAACCCCTTTTTATCATATGGGTGCTAGAAGGCGGTGACTACATGTCCTGGGAATGACATTAAACTCTATCTGATGGTGAGGTTCCAGTTTCGGAGGTTTGGGGAATGTGGAGCACCCCTTCATCACCATTGCTCCCTGGTCCACTCTGACCCGGAGTGGTAGTACCTGTTAGGGTCCCATCTATGGGTTAAATAGAAAAATGTATTTATAAAAAAATTGTATTATCGATTAAGAATTGATTTATTTCAAAACTTTATCGGCATTAAATGACCCACTGAGGTTGATATGCCGTAAAACAAAACAAACCAAACAAAACCAAGAAATAGTGCATTAAAGAAACATTAACTGGAGACATGAAAGAATTAATTTCCCTGACGTGATCCTAAGATGAAGACCACCAACTCGTATAATTTAGATATAATCTTGATAGATGACAAGATGACAAGATATATAGTGAGATTAATCTTTATAACTACTGACCCATGGTATATTCTTTTTCAGGAATTGGTGAAGCATCTTTGGCAATGAAGTTGGCTGCATCTGTCTTCAATGAAACAATCATTGTATTATTCATAATTTGAAGCATCCGGTTTCTAATGTTCTCCTAGTGTGAGAAGAATGACTTTCAGACTGCATGTCTGGTTATGGGGGAGGGGGTAGGCATTTGATACCTGCCTTCCTGGTAGGTAAAATAGTTTTTAAAAATGGTTCAGCCCACATGTATAAGGAAACCCAAACTAGATAAAGTGATTACATAAAGGGTTTTTTGAGGGATGATCAAGATAAATTGTTTTTAACCCTTTAATGGCTTCTTCTAACTTAGCTGTTGCCTCTTCCTACCTGTTAATAGAAATAACAAAAGAAAACAGTTGCGAAAATCAGACTAACAGTGGTCTACTAAAAATGGATTCCATACTGCAAATTTGGTTGGTTGGTCTAGAATGGAAAAAAAAAATAGAGGGAAAAAAATAAGTATTCGACTTGTTGACAATGTCGTCACCGTAAAAAAAAATCTTTAGCAGCAAAAAAATTTTCAGTAACTCAAAATCCTCAGCAGCTGAAAAATCCGTCGTCGTAAACTCAAAATTGCCACTGACTCCTGTCATCACCCCACTTCTACTTATACTAATTTCTCCCTCAACATCCGGGTGTCTGCACCCCACACACAAGATTCTCGAGCCTAACCCGACCGCCGGAATCCTCATAGCTATCATCCATACACCTGGCACTTACATCCGGGACTGTAGCTTCTCGACTTCGGTGACAATGTTTGCATTCTGAAGGAAGCGGGTTCGATTCTACAGTCCGGCATGTCAGGCAGAGCCTAGCCCGCTACCTTCGAAAATACGGCAGGCCTTGACGTTCGCCACTCACCTTGTGTTCTCTGTCACAGTTGGTTAGTTGTTTTGTTTTATGGCATATCAACCCTTTTTGGGTCATTTAATGCCAAATTAAGTCATTTTGATAAAGGACTCAGACTGCTTACAGTACCTGCTTAAGTGGTCACCCAATTAAGCATTGAACAATGGTGATCTAGTGGGAACCAGTGCTTTTTGTTGAGATTTTTGTAATATAAGGTGTGTGCTAGATGCCCACTTCTACTTAAAAACTCGCCGATAACCATGTGACCAACCTATTGGCCAACCACTGGCAGTACTCTGCTGCTGATATTGTTATTTATATCGGCTGTTCTGATCTTAGCTACTCACAACTACCTTGAACCTTCGTGGACGACAGAACAAAGGATTATATCACTGGACCTTAGACACTACGTAGGATTCCATAACTCAGGACTTATTCACTTACCAAAGGATTCTATAGCTCAGGACTTACTTACTTTAAGTCCTTTTCAACTGGCCGAGGATGGTGGTCAGAAACTTAACACTTTTATCATTATTTGATTATAATCCACACTGCAGAGAGAGGAATTATATAGAGTGTATTGTAACAATATGATCCTTGTCAGGATGCATTCCTTTGTCATTCCTTTGTCTTTTCTCTGTGTGTTCATTAGCCGTGTCATATATAGTCAGAGGACCCCCCCCACCACACACACACACTGCTGTGGCTTCAAATTACAACTGATTTGCACAGAATAGTCACAAGTAAATCAGAAAGAAAAAAATAACAACAAGACAGAAGTAGAGTGAAATCTTTCAGATGTTCAGATGAGTAACACTCATTGCAACTTAATTGCAACTATTACTATAACTACAATGGGGACATTTTTCCTTGGGGTTTGGCTCATCTTCAACTCAGTATCTCTTCTTAGTCCATCTAGCAGATATCTACCTCACTGGCTATTTGGACCACTGCCCCAGACTAACTGGGATCAACCCACTTAGACTCATGGTCCTGAATCAACTAACTCCTCATTTTTTTCTTCCAGCCTCCGACCACCTACACCTACAAATATCTTAACCCTTAGTTTCAGATTTTTGGTTTCTGACTTTCTCTTAAAAACATGGACATTAAATATATTCTCGAACAGTCCATCTCCAGTGGATATTAGCTCTTTTTAAGTTTCAGGTTTTATGTTTTTTTGTAAACCTCGCTTGATTTAGCCCAAACTATAACCATTAGCTATCACACACATACGTATACGCATATATGCACATACACATTTATATTCATCTAGTGTTACCTTCTTATGCCATTTTTTTTACCATACACTTATTCGGCCTCATGACCCTCCAACCTGAAAGAACCCCCCCACACACACACATATATATCCATATAGGCTTTATTTTGAATCCTGATTACCCCCTCACCATGATTTTGTGCTACAGCCACTTAATTTATTTTTTTTCACATGTAGAATCTGTTTTTGGTAATAAATTCATTTGTATTCTGATGATGCTAGACCACTAGTGAAACATATCAATCTGATTCTTCAAACTGTTTTTCTCTTACTATCAGATTTCCTTCCAAACATATATATGTATATATATATATATATATGTATGTATGCTCAAAGTCAATTTTGCCCATTCTCTTCATTGTTTTATGGCCAGCCAGGTATTCACTGACCCTCCCTACATACAGATGATGGACAAATATTGGGAGGTAACCCACTGGTCAACACATCTGTCTGGACATAATAAACAAACAAACTATAACACAAGAAACTATACTCTGATCATTAATTAAATTCATCTTATACATGAGTATAAATTCAATCTATGCAATTAAGTCCCAAATTTAGAGGCATTTCACTCACTTTAATTTTCACGCAAAGGAAAAATTTCCCAAATTAATCATGGTCATTTTCAGACAAAGCAGATAAAACTACATTGGAAAAGAAATTTTTCATCCAAAAATAAACAGCTATGGAATTTTTATTTTTATCAAACAAGGAGAATAAAAAGATCACATGCAAAATTGTCTATGGAGAAATTCTTTCATATTGAAAATATTTGTGATATTAGAGTTTGAAAATGAGATGCACGTTAAGCATGTAAAAGATCTTAATACAAATTACATAGTGACCATCTTAAAACCTGTATGTAATACAAGTAATGATAGTAATTCTAATTTGAAAAATGTATTATTTTGTTTATATCTTATAGTTTTTATAATAACCATAGATTTCTATAGTACAGATACTACATTCTGATCCTAAGCAGAATCAGCAGGCAGTAACAATTTGATCTTCACTAGAGTACACAAGATATATACTCTGATATACTCAGACAGAAGTGCCAATTTATATATAAATAATCCCATCAAAAATTATGGGAATTATGTTAGTAATTATAATAATTTTCTAAATCTGTATTAAGCTTAATTTCTCTGTATCCAACTTATTGATTTGGGCCATGAATAGCCTCAAAATAACAAAATATTCAACACAGACCTTTTTCTCTGAATGTTTGAGATGAGGCTTGATGATTAGTATTATCTGCGTTATTCGGACTATGGTCCATCACAGAACTTTGAACTTAACCCTTTATTCAATCCACAGGGGTATCCTGTTCTCATTCTGCTAACCATAGCTGGGGTAGGAGTTGTGTTAATTATTTTCTATGTTACTGCCGTTACTCAGGATTGAACCCGGAATCCAGAGATAACTGTCACTTAGAACTGTCTTAACCTAACTACCTTATCCACTAGGCCATGTGTCCAATTGGACAATTCAGTGTGAATTTTGGGAACTTATAAACTTAATGTCTTGTTTTTTTGGCTAGAATATCTACCTATTCATTTTATGTATGATTTTTTTACCTAGACTCATATTGTGTTTTTTTTTGTTTTTTTTTGTATATCAGCCGAAACGTTGTACAAATAACAATAAAGATGAGAACAATAGTCCGAATAACGCAGATAATACTAACACAGACATTATTCTTATATCTTTTAGTTTTTAAAAAAAAAGCATGAAATTTCTCTGGTACAGATACTATATTCTGATCCTAGGCAGTGTTAGGGAGTGATACGCTGATCAACAGCAGAGCACACAGACACTAAAATCTGATTATAGACAAAAGTGAAAATTTACACATAAAATAATCCTATCAGATGAAGGGAGAATTATGCTAGTCGTATAAATAAAAAATCCAATTAGAAATAAATACTGCACTTAAACAGAAAAAAAAGTCCAGATTTTATCTATTTCTATTTGTTTGTAATTTAGCTGCAAAATTTTTATTTCCTGTCAGACAGAATAAATATTAAAATATCCAAATAAATCAATTTCAATTTGTATTAAATCAAATATTGATTACTGCACAATTGATTTTTTAGACCAAATTTTTTTCTGTTTGAAAATTGCCCAAAAGAGAGAAAAAACAATTGAGTATAAACATAGATACATCAATAAGTTTGCAGCCTAAAGATGAAGAGAAAAAGAATTTAGTTTACACAACCAATATTTTTCAATGTAACATCCTTCCTTGTCAATGCACTTCAGTGATGAGTAATAATGTCATAGATTAAACATTATACAATGAAATTTCAGATCAAAATGTATCAAATCCTTGAGTTTTGTCAGTCACCAGCATCATGTTTGTTTTTTGGATGAGATATACCCAGACTTTGGAAAATCAATTCTGGATCTGTTTCAGCCCGGAACTTATTCATCTATACAGTCTCGGATAAAAATATATCTTTTTTCATTATTATTATATATATACATATATATATATATATATATATATATATATATTATAAGTTGGGCGTTATTACGAAGCATCTAAAAATAAATGAATGAACTCGATGTTATGGAGTATTGGATTCACTTATTTTTTTATTATTTGTTATCATAAATTTTCGGGTTCGTTAGATACCCTTTTTCAAATTAATGTTGCTCATTCAACGGATCTTTTGTCTTTGTTGTTATTGACAGCGGCAGCGGCTGTAAAATATTTATAATAACGGAGTATTCCGATGTCAGCGTTCAGTCCCCTCACGTGAGTTTGTAATTTTAGAATCCATTTAGTTTCTGCTTATTTTCGAGATTGCGTAAGGTTGTGTGGTAGGGTGTTAAAGTGAAGTGCTATTGTACTATGCGGGGATTTGAGTTTTATTGTGGATTTGTGCTTATTTAATCTTAGTCTAAAAGATGTAGATGTTTCTCCCACATATCCACTATTTGTGCATTGTGTGCAGTATATGTAATATATGATATTAGCACTATCGCATGTTAGGTGTGGCGGATGGATTGTTATGTTCGTGTAGGGTATTATTATTTCGGTTTCCGTGTGTATATGGCTGCAAATTTGGCATCTAGGCTTGTTGCATCTTTTGTTACCTTTCTGTACAGAGTTATGTAAATATTTTCTGGATGCAGTGAGGCTGTTACGTAGGTTGGTTGGTTGTTTTTTTGAAGATGGACTTTGTTGTGGGGTCGGGTTGTAGGGTTTTATATTGTTCGGTGAGTAGCTTAGTTAGTTTGTGCATGTGTCGACTGAGGTGAAATACCATAGGGATTACAATTATAAAATATTAAAGATTTTATATTGCTGTACATTTTTCTGTTTACTTCCTGAATATCAAAATAAGGATAAAAAAATGACCTTCTGTCTTGTCTTCTTTCTATTTATTTGGAAAGTAATTTGTTGTTATTGTTGCTTTATTTTACAGCATATCAACTTTTTTCAGGTTGTTTAATACCAAATCAAATCATTTTGAATAATAAAAGACTCAGGTTGCCTACAGTACCTGATGTTACTTAAGTAGTCACCCAATTAAGTATTGAAGCAGGAACCAATGCTTTCAACATGACTTACCATAAAACATTTAGGAAGGAAAGATAATCCGTTAGATTGCAATAATTTAAGATATAAGCAAATTATATGTTTGTTTGTTTTTTTAAGTTTAAAATGAGAAAAAAATTCCATTTTTAATCATGTCACCAGAGTATTCTATATTTCTCATTCAATGATTAAGGTGTTTTATTTATTAAGTTTAATCTAAATTTCCATTTGTGTTACATCACCAAAAGAATCTATTATATAGAGATAGGCAATTCAGCAAAAAGGACATTGAAAAGTTTTGCACACAATATGTGTGTGTGTGTGTGTGTGTGTGTGTGTGTATTTCTTTCCTTAGAAGGGAAAAAATTGGAAAGACTCCCAATTGATAAAAATATGGTTGATTGATTGATTGGTTGGATTTTACAGCATGTCAACCCTTATTGGGTTATTTTATGCTGAAGTTGTTTTGTTTTATTCATTCTTGTTGGGTACTCAATTTTTAAAAAACACATATACTTCACCACTAGATGCAGTTTAATGTCATACCCAGTACACTAATACTTTCATCTACCACTTTCTAGCACATATATGATAAAAAGGGTTGGGGGTTTGCCATAAAGGCAATAGGGTTGGGACAATCATGAAGGTGCTAGGGCTTGATGTGTCCTGCCTAAGTAAGAGCAAAAGTGGACTGTAGCATGTCATGGACTACTCAGCCACCAGGATTCCATCCTTCAGCATGACAAGTTGCCACTCATGACCAACAGGTGGCTCCATTGGGGGGGGGGGATTTTTTTACTCCTCTGCAGAGGTGCAGTCAGTGTATTCTACAGCACCAGCTGACAAGGTTATAAAAATATAGAATTATCTGTCTTAAACAGGTTGTTTACAATGAGATCTCCTATATTTTGTATGCACTGAGGAAGTACGTGGTGTAATGGTTAAAGTTATGGGAAATGGACTCGTCGCCCCGAGTTCAAATCCTGGACGTGGTAATTCCATTTCACTTAGCGCTAATATCCTTGGGAAAGGTATGAATCCTACTCTCCTTCCATCTATGGGTAAATAGTAGGGCAGACTGGACGCTTTAACCTTGGTTAGGTAACTGGTCTAGGAGAAGGAAAACTCTGAATTCAAACCTGTTGAACTCCGCTTAAGAAATTGACCTTGTGTCACATCCTGCTTGTGCGGAGGGGTTGGTAAATATATATATTGTATGCATTGGTGTATACAGGTTAATCCAATCAGTATATGTGCCACCATTCTTTTACCTTTCTTTACATATTGTAAACTTGCTAAAAGCTTTAAGAATACATTAACCAAAAATTGTGGCAGAAATAACAAAAGAAAAATTCACTCGTTAGAACAATTCTTGAGATGATAACTTCTCAAAATTGCAATAGCCTTTGCCTATATACATTTTTATATTTGAATAGTAAATTATCTTTCATAGATATTTGATGAAAAAAAATATCTTTACATACTTTATTGTTCTAGATGAAGGCCTTAACAATGAATATCCTGATTGAAGAGAAAATACCTCACAGCCACATTTATTTTATTTGAGTGACTGAATTGAAAAAGATTTCATATATTTAGGAGGTGTTTATTACTAAGTTTCCAGTAAATCTGATTTTGATCTTATAGGCAACTACATAGATTTTCTAAATATGAAATTGCTATCTCTAAGAATCAAGATTAATATTGGACACCTACAGGATATAAACAACATACAGAAATATTAAGTGAAGAATATAGATTTATAAGCATATATATATATATATATATATATATATATATGCACTACACTTATCCACAAATCCATAATTCTCTATTTCTTACAGTTGTATCCATGGAAATTCTACAAAATAAATGTATAATAATTTAAATTATAAATAACATTCCGAGATAAATTATTGATTTATATTTTTAAATTAACAATTAATAACATAAAGTAAGAAGCAGACAGCATCTTGCAGAAACTATTACTGATGCAGACTATGCAGATGATCTAGTGCTTCTTGTAAATATTCTTACTCAAGTCAAATCTCTGCTACCTAGCCTGCTAAAGACATTGGCCTCTTCATGAACTCAGATGGAACAGAGTATTATTTTATGTATTTTAACCATGATGGTGCCATTTTCTCATTAAATAACAAGTCTCTGAAATTAGTAGACCTGTTCATATACCTCAGTAGCTATATCTCATCTACTGAAAGTAATGTCAACATACACTTAGGTAAAGCATGGACTGCTATTGACGGATTATTGACCATATGGAAATCT
>CM042146.1:117641538-117649038 GCA_023376005.1 Doryteuthis pealeii | reverse complement strand
GGAACTTTCTTGTTGTAATCGGTAGCCATCACGGAACTTTGAACCTAACCCTTTATTTAGTCCACGGGGGTATCCTGTTCTCATTCCGCTAACCATAGCTGGGGTAGGAGTTGTGTTAATCATTTTTCTATGATACTGCCTCTACTCAGGATTGAACCCGGAATCTAGAGATAAGTGTCACTTAGAACTGTCTTAACCTAACTACCTTATCCACTAGGCCATGTGTCCAATTGGCAAGTTTTAGCACAATTAAGTCATACTTATTTTTATAAGTTGGCTGAGTGGCCTATTGTCAGTATCAACCGAATAGCAAGGGAGTTTATCCCCTTTTCACTAGCACTAGAACAGGGAGATTATTTTTTTATGTTGAGGTGGAGCGTTACACCTACCGTCAGCTCCCCACTTTACTGCACAGTTCAGATTACTGTGCTACTCATGCGTTGAGTTGGCGGGGACCAGTATCGAACCTTGCAATTCCTTGGCAGGTGCTCAACCAACCGAGCAAAACTAGCCTTATTAATATTCATAATAAAACTAAACAATGCAATTTCTTGTGTGCATGTTTATTAACAACGTCAATAAATACAGAATTGATATATGCATGTCTAGACAAGCTCTAAAATATCAAACTAGATAACCTGTTCTATGAAACTGGTTATTTTGCTCAAGTAAACATGTATTGTATAAGCTTATATCCATTTATATAAGCAATAGTGAAAAAATATTGATACATTCATACAATAGTTTACTTATAACTGAATGATTTTTTAGATTTCAGGTTTTTACATAAGATCACTTGTACTAAGTCAACTTAGCAGTGACATAATCACTATAGACCTTCATTTTCCGTCTCACATATCTACTTACTATTTTCAGCATTACCAGGCATTCAATATTTGTATTTCTCCTCTCTTTCAAGGTGAATATAATAAATTGCACTAAAGTCCTGAATGATCACAGGTAATATCACCTGAAAGTATATTGTAGAATATATGTTGGAGGCATGCTTAGCATAATGGTTATCGTCCTAACAATTGGAACTATTTTTTTTTATCCATGGTTAGGCAACCAATCTAGGAAAAGGAAAACACGCAATTCAAATCAGCTTTACTCTGCTTTAAGCAGAGTAACTTTATGTCACATTCTGCCTGTTGTGGAGGGGTTGGGTAAATACATATAGATTGTCAAACATTTACAGCTTCTTCATAATAAATTCATATATTCATATATTGTTTATAAATACATAACCATAAAGTGTGTACTTACAGACACATCAGAAGGATTAAATAGTATCCTGAAGAAGGCAAAGCCTGAAACCTTAGGTAGATGCTCACTAAAACCTCTGTATAAACAATTATATTTAACAAATAAAGCTCTGACATTTGTAATTGAGCACTTTATTTTCCTTTATTTCATCTCAGAAAAATTACCAATATATATATGTATATATATAAGTAAAAATATAACAAAAGACTTAGAATTTTTGCATTATAGTCTATTTCAGGAAGCTTAGAAAGGGTGTCTAACTCTACCAAATGGTCAGATGTGAATGATTTGGGAGAGTTAGATACCTTGTCTAAGCTTCCTGAAATAGACTATAATGCAAAAATTCTAAGTCTTTTGTTATATTTTTACTTATAAATTTGCTCTGTGACTCTAACTCATTTTTCTTTAGAAAATGGCTTATTTCTTTTGCTCACCACTGTAAACGTGCACATATACATGTGTGTGTGTGTGTGTGTGTGTGTGTGTGTGTGTGTGCCTTTGTATGTACTAAAATTCCCATGTGTCTATGTTTGCATAAATATACAAAATTAAAAAAAGATATTTTTATTCCAACAGATTGTCACATTACAATGATTAGCTGAACTTTCAAAAATTGTATTTCTTATATCATTGTTAATATTTTCGGTTTCAGCATTTTTTAAATACATTTCTAAATTAAATATTTTTAAGAGAAAATAGTAAAAAAAGAAAAGAAAAGAGATCTTTGATTTTTCTTTTTTTTTTTTTTGGGGGGGGGGGTATTTATTTTGTTTTTATCCAAACAACGATAACATCAATTCTACATCAAATTTCTGATTGAAATTAAAAATAAAATGATAACCTATAATAACCTTTTTCAAAATTTGATAGCAGAATCTATGTTCCTATTGATTAGAAGAAATATCAAATAAAAACTGGTAAATAAAAAAAATACATTCAGAGAAAGTTGGTTGGAAGGAAGATGAGATTTCGAAAAGAATGATAAGAGCAATCAATTCCAAGGTTTTCCAATGTTTAAAAAAAAAAAAATGAATATCAATATTTTTAAACAAATAAAAGAGAAAGTCAGGCAAGGTTGGGGAAAAATGTATCATATTTATAATTGCAAGAAAAGAAATTTAATGATTTAAAAAGCAAAACAAGAAACTGTCAATTGATTAGATATTATCTCAATGAACTGCAAGATAGAAATATGAGGGACATTCAATAAATAAGGTGAATTTTGCCTAAGAAGTTAGCAATTAAAACTATTCACAGTTGCATCTTTTTCAATGAAATCAACAGTGATGGGTTTTTTCATGTCCCAGAAGACTATTAAGCATTACCTCTTTTACTGTGTTTCCAATTCATGAACTATCTATTCATCTGATATCTGTTGAGGCAAATCCATTTTTAGCACATTTATAAATGTTTGATTGACTAAAACATGTTTCTCTCTATACATCACACATTCTTCTGTAAATTTCACATTTGCACTTCTCAGCCACCAAAAATTTGATGACATCTCTGGAGCACTCTGGTTTTCTACCATTTTGAATAGCCTCAAAACAAATATTTTTTTCTAAATTAAAATAATGATAATAAACCAATTCCAAATGATACAGAGTTTACATTTATAGAAAAGAATTCTGAAAAAAAACTTCATTTTTCTTTTTTTTTTATAAAAATCCCCTGTACTTATTGAATGCCCCTTTTGTGTGTGTGTGTATATATATATATATATATATATATATGAAGTGGACAAACAATCTGTTTGAGATGGCAATAGCCGACAATTTTGGGGAGATTATGTGCTTAATTGAAGTCATACCTAATTTGAGAATTAATTAGATATAATTAAATGAATTAGGCATGCATATCGGTTTAAATTTGGGTAAATACATACTTAATAAAAAAAAAATTACATATCTCTATAATAGCTTTCCTCTTGAAGTAAATACGTAGCATTAGAAATTACACAAATATATTTCTCATCATAAATGCATTCTAACAGCATGGATTCCCTTGATTCTCTCTCTCGCCATCCATCCCTATAGACCATCACTCTTGTCAAGTCCTCTAGGGCATCCAGTGCCCACACAGAACTGATGGATGAAAGTTTTTGCTGGTTGGTCTAAACTGATTTGTCCATGTATAGGATTTCATAGGAGAATATGATTTCATACTTACTTCTCCAGCAGTGCCCAGTGTGTCTTACTTGGATGGTTTGTGAGATGGGAGGTAAGTGGCAGTACAGCTGTTGTATTTTAAGATGCTGCTTCCAGGATTTTTCCAAAACAGCATCCAGAATCCTTGTGTAGTTCCCACATGGCTTTTTCTCCAAGCATTTTGCTAGAGTTTAAGTGGTGCAGCTATACAATAGTACTGACACAGCTACAGTTTGGAAGAATTCCCGGTAATTTATGAGAAAGTGCGTCCCAGTCTCCTGCCTCAAAAATTGCTACCCGGTGACTGTCAAAATAACAACCCCAGCTCATCGTAATTCTTGTTTATTTATCATAATTTGTCGTAATTCTTGTTTAGATATGAAGATGGATATATAGTTTTGAATAGACTGAGATAGATAGATAGATAGATAAACAAAATAATATAGAGACCTATGAACAAATGGAGATAGATAGATAGATATTTTCGACAAGTAAATATATTGGGGGGGGTCACTTCTTTTTTTGTCGTAATTCTTGTTTATTTAAACTAAAAACAAGACATTAAACAAACATGAATAAAAAAAATCTTAGTATTTAAAGTAATATAGATAAATATGAACAAATTGAGATAGATAGATAGATAGATAGAGAGATAGATATGAAGATGGATAGTTTTGAATAGACTGAGCTGGGTCGTTATTTTAATAGTCACCGGGTAGCAATTTTTGAGGCAGGAGACCGGGACGCACTTCCTCATAAATTACCGAATTCCCATTTCATTTTATCAGAGAGATCAGATTTCTATATGATTAATATTCTGTCCATTCTTTACCTATGTGTGTGTTGACATTGCCTTCTGTACAAAGTTTAAATAATACAAAAACTTGTCCCTTTTTTTTGGCAACACTTGTTATTCTATTGACTCTAAGTTAATCAAATTGATATGCTGTAGTTGAATCATAATTGTTAATCTTGGTTAACACACAACAGAATTGGACACTTTAGAAATAATTACACTTGACTTAATTACTTAATTTTGAAGGACAAAAAAGAAGCATTAAAAACAGTCTAAATCCACTTTAAATTTACAAACATCATTTTATTGTTTCGTTTTGTTTTTTTTTTTTTACATCTAACTAACAATGCCATTTTCTTGTAATTAAAATTAAAATTTCAATGTTAATTAAATCACTGCAATACATTGAAATGAGCAACATTCCATTGTTTTATAATAACGTATTTTGGAGTTATATATGCAAAATGTAAAAGGTGTATTTGGTCAACATTGGTTAGATGTAAATAAAACCTTTTCTCTGTCTACCAGCAAGATGAGAGTTGTGGTGACTGGGCAGAGGTTAAGGAGAATTTTAATTTATATAATTTTGCAACCAGACTCAAACAAATTCAAAGTCAGTACTGAATTTCTTTACATCACCTTTCATATATATATATATATATATATATATATATATATATATGAGGTAAAGAAAAAGGAAAAGTGGACAAAAAATAATAACTCAAACAAGTAGATGTAGGAGAGATATATTTTGTTCCGCTTTTAAACGGGAACTTCATTTACATCTCCTACATCTACTTGTTTGAGTTATTATTTTTTGTCCACTTTTCCTTTTTCCTTACCTCATATTGTTGGATTTACTCCAACCCTTCTATCTTCATATATATATATATATATATATATATATATAATTGTAAAATTCACCGTTCTGGTGTGTAGCTAACCCTCGCTTTGTTTAAAAATGTTTGAGGACTCTAGTGAATTCATTTCTGCTTAGAAATGTAGCAATTAAATATTCTCCCATATTCGACAGCTGCTTCTGGCCGCATGGGTAAGAGGCTTGGCGAACGAAAGTTCTTCAGGTCTCAAACCCGGCCAGGGGTAGCTGTTAATGTATAGCCACACTGATGAGAGGTGATACCTCGAAACACATGTCTGTGGATTACTTATTATATATATATATATATATATATATATATATATATATATATATATATAGATAGATAGATAGATAGAGAGAGAGAGAGAGAGAGAGAGAGAGAGAATGAGTGACGGGGAAAGAGAGTGATGGATACAGGAATGGAGAGGGAGAGAAGCAAAAGAGAAAGTGGGTTAAGATAGTCAATAATTTTTGCAAGTTGGGAGAGACTAGTGTAAAAAAATATCCCTATATATTAATAAGTTGTTACAAAAATTCAGACTGAAATACCCACATAGCTATTAAGATGATCTAAAAATTAGTTTAGATACATAAATAAACAGGCTGGGACAGATAGATAAAAAAAAAATATATACATTTATTTATAATGCATATAAATGTGAGAGTGCAAAGTTTAAGGTGGAGATAAAATAAATATTCTCCTCTTAATTAAACTTTCTTATTCAATCACTTGTTA
Source organism: Doryteuthis pealeii (assembly GCA_023376005.1). Classification (NCBI taxonomy): domain Eukaryota; kingdom Metazoa; phylum Mollusca; class Cephalopoda; order Myopsida; family Loliginidae; genus Doryteuthis; species Doryteuthis pealeii. The sequence continues at coordinate 117,643,213 of CM042146.1, read as the reverse complement.
AAGAATCAGATAAATGAAAAGACAATTGATAAAGAAAAACTGCAGAACTTACATGGGAAATAACTAGGATTATTTGGATTATTTGGACTATTCAGTCCTTATCTTTATTGTTATCTGTACAATGTTTCAGACGATGTACCCTCCGGCCTTCTTCAGGTATTTCTTGTTAGGGAATCTTCTTGAACTCGGGAACCTTCTTGTCGTAATCGGGAGCCATCACAGAACTTCAAATCCAACAAATACAAGTACAGATAACAATAAAGATGAGGACAATAGTCCGCATAATTTAAATAATACCAAGCCTCATCTAAAAAATTTAGAGAAATGGTGAAATAACTAGTATGAAAATTCATCATCATCATCATCAACAAGGCATGCCAACAGCCTGAATTCCTTTGATTCTCTCTCACCATATGTCCCTATTGGCCATTGCTCTTGGTAAGTCATCTAAACTGATGAATATGTTTTTGCTGGTCAATAAACACTGGTGTGTCCATGTGTATGGACATTGGAAATTGATATTAGATGCTTTCTTGTCTAATCCCCTAAAGTGGTTATTGCTTGCTTTCCAGTAAAATGAACTGGAAAGACTTTCGGAAATGAAAACTTTCAATAGAGAAGGTCATTTGCAATAGATTATGAAAATCATCCTAACAGCCAAAAGGGAATGAAAGAAAACAGTTATTGCATAAATGAAAAAAAGTTCAAAGGTTTTAAACACTGAATGTAAAGCCTGATATTTTGAGTTATGCACTATTTTACTATACACTATAAGCCCAATATTTCAAGCTGAGTATTATTTTTCTATATTGCAGATATTTAGGGCTCAGGGGATCCCATTAGTTACTAATGATAAAAGGTTTAATATAAAAACCATTCACAGCCTTTCTTTTAATGGAATAGATTTAACTCTTAACATCCTATACCGCCTCATTCCGCCCACCAGAAGTCACATTCATTTTCCTAATCCACCCCAAATAATAGCCTTTGTTTAAATGTAATATTAAACATATTTAGAAACATGTGATCTAAGGGAAATAACAGGTAACTTTAAATGAAAAGGCCATTTTTTGATAAAAATGGAATGGGGCTTTCAACTCAAAATTTTTAACAGGATGTTAAGAGTTAAACAAACATTCCTCTGGTTTAGTACAAAATTTAAATGACTTTTGTGTTTAATTTTGGAGATTTTTGTAAGCTTAGAGGTGAATGATCATTCCAGATTTGGATGTACTACATCACAGGAAATGATAATGAACAGAAACATCTACTCATGCAATAATATGTGTATTTACTCAAATCTTCTGCCATGAGCAGGATGTGACACAGGGTCAGTTTTAAAGCAAAGTTCAGCTGGTTTGAATCAAGTGTTTTCCTTTTCTGAGATTGACTTACTACAGCTAAAGAGTCAAGTCTACAATCGTATCTATCCATAACTAGAAGGAGAAGAGGTGAATTCATGCCTTTCCCTAAAGGCATAAGCATGAAGTAAAATGCTAACAGACTTTGAACTCAAGTCACTGATTCCATTTCCTTTGATGATAGCTGCCATGCCACAGCATATGCCACAAGCAGCTCCACAATAATGGTGGGGGGGGGACATGCTTTTGCTTAACTTAAATAACCCATTGCAAATTCAGTCTACACCACCTTTAACCCTTTTGATAAATCATTT
>CM042146.1:117476538-117636538 GCA_023376005.1 Doryteuthis pealeii | reverse complement strand
TTTTATAATATGAGGAGTGTTCAAAAAGTATCAAGACTCAAAGAGAATTTACCAAGACAAAAATGAAAATTGAAAGAAAAGTTAATTTTTATCAAACTAGTTCCCTTGGTAAACAACACACATATTCCATTGAGTTTTCTATTGGCTGAAACTCTTGATATGATGTGAAACTTTTATTCTCCTAGACTAGTTACCCTATTAAGTATAGAAACCCCAGTTGATCCTATTATTTTTGTTTCCATAGTTAGGAGGAGATGCATTCATTCTTTTCCCCAAGGGAATTATCATGAAAATAATCCAAACAAAACTTCAACTCATACTGTTTTTGGTGTAAACTGGACTTAATGCCAGAAAATAATAACTCCATAAAATTAATGTAAAGAAATGAATAATTTTGAGGTTTTGGACAGTTGTCTTCCTCTTTATTATGGTTTGTATATGCAACATTTTGGCCGTTGTATCCTATGGCCTTCCTCGGGTGTTCCCTATGTATCCAAGCACAGTAATGACCAAACCTGGGAAATCATTTTTGATAGTTTGACTATTGATCAAACAGGCGCCAAAGAATTTGTGAATATCTTATTCAAATAATGACATCATTATTTTTGCACGCCTATCGTTCTGACATGTGTTATGAGAAGAATAACGATCATTTAAAAAAAAAAAAATGTTTATTGGCATTTCATGTACATCTGAAGGTGTAAAATCAGATTTCATTTTTTGTGCTGATAATGTTTACATTACTTTTATACACAGTCCTGACTTTTTCCACAAACCTCAACACAATTCATAAAGTAAGACTGGTTATGCGATTATTACCGACAACTGTTGAAAAACTTTGAGTAACGAGACTCAACAAATACATCAGTGTTTATTAATTTGTAATATAGTACCTCTTGCATAAATATCTCTAAGTTCTATTAGTGCTTGCAAGAATTAGCTTACTTATTAAACAGCAAAAATTATCACTGCATACAAAGGCTTATCTTAATTGCATAATCGGTAAAATTGGTGTACAGTCCCCAAGGAATGACTGAATGAAAAACTGTGTCTGTAGATGGAAGGAAATTAGAGATGATCTTTAGGACAATGTTGCCTCTGTGACATCAACAAAAGCAAAATCTTTGACATGGATAATGACAGAAATTTAAGAACTAACATAAAACATTGTGTTTGTATAAGAAAGTCTGTAAGAATTTGTTTGGATAGATAAAATAGTTTGATGTATATTCCAGCCACTGACTTATTTTATCTTTAAAACAACTTTTTTTTCTTTTTATTAAGAGAATGAAAAGAAACAGAAAGAGAATGGATGAACAAATATAAGAGAAAGAAAAAGATGACAGAGAAAAAGTAGGAAAAGTGGAGGAAAATATATAGGAATAATAACAGAAAGATAAAAAGATTTATAATGATAAACTGCAAAGTTTGAAGAAAAGGAGACAGAATAAAAACAGGAAGGGGGTAATTCATAGAAATGAGGAAAAGAGAAACAAAGGGATTAATTCTAACTGCATATCAGCCCATATAGGGGTATTTCATGCCTAGAGGTTAGGGAATCACATTCATTGTACATTGATATTTATATTCTTTGTGTAGTTGTTTCTTAAGAGTTTTGTTTTGTTTTGTTTTTTTTGCATATGCTCGCATCAAATACAAATAAGTTTTAAACAGATCTATTTGACCCATAGATGGGCCTCTAATAGATATTATCAGGTTATGGTAGACCTGGAAGTCATGGCAATGAAGGGGTACTCCACATTCTCCGACACTAACTTTTTTCATGACCGTCCTGAACAAAAATTATCAACCGTCCCGAATGGGGTTTGGACTGTCTCGAAATCAAAATATTTTTGTTTAATTCATTAGTATCATCTATACTTGTCAGTCATCAGTAGCATAATAACATGTAATAAAACATTAAGAAAAGCTGAAGCAGTGATAATTCTGGATATTTGGACAAAACATCCATTTCCTAGTGTGTTTTGAGCTAAAAAGAAAATACTTTTTTACTTGTAAATTTTATCGTACTGGGTTGTGAATCGTAAATGAAAGAATTTTGTCCTTGCACAGTGTTTAAGGATTTGGAAGGAAGAGAAAGGAAGGGTTAGTATTACATAATTCGGTCCTTTTAAACTATCTCCCTCCACCATTATTCATTACATGGCTTTGAGAATAGACCTGTGGTGCCGTAGCCTCATTTTGAGGTCAACATTAGGGCAATCACTGGACAGCCAATATTGGAATGTAGTACTAACTTTTAGGAAAAAATTTTACCGTCCCCGACAAACTGTCCCGGATGACGTATTGATCGTCCAGGATGTGATATTTATCGTCCCCGGGATGACAGGACAAGGTTAATGTCGAGCCCTGGTACTCAACATTCCCCAGATCTCCAGAACTGGAACCTCACTATCAGATGCCATATCCAGGCAACCATTGGGGGGGGGGGGTCTTTCCCCTCTGCAGGGGAAGCAGTCAGCATATTCTAAGCCTCATTAAAATGATGGCAAGAAAGGAAAAGAAAAGATGAAGGAGGTAGTCAAAAAAGAGGAAGAGATGGTTAAATATGAAGAGCAGGAGATAAGAATTAAGAATAAAGAAAAGAAAAGGAAGAAGAACTTTGAAGAAATTTCTATATATTCTAAAAGTAAACAGAAATAGATAAAATTAATATTTTGCTTTCAAGTCATAAGAAATTGATTTATGGAAATGTTGGAAATTCCAGTCAAGTATGAAAAAATGGAAGAGAAAAACTTTGACAGAATGAACCAAAAATTAAGATGAAAACAAATGAACCAGCAAAAAAAAAGGCATTTATTTTATTCTCAATGAAAATTATGAAGAACAACTTTCTTCAAAATGGATTTAAACACGCACACATATATGTATATATATTAGATTATAGATTATTAGAATATAAAAGAAAGATGAAGTTAAATTATCTAAATAAGTTAAAAATAAGCTTAGACATTTTTTAAAAGAATTAATCCAGAAACCGTGTGTTATGTTCCTTTTTTTAAGTACCCTCCTTGTCATCATTTCTCTTGTTGTTTTATGTTCTTCTTTGTTGGGATGAAGAAGAATGCAGACTCTTCTTTTGTGCACATATTACTTTACTTCTCAACAGCTTTCATCTTACCTGTTTTGTGAATATCCTGGAGTCAGTTGGAGTAGAGATGGAAATTATCAACCACTCTGTTTAGCAATTCTTTCTGAATGAAGTTAAGTTACTCAAAACTTTCTAAAATCATTTGATCATGTGACTTTCTCATTCAATTAAAGCCAAGCTATCAAATGATCTCAGGATCATCACACTTCAATTACAAAGTGGTGTCCTTGGTATAAAAACTAAACTGCATCTGATGGTGAGGCTCCAGTTGCCACTATTCTCAGGTTCACTTTGGCCCAGACTAGTAGTACCTGTTAGGGTCTCATCTATGGGTCAAATAGGTGTTAAAAATTATTTGTATTAGATAGGAAAACGCTATATAACTTTAATTTGTATTAAGAATAGTTACTTGAAGCTATGATTGTTTACTAAGGATTATCATTAGTTTCTTGAAACCACATAACTGTGTACAAGCAAATGAATATTATCAAATAGAAATAATTAATTGAATTATTAGTATTAGATAGGAATACATTAGATAGGAATACTATTAGTATTAGATAGGAATACTTGAAACCATATAATTATTAGTATTAGATAGGAATACTTGAAACCATATAATTATTAGTATTAGATAGGAATACTTGAAACCATATAATTATTAGTATTAGACAGGAATACTTGAAACCATACAACTGTATGCAAAAAATCTCTAAAGAAACAACTACACAAAAAATGTAAATATGAACATACAATGAATGCAATTTCCTAACCTCTAGGTATAAAATAACCCTAGATGGGTTGATATGCCATTAAAATTAATCAATCAATCATAGGTCTGTGTGCCAAAATAAATTTATTAAAAAAAATTTTTAAAAACTCTTAAGAAACACCTATACAATAAATGTAAATATGAACATACAATGAATGCAATTTCCTAACCTCTAGGTATGAAATAACCCTAGATGGGTTGATATGCATTAAAATCAATTTAACAACCAAAACTAAACCAACCAGGCAAGTGATCCAGTCATTTTTTATAAGATACTTGTATTAACAAAACAGAATTCTAATAAAGAAGAAAGTCACCAAGCAAAATTCCTCTTTTTTTTTTCTTTTTTTTTTGGCAAGTGTCCAACAAACATTGTGAGTTGCTGATTGTTGCAAGGACTGTCACTTAAACACTTAAGACAACAAAAGAAAAAGACTATTTGTCCTTAGGATCCTGACAGAAGATGGGCTGTCCTTTCTGTTTTGTGTCATTTCAATGTAGACAAGATTGACTTAAGGGTGAAAACGAGACCTTCAAAACAAAAGATGATCCTGGGAAGTTGTGGAGTGGTATTATGTACCATGTAGAACTTTAAGTGCTTTCTTTCATCACAGAGTGTCTGCATCAATGTGTCTGCTTTGAAGAGGCTGATCTTTAGAGAAATATTTTCAGTTAGACGGACAGGACGATAAACAGACCATTCCTGATGTTAGAAGTCAAACAGGTTTACATAACCTACATTTTAGATGTTTACAATATTTTTGTGGTACATAATAAACAACTGGGGAAATGTAATATCCATATTTTCAATGAAACATTGAAAATATACTTGATTACAGTCAAATTATGTAAGGAGGTGTGGCACTCTACCTCAGATGCTAAAAACAATCTCCTTGGTCTAGCGCTATTGAAAAGGGGATAGACTCCCTCGCTAATTGGCTGATACCGACTTTAGGCCGCCCCATCGACTTTACCTTACTTACAGTCAAATAAATCAAATTTTTGCATTAAATAACCCAGAAGGAGTTTATATGCTGTTAAATAAATAAACGAAACTAGTAGTTTGTAGTGATGGTTTTATTGCATGATCTTTAACATATTGATCAAAGATCTTACTCATTATTATTAATATTATTTAAGTAGGCATCTACCCAACCCATTCACCACAAGTAGGATGTGACACAAGGCTGCAAGTATGAGGCATCCAGCAAGGATCAAACTTGCTACTCAGTAGTAATGGATCTGTGAGACTAGCTTGCTAACTAATATACACAGTATATTCCACTCCAGATATTTTTATTGAGGTCAGTAAGTCTACTGTTGGTTTGAATAACAGCAGCTAACTAAGTACAACTCAAGCAGTGTCCAAGACAGTTGGTATTTATAGAAATCAAGAATGGCCCATTCATGAATTTGGGTGATTTGGGTCATTCCATTCCTTGAGTTCTGATTGGCTGCTTGACTGCTTGATTTGAATGACATTGTGGAGTCTTATATATATCCTGTCATTCTGCAGTAGACTTTGTGACTATTCGGGTTTGTATTTAAGTTACAATCGTTTGTTGCCTTGTCTTCCCAGTTCGACGTAATTGGAACTTTAATTATTCTTTAATTTTATATATTTATGTACATTTAGACTAAGGTAGATATTAGAAGCATCAGCTAATACAGTGTGTCCATGGGAAAGATTTGTTTGTAATATCTCCCTTAAATTTCTGTTTCAACCACCAGAAAATAAGATGAAAGATAAAGAAGAACATTATTTATAATAAGTGTAGTGAGAGAGGAGACCTACCTCGTGCAACACAGTGTGACAGAGAGAGTGGCGGGCGTGAAGACTTGCCGTATTCTCGAAGGAAGCGGGCTAGGCTTTGCCTGGCGTGTAGGACTGACATAGAGTCGACCCGCTTCCTTCAGAATGTGAGAACTGTGGATGATCAGCGAAATAAGAAATAGCGTAGTGGCCCGGATGTAGGTGGTCACGCCGTGCTGACAAGTGTCGCACATGCTGCACGGACAATTATGAGTGAGGAGTCCGGAGGTGGTGAAATTGAGGTGTATTTAAAGGACTTATTCTCACAGACCAGGGAGAACGACTGCAGTAGTATTTTGTTGTCGAGACGAGCGGGACAAAGAAATAATATTGGATTTTGGAGTGTGATACAGTTGGGAGTGTTTAGACTGTTGATTGGAACCTTGCGTCAGACTTGACTGTGACCCCCCCTACACACACACACACACACACACACACACACACTGATTAGAATAAGTATAAAACAGCCAAGACATTTTACAGTTTAAAAAATATTTACAGAAAATAATTACAAAGGAGAAGGCTTTTTGTTGAACTCAAAACTTAGTGAAATATTAAACAACAATGTCAGTTTTATGCTATATAATTTCATATAATTATTCTTTGAATAATTATATGAAATGGTTAGAATTATGTATTTGAATATGATATGAAATGTTCAATTGATATGTTCTTTTAGTGATCGTCTATTAAATGAAAGTGTAAAGTTTCTTTTGTGCTTGTTCTGTGATGTGTTAAATAGTTCCTTGATACATTTTTAGTAGTATTTGTGGTGGATGGAATTTCATTATATGACTAATGTATGTAAATCAAGTTGATCAAAGGAGTATATTGTTGCCCTCCCCCCACCACCACCACCAAACACGAGGGCAAAATGGCCTATTTAAGAGTTGGCCTTTGTGTTGCTCTTTTATACCTAAAAAGATGCACAGACAAAAAGATTTTGAAAATTTGCAACGTATTTTCATTGACTTGAAAAATACAACCTGCAATGTGGAGGAAAGGCTGGTAAAAGTGTGGCATTGTGGGGATCTCAAAGAAAGTTGGCAGTGATGATAAAGAAATGATAAGTTCACATCAAGAAAAGGAATAAGTCAGACCTGTGGTTACAGAAAAATACCACTCACTTTATTATCGGTATTGCAACCTCTCTCTGGTTGGTGTCAAAAATAGGGAGATAAAAGAAATATCTTGTGATTGATCTTTTGTTGTCTATCATATAGACAGGTACCAGGTTCAGTGGTGGTGGAAGGCGACAACTACATTGCAAAAGTTGGAATCTTTGAGACCAGACTCACCTATCATTTTACTGCATCCTATCTGAAGACAAGAACAATTTTAAGGGAGAAAAAATACAACAATTTAATTCCAGCCCCTTCCAACTATCATCACCTTTGAATAGCAGCAGGCAAAATACATATTTAATTACAGAAGATACATCCAGGTATCTAAAAGACTATAAACTAATCAAGAACACAAAAATAGTAAATATTTAAGGGGAAAAAGTCCATAACAGTATTAGTAAGCAGTTGAAATTACAAATTCCAGGTTGAGGTACTAAAAAAAAAATATTTGCATCTTAATTATAAAGAGTGCAGCAGAAATACCTCCTACATTTTAACATTTCTTTTTCAGATATGATCAGTTACTATTATGGATGGAATGGTGCACACTGTGCATTTGATGTTGAAATATTTTTTTAAGTCTCAGGAATCTGCAATTGCTACACAGAGGTTTTCATGCTCTAAAAAACATGGCCAGACCAGGCCATCATTGTAACTAATCATATCTGAAAAATAATGGTAAGACTTTAGCTAGATGGAACTACTGTTGACACTTGCCTAAGTTTCACTTGCACTATACAGGTGATAGCTTAAAATCTGGGAGCCATTTCTGCTACACCCTGTTCTACAGGGGAAAAATGAGTTTAAATTCCACTGCTGGCTACTTTATTGCAGGCTTTTGTTTATAAATTAAAAATAGATGCTATGATGAACTTAGAAGAAATGTCTTCAGTGAAAAATTTAAATGATAGCAAAATATCAAAAAGGAAAATTTAGAATAAGTTAGTCAAAAGGAAGATAAGAGAGGGCTGGGTGGGGTAGGACTACTAAAAAGCATATAAGGAAAAAGAAAAAGCAATAATATAAGATAAAATATGAGATAGAGGGAAATAAGAAGCAGCCTCCTGTTGACAAGACAAAATTATCATAGTGATAAGAGACCAGACATCAAGTAAAATGTATATTGGGACATGAAACATTTAAAGTTTCAATTATATTGGCAGACTAAACAAACATGAACTCTATTACTATTTTTATTTTGCTTATTAATCTATAAACACAACTGACAGAAAGATCAAAATAAAATTTAGAAAAAAATATTTTCTATCCATCTATTAAAATGAAAATCTCTTGAGCATGAAAAAAATTGTTTGTTTTGCTTCTTGTGAACATCATAAAAATAACTTAACTATTTCTGGTTTTTGAAAAGATAATAGACTTATAATGAACTTTATAGCCTCCAAATTAAAGAGTTCTAATTAGTCCTGAGAACAAATTTATTAATGAGATACACACAATCAAAGCAGACATTTGCAAATAGAGATTTCCGCTTGAAATTCATTATAAAATAAAAATTTTAAAGGAAATAGAAATTAATGATACTTTTTTTTAGCAAACTGTTTGGATTGAACTTCAAATTAATGATTTGAATAATAATTACAATAATCTATTCTTGTGTTTGGAGAAAGTCACTGGGTTTATATGTTCCCAAGAAAGAAAAAAAAAGTTTTTTGCATATCCCTGGATAAAAGGTCTAATTCAAAATTAAAACAACTAATCAAACACAAAGTTTATGTTCCTTTCTACCTAGAACTTTGGCTTTTACAGATATGAAAATGGGATGATAACTAGTCCTCAAAATCATCTGGAGTGTGATGCATTCTTGTCACCTAGATACAAACAAATATTTGAAATTTGAACTCTAACTTCAGATCTTAAATAAAATAAAATAAAATAAAATAAAACCATGCTATGTTAACTATATTCTTTATTATGACTATGTTAATTAAATACATCACTTTTATAGTCAAATAAAAGTTGCAATGCACCCTGGGTAGTCACCCATAATGCCTAGCAACCTCTATAAAAAGTCCATTCTGCCCCCTCCAACTTCTTGACACTTCTTACTCAGAGTGGGCATAATGGCGTACCACATTCCTTCTTCCCCCAACCACATTACTTTCCTTGCCAGGGACAGTTTCGCAGGCCAGGCATCGAGGACGCTTTGAGTCAGGTAAGTTTGACTTGTTACTACACCTTTGCAGAAGGATAAGACCCTTCTCTTAAAAAGGGTGTGTCCTGGGTATGATACTAAACTACATGGTGAGGGTCCACTTCTGGAGATCTGAAGAGTATGGAGTACCTCTTCATTGTCATTACTCCCAGGTCCTCACTGACCCAAAATGATAGTACCTGTTAGGGTCCTATCTATAGTAATTTAAATATATTACTTAAGTGTTCATGACTTAGATTTTATCATAACAAGTATTTGATTAAAAGAGAACAACACTTCTTTGGTATTTTGATATCACCTCTTTTTCTTCATGGCCCATTTGGATCTTATCACAGCCACCACCACCACCCCACCCCCCTGTGTGCTTATAATTCACTAGATAAAAATTATATTATGAAGTCATGTATAAAATTGCAAAAACACTCAATCAAATATTAGAAAATGTATTTATATCAAAAGGTGGTGTGATTGGGGTAATGGTTATTAGAATGAAAAGTGGAATCTGGGAGCAGAGTTCAAATTCTGGCTGAAGCTGTTTAGATTTATTTTGTACTAATACCTTAGTTATGGTAATGGATTGTTTACTGATAAAGGAAGCTGTGGAAGGCAATGATCACCAAAGTCCTGGAAAAAAAACATAGCACTCAATTCCAATTATTTAAAAATACTGAATTATCTACCTATAATCCTGAAATAAATACTTTTTCTTGTTTGATGAATGAATAAACAATAAGATAGAAGAATAGGTTTTTGATTGATTGATTTTAATGGCATGTCAACCTGTCAAGGGTTATTTTATGCCTTGAGGTTAGAGAATTGCATTAATTGTCATTTTACATTTACATTTTTGTGTAAGTGTTTCTTAAGAGTTTTGTTGAGGTTTTTTTTTTGCACACACATCTATTGAATAGGAATACTTTTTAGACAAATCTATTTGACCCATAGATAGGACCCTAACAGGTACTACCATTTTGGGTCAGTGAGGACCTGGGAGTAATGACAATGAAGAGGTACTCTATACTCTTCAGATCTCCAGAAGTGGAAACTCACCATGTAGTTTAGTGTCATACCCAGGACACACCCTTTTTAAGAGAGGGGTCTTATCCTTCTGCAAAGGTGTAGTAACAAGTCAAACTTACCTGACTCAAAGCGTCCTCGATGCCTGGCCTGCGAAACTGTCCCTGGCAAGGAAAGGAATGTGGTTGGGGGAAGAAGGAATGTGGTACGTCATTATGCCCACTCTGAGTAAGAAGTGTCAAGAAGTTGGAGGGGGCAGAATGGACTTTTTATAGAGGTTGCAAGGCATTATGGGTGACTACCCATGGTGCATTGCAACTTTTATTTTACTATAAAAGCGACCTATTTTGGCCTGAACGACACTGCATTTTTGTTCTTCAGTAACAGTGTCAAGAGAGTGAAAGAGGAAGTGAAAGAAGAGGAAGAAGAGGAAAAAGAAGAAGAGAAAGAGAAAAGAGAAGCTGGTGGACAATTTTCAATTATTTATAATGTAAGTGTATTCTAATCTCTGTAAACAGGATGATTTCTTACCTGAGTTCTAATTAACAAGAAGACTAAACATGTTTAAGATATTGAAAAGGTAGGAAATGTTTTAATACTTTTTTTAAAAAATGAAGTAAAACCTCCTTTGTTTGAGAGAGCATTCATCTAATACAATTTTATAGCAACTGACCAACTAACCAAGCATAGGTGCAAGTAGACAATCGAGTTCATCATCATAATGCTATGAATAATTCCAAATTTGGCCATTGATTAAAAATTCTGAAGAACAATAAGTTCATGGAGTATCATCATCGAAATAAATCCATCAAGAGAATAACAAAATTAAAATCAATGACTACTAGAACAAGTCGTCATCGTCATTTTCTTCCATTCTGTTGCAAAAATCAATACTTCCAACGCCATTGGTCTTTGGTGGAAGACATTTTAAATTATTTGCATCCCACCCCCACATCTCATTGCTTCTTCTTTCCCTGTATCTTTTCCTTATTCCTTCCGGCTTTTTCCCTCTGATTTTTCACAACTGTTCATCTCTCTCTCTCTCTCTCTCTCTCTCTCTCTCTCTCTCTCTCTCTCTCTCTCTCTCTCTCTCTCTCTCTCTCTCTCTCTCTCTCTCAATTATCCTTACTTCTTCATTACTTCTTCTACCCTTTCACCCTCTTCCTTATCAAATGTCTTTAGAATTTTCCTCTTTTCTTCTCCCCTTATCTGCTGCTTCTCTTTCCTTTTCACTCTCTCTACATTCTATCCTTTTACATTCCTCTCACTCCTCCTCACTTTTACTGCTTTTTCCCCCCCCCCTCCTGTTCAACTTTACCTTATTCCATTCCTATATCTTCTAAACATTCCACCTTTTCTGATCCCCCCCCCTCTCTTCATCTTCTTTACCTCTCTCCTTGAATTCACTGTGACTTTCCTCCCCTCCTCCTCCTCCTCACACTTCTGATTTACTTGTCAATAAAAGCAAGTCAGACTGCATTATTTGTTATTCAGGAAATTAGAAAACAGCAAACACAAAACATTGTTCTAGGTTTCTTTATTATCATTTTCTCTAATTCTCACCATAATATTTTATCCTTACTACTAGCTTCATTTTGCTTAACAAGGGGGACAATCTAATAAAGAAAGCAAGATCAAAGAAAGCAACGTGGAAGAAGAGAAAATCTCTATTACTTTACAAATAATTAATTTCCTTTCTTCCCAGCCACACCCAATTACAACAATGTCCAAAGGTATTAAGAACCACAGGAAGCTTACTTGTCTGCCTTACAAAGAAATCAAAATTCATCATATTTTACTTAACAGCTATCCTGTTTTTTCATTAAGTGATTTTGTGATTATTAGTTTATTAAAACAAGTGTAATTCTTTTTAAGCATAAACTTGGACAAAGCATAATTAATGATTAAATAATGGTACATATCTTATTTGATTTATAAAAAGTACAAATAAAAATTGTTTATGCCATGTTCTATAAATATTTAAATGAATCATACCCCCCAACATGTCAGCATCTCTTAATGATGATGATGAACCTCTAAATAAAACTGGTTTCTGTGATTCTTTAAGTGAATTTTGGTAAAAAAAAACAAAAAAAAAAACATCAAGGCAGTTTGGATGTCAAATTCTGAATATCAGATCATCTTTGCTTTAACATGTACTAGACTGACCGTATTCTGAATTTGTGTCTAAAAATATTGTTTTATTAATGGTTGCAGTATGTTTTCCATTCAAAACAGTTTTTTTTTTTAAGTTTAATTATGAACATTTTAGAAGATTTTATAAAAATTGTATTCTGGATTAAACAACAAACTAAAACTAAAAAACAAATTTAGCCCTTTAAATCTTTTTGTTTGTTGGTTGATTGATTTTAAGGGCATGTTAACCCGTCTGGGGTCATTTTATGCCTAGAGGTACATTTATACTTACATATTTTTGTGTAGTTGTTTCTTAAGGGGTTTCTTTTTGTACACAATTATATGATATCAAGTATTCCTTTCTAATACAAATGATTTGCACACAGTTGTATGATTTTAAGTATTCCTATCTTGTGAAAGGATGAAAAATATTTAGAAATTTCTATGAATTTTTTTTAAACAGATCTGTTCAACCTATAGATGGGATTCTAATAGGTACTACCCAGGATACCCATTTTTTAAGGTGGGTCACCTTAGCCCTGCTGAAAGGGTGACACAATTTTAGAAATTTTTATGAAAATTTTATTTTGGATCACACAACTTTTTACAGACAAAACTGTAAAAAAGATAAATAAATAAGAAGTTTTTTTTCTTTTTTAGACCTTTAATTCTTTTTATCTATTACAGGAAAAAAGTTATTTCAATCCAAAATTGACCTCTGTTGACCTCTAATAATCTTAAAGATTAAAAAAAGAAAAAGCATCCTCTCACCTCATCTTTTATCCAAGTTACCCCAAGAACGTAAATGTTTGTTTATAATATAAAGCAAAGTCCATAAACTAATTCTACCTCCAATAACATCAGAGATCAAAAAACGCATTTGTACTTATCAAAGTGAATATCTGAATCCATTTTGCTAGAAATTGTTTCATTTGGCTCAAAAAGATTCTATGATGACCTCTAATGGTTTTGTATCATCTCCAGGATCAATCTCATATACGTTATGGTCACAACTGACCTTTTTTCTAAGGATTCATGCATTATGCTTTAAAAATTAGGTCAATGGGCCTTATTTGAGCATGATCACAGCATGGACAAACACAAACAGAAGACTAATATATATATATATATATATATATATATATACTAGCAAATATATGCACCCTCCGGGTGCAAGTATTTAAGTTTTAATGAAATAAAATATCATGTTAACTTAGAAAGGGTAATGGAACTAAATAAGATGCCGATAAAAAGATTTGAAATAGAGTGGAACAACTAAAACTTGCTTTTCTTCCCTCCCGTTTTCATTGCTAAATTTTTAATTTAACTATTTAGTTCAATTAGGAAGTAAAGAATAGAATTGCTGTTAATATTGTTAAATGCATTTATTGGAGAGATTTTTGCTCATATTCATTAAGATAAAACCAAACAATTAAAATCAATAATACTGAGCACATATTTATTAAATCAAATTTTTAATATCAATATGCAAATTAGCCTTTCCCTTCACACTGCAAACCACTATATTTATATATAAATACGATTGCATGTTAATAATATGTAGATATGGTCAACAGTATTAATAATGTAAAACTATTTTATTAATAATTGAGGTTTGAATAAAAATCAAATCATGCAGAATGTGATGTAAATAACTAAGGAAATTGTGACTCGATTAGTAATATAGTTTCGGTTACAGACAGAAAAACACACAATCTCCATTATAATAAGATATGAAAGTAAGTAAACAAACAATGTGTTTATTTTTTATATGGCCTTTTAGCTGACAATATTTGGAGGATATGTGCTTAATTGAAGTCATACCTAATTTTGAAAATTTTCAAAATTAGGTATGACTTCAATTAAGCACATATCCTCCAAATATATATATATATATATATATATATATATAGAGAGAGAGAGAGAGAGAGAGAGGGTGATAGAGAATTGAGACTTTAGTACAGGAAAAACGTTGGGAATAATTAAATAGCAATAAATGTATAAAAACTTATGATTTATTCCAGTCTATTCACATATCCATTGTATGACAAGGCAGTTAGATCTTGACATATTCCAAGTATTCCTTCTTACTCACTTCAGCCATTGCCATTTTAGATGACCACAGAGATATCTATATGAATGAAGTTTTAGCTTTCATTATCTTTGATCAATATAAACAATATAGAGATTTATTATTAAAATGAAATTCACTTGATAAAACTAAATGAAGAAACACTGAAATTATATTTTCCAGGCCAAATAAAATTAAATGTTCATGTTTATGGCAAAAAAAAAAACTTGGAAAACATAAACGAAAATTAAAATCAATATAATGATATTTGTAGGATAATACAGTTATTTCAGGTTTTATTGATAGAAGAGAGAAAGATTAATTGATGTCAATGACATTTTGAGAGGTTAGGGAATCACATTCACTGTATGGTCATATTTACATTCTCTGTACTAGCAAAATAAAAAAACGCTCTCCGGGCGATGTAAAAATACATTTTTGAAAGATATTGCTTGAGGAGGTGGAAGTTAAAAAATGAAATGTCGGAGAGTTTGAACCATAAATCATGAAATCATCAATTTAAAGGAGTAAAAAAAAAAAAAAAAAAAAAAAAAATCGAAACTAAGTTCTATTAACATTGAATATCTATTAAAATAAAACAAACTATATATAAGTATATGATACTGGGGATGTATCTATTAAAACTTGTTTTAAAAAACAATGTGGACTGTCTAATGTTGCATGCTCAAATTTTCAGTGTATTTATTCTGTTATGACGATTTCGGGTATAGTGACGTAAGCAGTGACGTAGTTTTTGTTATAGACAAAACCGGAAGTGAATCTCCATTATTAATAGATAGTTGTTTTTTTAACTTTTTTTTTTTTGGTGGTGGGGAGCACATGGTCCAATTAAAAACAAAAAATTTTTAAACAGATCTATTTGACCCATACATAGTACTACCAATCCCAGTCAGAGTGAACCTGGGAGTAATAGCAATAAAGGAGTACTCCACACACCCCTTGCTCCAGAACTGGAGCCTCATCGTTAGATGCCGTTTAATGTCATACCCAGAACACCTCCTTATGGGGGATCTTACTCCTCTGGAGAGGATAATATCAGCATATTCTAAACCCTGCCAACAGGGCAGAAGAAAACCTGAATCCACATATTTGTAAAGTGATTCTATAGTGGTCACACACTTTTAAATGTGTCCAAAAAGACTGACCAACCTCTGCTCTTAAGAGTTTTAAAATGCCGGTAGAAATGCTACAGAAAATACTAGTGTTCAATTTGATACTTATAGAATCTTAATTTGTGTTTGAACTTAAAGAAATAAGAAAAAAACAAACAATATTTTAGAGACATGACACACCAAATGTGTTTTTGATGATAGTTTAACTCTTTGAACTATTAGACCTTTCAACCTCAGAAACTCTGAGTTCACAAAGAAAAAAAAAAATTTTTTGTCTAAAGTTACCTCACACCCACACACACAAATTATATATATATATATATATATATACTATATTAAAGCTGAGATTTTCACCTTTTAATCTCTAAAGGCTTTTTTCCTGGTTAGTTTAATGACACAAAATTTATACTAATTTATTCCTTAATTTTAGGTTTACTAAATGTTTGAAAAAAAATTCCATTTGAATTGGTTCTAATTAGTCGTAATTTGCAATTAAGTCAAAAACTCACCCGACTCTCTCATAAATATCTGCTGGAATTTCTCCCCTCTCTAATATTCTGTCTAGAGAGTTAAGACAAAGATAAGTGTGTGAAAAAACTTTATCAGCAGCCGGAGATATATTTCACTTCTCACGCTTTGATCTTCTTTCTCTCTTTACAGGCTACAGAGAAGAACTTTTGTTTTGTTTTAATAAAACAAAACAAAAGTTTATTTTACGCTCAACTAAAATTGAATATCTGTTAGTAAAAAGAAAAACAATATTATCTCACCATTCCATTAAAAAGAAACATTGCAAATGGTTGCTAAATTAAGTTTCTTATCATTACAATCTGATGTGAATGCTCTGAACACAAAATATTATACTTATATTGTAAAGTATTGGTCAGCCTACAATATTGAGGATTTAAAGGGTTAAGGTTTGTCTTTAACCCTTTCACTGCATAATCAAATTTCATGGTCAGTCCTGAAATGATGTTAATTATTCACCAAACAATAAAATTGATACTGACTTGATGAGGGTTGGTGTGATGTTCAGAAGGTACTGAGAACATATCTGCTTCTCACAGAATAAAGAGATTTTTTTTCAAAGCCATGGGGTAAAACTGCTTTCTGCAGTTAACATTAATAAACTTTTGAGTGAATATATTCACTTTCTGCAAGAAAAGGGTTAAATAATGAAATGTGTAAATATTCATGAAATTGGTTACTTACACTTTCACAAATAATGTCCAGGAAATAATTCAAAAACACTCATTTTATATATATATATATATATATATATATATATATGCATATGTGCATATATGTACACACACATGAATATGTATGTATATTTATATATAATTGTAGAATATCTTTGTGGTCATATTTCAACTACAGTTCACATATCAAACATATCAAAGTGAATACATCTAAGCATAGTGATCAATATTATTATGCTCTCTCGCCTTTTCTTCGTTGCTTTTCCAAATAGCCTGTGGTCAGCCTAGTCAGTGATCAAATACAAATGGCTATAATTTGTTATTGTCTGATACTGTTATCATAACTTTCAGGCAATTCACCAAAAAGTCGACCAGCTGTTTGCAAAGGAAAATTTCTCTTTCTTATTTACATAATATTTGTTTGATTTTCTCTCAGATCCTGCAAGTTTTTAGATGTAATTAAAGAACTAGAGGTTTTGAGTGGGAAGCAAAAATTACTTTTAGACACTGATTACCTCAAAATAACTCAACAATATTTCCTAAAAAGTTGGTTAAAGAATTGTCTTTAAATTAATGCTGATATTTATTGTTGTGGGGTTGTTGTGGTGCAGCCATACAGTAGTACTGATATCACTACGGCTTGAAAGAATGGTTGCTTTAAATTGTTAGTGAGATCAGATTTCCATATGACTGATTATCTGCCTATGGTAGACCATGCCTTCACTATAGTTATTTACTAAGCTTAGCCTAGATGTAACTGTTGTGGGGTTTTAAGGGGTCAAATAAGAACAAAACGACGGGTAACAAATGTAGGAAAATGTATTAACAAAAGAGTAGACAATTACAGTACAGAGAAGTGGGAATTACGTCCGACAATATGTGACGGAGAACGAAAAAGAGCAAGACTTTGTCTTGCCTGCTGGGATCGAACCCGCGTCCGCCCGCATGCAAAACAAACAAACGGACGCGAGGTTCGACATGTGCCCGGATGTTTGGTTTTTGTGTGTACTTAAAATAACCAAAGCGAGTGAGGAAAAACGGTGTTCTGTTAGAAGAGAAGATTGAAAGCTGAGGACTGAGATTATTTGAAGTTTTCCTTACAGTTGGGAGAGAATTAAAGTAGTATTTATTTTAAAATCTTTTTGCCCCCCCCCCTTTCGAAAGACAATAGTTATGAGCTGACTCGCATTGGCTTACTCTTTAAGTCATGATTGTCCCTGTTACTTATAGTAAGAGTCGGCGCATTCCATTAGTCAATAGGGTATATCACCTATAACATTTATACTATTGGTTGATGAAAATCACACAAGTAAACACAGAAAAAGTTGGAGATAAGTTTTTTAAAAATAGAGAATAAACTATCATCATGTATAATAAGGAAATGTGACTATATGTTTGTTTCTTTGTCTATTATACCTATCAGACTAAAACAAACTGATATGAGGGTCAACTGAAAAGTTCATAGACTGACCAAGATACTCTCATTGAATACAACCAAATGAGGTTTTTCTCAACATAGTTCCCGTTGTGGTCCACACAATTCTTCCATTGGTGTTGCAGAGTTTGGATCCCCTTGATCAAAAAAGTTATCAATAGCAGATAAGACATCAGCCAATAAACTTTTCAGCCCCCACCCTGATACATAATATTAACAAATGAATCTTATCCTAATGTGAATGCCTAACAAACCAACAAATGACATACCCACTATGCCTGTATTCTGCAGCTTAAATAGCATGACAAAATTAACTTGTAATACCAGAGTACACAGATACTACACTCTGATCATAGATAAAAGTGCCAATCAATATGTAAATAATCCCATATTTCTTTAATTGTACTATGCTAGTAACAATATAATAAGGACTGAATTGGAAGTAAAAAAAAAAAGTGAAAATAGTAAAAATAAATTCTTCATTAATGGAGTGTTGTTTTATTAGCCAAATTTAAATGTGCTAAAAGATTGTTTAAGGGATTAAAGTCATGAAACAGGGAAATTTATCCATATGTATGTACTTACTCAACTCATCCATCAAGGGCAGGATTCTCATAGACTGATTGCCATACCAAGACTTAAAAAAAACAGGATGCCCCACTATTTACTGGAAGGAGAACAGATGGATTCATGCCTTTCCAAGGGCATTACGACAAATTGTAATGTAAACAATTTTGTCTTGGATTTGTACTTGTTCAGCATGTCCATTTCTTATGATGATAACCATTATGCTAAGTGTGCCTCCTAAGTATATATATATATATATATATATATATATATATATATAAGTTATTATAAATAATAATGTGCTTGGTCTGTTTTGATAGGTGAGCATGCTAAGCTTACAAGGTATACATTTTTATAACTCATGTAAATATATATATATATATATATATATATATATATATATATATATATATATGCATATCTTGGAAATCAAAGGAACTTCTTCAAAGATATTCATATATAATCAATATTTGAATTAAAGAAAAGAAGTTTACTTAACTTTAATATGCTAATGTTCATACTGTCCTTGAAAGGAATAAACATGTTCTTAGAACAGGGGTTGGCAACCTTTTGGAGAGAGAGAGGGCCAAACAGCTATGCAGTGTCTCAAAAGAGGGCCATGATATTAAATATAATATAAATTTTCTTGAACTCTATTCAATATTTTTGAGGTTTAAAGAAAAACAAGGAATGTAATATTATTTCATTTAAACAATGTTCCTTATTTACTGACCACTGCACTCAGGACATTTTCTTTACTGAAGAGAATGTTTCCATTTCATAGAGTGGCAAACTCATGTTTAACTCATTTGTCAATATTTATTTTTACTAAAACATGCTTCTCCGTACACATCACACCAGAGTTCAAATCTTTGATGAAGCTGTTTGTGTTCTGAAAGGCATCTGTTCTCCCCCAAGCTATGGGTAAATAGTAGGACAGATTGGGTTCTTTAGCCTTCATATGAAGGACAATTCTGAATTCAAACCAGTTGTATTCTACTTAAAAATGGATCTTTCATTGCATCCTGCTCATGGTGAGGGAGTTGTGTAAATACATATACACACACACAAAAAAAAACCCATTTATATATATGCAATAGGTTACTGGTTAACAAGATTGTCCTATATATATTTACCAACCCCTCTGCACGAGCAGGATGTGACACCAGGTCAATTTCTTAAGTGGAGTTTAACAGGTTTGAATTCAGAGTTTTCCTTCTCTTAGGCCGGTTGCCTAACCAAGGTTAAAGAGCCCAGTTTGCCCTACTATTTACCCATAGCTGGAGGGAGAGTAGAATTTGTACCTTTCCCAAGGATATTAACGCTAAGAGATTGTCTTATAAGTCACTGCTAGTATATAAGAATGTCACTGTGTGCCTTACTATTCTGACTTTTCACTAAACTAAATTTAATAAAGATCTACTGATAAATTTCAAGATACATTTACACACTTGGATATTTCATTAACTAGTGTCAGACTGGCTAGTTTACTTCTCTTTTCTTTTTTTTTTTTTTTTTTTAAAGTTTAATTTCTTTCATCACATATCCTTCCACTAATCATTTTCCCCATTTAATTGCTTAGATAAATATATAAATTTTCTTTACACTTCCTCTGCATGACACAAGTGATAAATCACATTTGTAAATGAGACAGTATTCACTCAGTTGATATTTTCTATGCACATTCATAAAATATGAATAGTCCATTATAATACCAAAGAACATTCAATGATAATCACTATTTTGTTTATTATATAATAACAGACTAATGTTGAATAAGGAGATTGATCTGGGTTTTTTAAAATTGTATTTAGATCATCATCATCAAGACATGCTGATAGCACACATTACTTTGATTCTCTCTCACATCCATCCCTATCAGCTATCACATTGATAAATCCTCTCTAAGGCATCCAGTGTTCATATTTTTTGTTGGTTGTCAAGCACTGGTGTGTCCATGTGTAGGGGTCCATAGGAGAATGTCACTTATGAGTTTGTTCTTACTTCTCAGTGCCCAGCAATACTTGTTCATCTTATGTTTTGTGTGATGGGAGGTAAGTGGCTGTATAGCTGCTATTTTGTAGGGTGCTGCTTCCAGGATTTGTTCAAAACAACATGCAGCAGCTTCATGTAGTTTTTATCTAATTTTTTCTCCAGGTGTTTCGTTAATGTTCAAGTGGGACATAGCTTCAATTAATTCTATACATTGCTACCAATTATATATTTAGCCATTGCTTTCAGTAGATGAGATATTGCTATCAAGGTATGTTAACCTGTCAATAGCAGTCCATGTTTTACCTATGCATGTGTAGACATTGCTTTCAGTAGATGGGATATTGCTACCAAGGTATGTTAACCTGTCAATAGCAGTCCATACTTTACCTATGCATATGTAGACATCACTTTCAGTAGATGAGATATTACTACCAACGTATGTGAACTGGTCAACTAATTTCAGAGAGTTGGCATTTTGTGGGGAAATGACACCATCTTAATTAAAACATCCAATTTCATGCCGAGAGCAATGCTTCTTACTGCCTGCTCTACACTGCGTAGCAGAGATTTGGCTTGACCATTTGCAAGAAGCACTAGATCATCTGTATTGTCTGCATAGCCTTTAAAATCTTATTCAAATAGTGGAAGTAAAAATCTTTTTCTTTTTTTAATTTGGCTGAGATTATCAAAGTGTTTTTATTCATTTTTTTGTTTGTCAGAAAATTTAATGTAAGAAACATTTCATTTTTGAATTGAGAAAATTGTTTCATGCCCATTTTTTTTTTCTGAAAGATTGAGTAAGAATAAATTTCCTGGTTATTACAATTCAGAATAGTCACTACTTTCTATCATTTTAGTCTCCTTCAGAAAACTCACTGCTGCTTTCAAAAATTGAACCATTATCATCTGCATTTTTTGGTTAGAGTTACCATTATAAATAATCATTCCACTTGACCAAGTCAAATATTCAAAAGATTTAAGCGCACCAAAAAGCACATTTGACTACAATTTAATCAGACCGTAAGAACACTTGGCGTAAAAATGATTGTCATAAGAAATGGAATTGTCAACCAGAGTTCAAATCCTGGACAAGGCTGTTTGAATTTTACTCATGTCTTTTACTAAAGACATGAATCTGTTCTCCTCTTTAGCTACAAATAAATAGTAAGTGTAGACAGGGTTCTTTAGCCTTGCTAGGAAAAGGAAAAATTTAAAGCAGATTACCCTTCACTAAAAACTGACCTTGTCTCACAGTCTGCATGTAGTGGAGGGAAATACATACAATTTAACCAGACATAAAATATAGAATAATTAACTTGAACATAATATTTGTACAACAAATCTCTTAGGTCATTTTAGTCAAAAAGTGAAAAACTCATTCAACATAATTTTCTTCTTAACATTTCCAGATAAAATGTTAAAATGAACAGTTTTCTACTCTCTACTAATATCTATTCTTTTTTTATTTAATACCTTTGTAGAGAAACAATAGATAAATATCTCCCTTATAGAATGGGCATGTCTATCAGGAGACCTTATGGGGTTTCACATAACAGTCTCAGAAATCCATTCTTGACTTCATCTGAACAGTAAAACATTGTCTCTTATCCTGCCAGCAAGTGGTGGAACCATATGGCAATATCATTTGCAAACAAATCTATTTGACCCATAGATGGAGTCCTAACAGGTACTACCACTTTGGATTAGAGTGAACCTGGGAGTAATGATCAAATGCAGTTTAGTGTCATACCCAGGACAACCCTTGTTTTTTTGCGGGGGGGGGTAGTTGGTCTTGTGGACAGGGTGAGCACCAGGAAAAGTGGTCTTTCTTGAAGTTATTATTTTTTTTTTAATTATCCATATTTAATAAATTCTTATATTAACAAAAAAATAAACATAAAAAATAAAGCTTGAGGCCAAGTTTTCTGGATAACTTTACAGTTATATGAAATATCATATAGACTGTAAATAATTCATAAATTCTTTTGATGAATGTGGAGAAGAACAATGTGTGAACGCAATGTTAATTATGGAAGGGAAAGAAAAAAAAAGTAACTCGAAACAATTGCACAATTTGACACATTTCCCCCATAACTATCAACTGTTGCATAGTTAATCCCACTTATTCCAGTGACTCAGTTGGATTCATGCCAACTTAATTACAAGGGGAAACCATTTTCTACCTTAAGCTTTCATTAACATTAATACATTTTCTGAAATGGAGAGCTAGGCAAGTGAAATGAATTAGACTTCTTTCTCTATTGTAACCTTAATATATTTTGACATTGGTTCAATCTGTCTAGCCTAAATGTTAAGAATAATTACCTTCTTTCAAACAGAAAATAATTGTTTCCTCATTCTGCTAGTCCTTAATGATGAATATTCAACCATATAAGTAAATGTATGCCACTTTGTTCACTTACTCAATAATTGACTGCAATTTAAAGTTAAGGGAAAAATGGAGAAAGCCAATATATTAGAGAGCTAACAGAATCATACTCTGAAAAAGAACAAAAAAAAATGTAAGTGAAATAAAAGTACAAAATGTCAGAATTCTAGAAAAGCAATCAAATCATATTTTGTATGAGTAATGTTACTCAGTATCGTTCAAATTAAAATTGCTTCAGGGATCGTCATTATGTTGATCAATTGTTGTCTTACATGAATTTGATGTTGCAGTTAATTAAATAAAAGAAAAATAAAGAGGAAGAAATCTACTTATGTAAGTTTGCTAACTTGAAGTATAAGACAATAAAGTAACTTAAATTCTATTGAATAAAATTTCCTTTCTTTAACACAAAAATATGAGAAAATACAGTTGTAATTATTTATGGCACCCATTGAGAATCAAACTCACTAACAATAGTTTGTTAGCTTGTGTTAATAAGAAGCATGAATCACCAAAAGTTAATTTGTTGTAGAGTTTACATTCTAATTCAGGGCTTCTCAAACTTTTTATTTGATGTGCACCCCTTGCAAGTAAAATTAACTTCCATTCACCCCAAATAAATTAATTGAATATTGAATTAAAAAGTGTAATTAATTTACCAGTGTTTAATACAATTTACATGAGAAAAGATTCAGTAAACTATAAATGCAAATGCACCTTTAATTCTTGAATTATTTTTTAATATGAACAATGGATTTGGTGAGCATTGAGATCATCAATATTAAATTGAAGGTTTCTGAGTTTGAGCCGCAAATCACAATGTTCTATGTTAAACTGTTTCTCTGTTTGTTTAGTAAACAAATCTAAGTTCAGATTCGACTATATATGAATTTAGAAAAACTAGTAAAATGGGCTAAACACTTGTAGAAGTCTTGTCATACTGTGGCGTTAGTTTCATATTTGCCTGAGAGTTGTCTGTCCGTTTAGTTCGCTGGTTCCCACTAGGGGCCGTTTTATATTTAAGTGGCTGGTTTGAACGTCTCTTCCTCTCTCTTTTCCTGTCGCTCGACCTACTAGACACATGGGTTAGACTCTGGTCTACCCCCTCCTCATTGGGGCTTCGGCCCTCAACGCCGGACTAATCACTGTAAGTGATTTATACAGCATGGACTATTCTTAGTCTCATGTCTGTACTTTTATGTTTTTCCCTTCTACTTTTGTATGTATGTTTTTGTACACCTATACTTTATGTATCCTGTTTATCCATGTGCTGTACCATATTAAATGTTTTGTCTATAAACGTTTGTCGGAGTTATGTATCAAGTATACCATCACCTTTGAATCATACAATACTAAGCACACCTCCAGTAAATTAAACCTCTTTTTTGACAAGTACAAACATAAAAACTTACATTGTATTTCATATCTCACTGTAATATGGATAAACAGTTATGGGATTAATTAACTTTATAAATTGTAAACTAATATGCAGATACTACACTGATCCTAAGTAGAAGGATGGGAAGTGACACTTTAATTATAAGGGTAAAGAATATACATACTCTGATCCAAGGCAGAAGTGTGGATCCATTCATTTTTTTATAAGCATTAATCTATCGTGAAGTGAGGGTAATGTAATAGTTATGAGCTCGGAAACTGAAATTGGCAAGGGTTAGAGTTTAATTTCCAGTAGAAGCTGTTTGCATTCACTAATTCTTTTGGGAAATTCATGAATTCACCCCTCTACCCCAAAGCTATGGACAAAATAACAGGGTTGATTAGGCTCTCTAGCCTGGATGGTGGGTAACCAATCCAGGAGAAGGACAACTCTGAATTCAAACTATTGCAAACGCAATGGAAATCTACTCCATAATCTCTCCTAAGAATA
This sequence comes from Doryteuthis pealeii, assembly GCA_023376005.1. Taxonomy (NCBI): domain Eukaryota; kingdom Metazoa; phylum Mollusca; class Cephalopoda; order Myopsida; family Loliginidae; genus Doryteuthis; species Doryteuthis pealeii. The sequence goes on along the minus strand of CM042146.1, from coordinate 117,611,711 downwards.
ATTATGGTAATTCATTTTGTTGATAAAGAAAAACTGTGAAGAGTTACGTTTCGATTATGGCCTGAAAGGATATAGCACTTTCCATTCCATTGTGATAGGAAAATAAATAAATGAATTTAATAAATTTTTCTTTGGTTTTTATAAGGAAAAAAAAATGGGAAAAGAAAGAAAAAAGTGAAAAGAAATAAGAAAGAAAAAAAGGAAAAGAGAAAAAGAAAAAAGAAAAGCAAAAAAAAGGAAATTAAAGAAGAAAAAAGAAAAGAGGAAAAAAGGGGGGGAGAAGAGAGGAAAAGAATAAAGGAAAAGAGAAGTAAAAAAAGGAAAAGAGAAAAGAAAAAGAAAAGAAAAAAGAAAGCTTCCTACTCTTTTAATTAACTCACCTACTTGTGCTTTTTGGGTTTGTTTTTTTTTAAGTAAGAATTTCAAATATGTAAGAATAATTAAGTTTCAAAAAACTGTTTGACACAAGGCCATATTTATTAAGTCTCCAAAGACACAATCATGAAAACTGACACACAATAGGTCAAAAAGATTAAAGTGCTTTTTTCCCCTTTAATAATTTTCTTTTATGATTTTTTAAAATATGCAGGATGTGACACAATGCAAAATTTTCAGCAGAGTAGGGCTAGATTGAATTCAGAGTTGTCAATCTCCTAGACTGGGTGACATTACCAAGGATATTTACCTATAGTTAACAGGAGAACAGATGGATTTATACCTTTTCCAAACAGTTTTATCCAGAATTTGAACTCGATTCACCAATTTCATTTTCTATAATCATAGTTGTTATGGTGTGCATATTTTTTAAAGTAAAATCTTTTTGGTTAAATCGAACTTAACGGACCTAAATTACACCATTGTATGTCACCCCACCGAAAGAAAAAAATACAAAAAAATCAGGGAATTAACTGAATTTAATGAAATTTTCATTGTTGATATATTAATGAATAAAAGATATAATGCACCAGTTATTTTATTAAAAACTTTTATATTTTTTCAGGTCAGTTAACTTTGAACCATGTATCTTTGAGGCATAACACCGATTCTCAAAGATACGTGGTTAAAAGTTAACTGACCTGAAAAAATATAAAAGTTTTTGAATAAATTAACTGGTGCATTATATCTTTTATTCATTAATATATCAACACTGAAAATTTCATTAAATTCGGTTAATTCCTTGATTTTTGGTATTTTTTTTCTTTCGGTGGGGTGACATACGATGGTGTAATTTAGGTCCTTTAAGATCGATTTAACCATCTTTTTTTATCAGTATATTTAGTCTTGTACTAGGTTACAAGTGTAAAAACACCCAGTAAGAATCAAATTCACTAATAAACTAAAATTGTTCCACAGCAAGATGCCCTTAAAGATGCTTAGAATATCACAAAGTTCTACTTACAAAGAATTCAGTGAGGATCAAACTCACAACAATATAAATAGTCTACTATCCTAAATATTGTTCCATGGAAAGGTTTTCTTATTGATATTTATTTATTAACTTAATCTGGTACAAAGCCATAAATAAAGAATATTGTAATTATTCATATATAACACGCACTCCTGACATTGGACTATGAAATTCTAGAAAAAATTTTCTCAGGTTTAATACACACTGACCTTTTAGAATTTCTAGCAACTAAATCCACCTAAATTTAGTATTTGTTCAACTTTTTGGTTTTGTTTTGTAATGACTGATAACAAAAATTTATGTAGTTTACATTATGTTTTAAAACACAAAATTTACATAGTGTTTAGTGCAAACACATGAACATGTTCACACAAAAAACGTGAGCTTTAATTGTGCCTCAAAACAATCTGAATTGTGATAAGAAAGAAAAAATGAGCACAAAATAAAAAGTATGAAATTTTATTAAAAAAAAATTTTTTAAGTATCAATTTTTTATCTATATAAATATTCTACTTTAAAACAAATATTGTCAGTGTAAAAACTAAAATGGCAGTGCCAACAGTATCAAACAAAATGGTACTGAATAGAAAAATATTGCAGAGCCAATATAAGAATAATATTATTCAAAAGAAAGGTAAGTGTTTGTGAATCACCAACACTTATAAGAATTTGCAAAACTTAAAGTTGTGAGTTAGGTGATTTTATTTGCTTTTCTTTTTAATAATATTTTTGTTATCCATATAAACAGAACTTTTTTTTTAAATCATAAAATAATGAATTTTGGTCTTGAAGTAAAATATTCTTTTTTCATGTTTCTTTCTTTATTCCCAACAAAAAAAGGTTGTTATTATGTTTGATTGATTTTGATGGCATATTAACCTGTCTAGGGTTATTTTAAGCCCAGGGATTAGTGTTACATAATTATTAGATTCCTAATACTTCTGTACAGTAGTGTAGAAACCAAAATGGCTGTTATAAGTTGCAGCCCAAGGCCTTGAAGGATTGAATGACAAGGCTTGACCTCATCCTGATCCTTCCAGTGGATACCGTGAGAATTGGTGGAGAAGACCCTCTTCCGGTTTAGATTAGAAAGAGATTTTAGTTAGATCAGCAACGGTGGTAAGTCGTGTTATGCACGCTGCAGACTCAATCTGCGCAGGTAGTCTGGTGGGGATTTCAGAAAAAAATATGATCTAAGTTAAATCGAAGTCTTGTGTTATTATCTAAAAACTACCAATGACACAGGGCTTCTGATAAAGAGAAATCCCCAATGGAAGACCAGACACAAAGTCCCCAAGATGAAGTCCAGACGCTAGAAGAGACGCTAGAACAATAGAAGTAAGAAAGTAAAAAGAAGAGTATACAACATTAGGGAATCCTGTTAATTGTACATTTATATTTGCATTCTTAGTGTAGCTGTTCCTTAAGTTTTTTTTTGCATACAGTTATATAATATCAAGTAATCCTACCTAATACAAATAATTTGCACACAGTTGTATGTATTCTATCCAATAATAATCATTTGTTTGCACAGTTATATGGATTCAAGTAACTAATAATAATCCTTAGTTTTCAAGTCTTCCTAACATTAATAATTCAATTTAATAATAATCATTTGTTTGCACACAGTTATATGTATTCTTATTCAATACTAATAATTTTCAAACAGATCTATTTGACCTATAGATGGGGCCCGGGTCAGAATGGACCTGGGAGTAATGGCAATGAAAGAGTACTCCACACTCTCCAGATCTCCATGATTGGAGCCTCACCATCAAATACAGTTTAGTGCCATACCTAGTTTGTTTTCATTTAGATTGAATATTCTTTCTTCAAAATTCACTAAGACATCAACTTATTTTTTTCCAAATCTAACTTGGCAGATCATCAACAGAGTTGACGCATTGTAAAAGTCATGAATATATAAAAACTTCAAATTTCAAGGGAACAAAACTAATTAGTTGGCCAGAAGCCAGGTTCAATCTTTATACATTTTTAAAAGAATACTTTCCAACTCTTAACATAAGTCAATGGTACATGGCATTAACAAGAGAAGACTATTGACTTTTTATGGCATGTTTAATCTTAGATGAAAACAAAAACATAACACATCATTTATTGTATCATAAACTTTAAATTAACTAAATAATATAAAATAGCATTTAAAAGATTTGATTATTGTAAATGATTCTTTCAACTTTACATCCCTTAAATATAAGGATTAAATTTACTACTTTTATATGAAATAAATTTTTTTGCCATATTGTAATTTTTTAATGACTAATCATTATCAAGTCATGGCAACAGCACAGATCTCCATGACTCTTTCTTGTCACCCGTCCTATCATCCACATACATAGCTACAGCTTGGATGAATTTTCACTTTATTTTATCAAAGAGATCAAATTTCCATATGATTGATGATCTGTCTATAGCAGTCCATGCCTTTCTTATGTGTATGTTGATATTGCTTTCTGTAGATGAGATATTGCAACCAAGGGATTTGAACCGGTTTACTGATTTCAGGGTTCTACTGTCTCATGAAGAGATGTATCCATCTTATTTGTAACAGATGAATTTTGTTTTATCTGATTTCATTTGGAGGCAAATGCCTCTTGCTGCTTTCTCTCGGCTATGCAGCAATCATTCATATTGTGCAGGTGTATTTGCTAGAAGTGCTAGATCATCTGCCAATCATAGATTGATTTTATATTGGCAGTCTGAAGAACCAACTTCAGATCTGTTGATATACATTCACCTGGATTTTCGTTATGTGGAACTCAGTTGTTAGTTCTTATCCTATTTTATTTCATAGTTGAAATAAGATATTGCTCTGCATTATTGTGAATAGAGCACTGTATTTTACTGATTTAAAACTGGTTTTAGAGGCAGATTTTAATAATGATTGTATATATATCTTCAGACAAGTCTAATTAAAGATGATACAGTGTTTCTATTCATTCAGCTTTTTTTTCCAAACTTTTCCAGTTTATGAATAAGTGTTCTAATCACAGATGAAAAGGAATTGTCTAAAATTTATAATATCAACTGATCAACTACTTTTGACTAGCATAGTCATCATCAGAATCAAATTGTTGACAGTCGGAAAATTAAAATTTGGAACTTTGTTTATTTATATATATATATATATATATATATATATATATATATACATACATACATATATATATATATATACACATACATACACATATATATATGTATGTGTATATATATATATATATATATATATATATATATATATATATATATATTTGAGATATATTTTTGTATCTGTATCCATTTTTTGGAAGTACATATACCAGGTTTGGGCATTGGTGTGAAGCATTAAAGTGCTATATTATGATAATCTAGTTACCATAATATATTTATCTGGGAATAAATATCAGAAAACTCAGTATTTTTTTAAAAGTTTCTTTTATTTTGAAGTAGTGGTAAAGACACAAAATCAACAACATATATATATATATATATATATATATATATATATATGCATATATATATATATATATATATATATATATATATATACAAGGTAGGCAGTCAGTCAACTATTATTAAATAAAACCAAAGACAATTTCAGATTAACTTTATAGCCCATCCACAGCTCATAGACAAGATGAAAATAAAACTACTTTTGGAATTATACATTAAACTATAAATCCATAATGAACTAGAAATCTTTAACAATTAACCTTTATATTTTGGTCAGAGTAGGCCATACCTATGCAGATGACCCATCTTATGAATTATATAATTGTTAAGTTTGTGACCCAAGCTAGAAGGGCATTACTTACAGGTCCAGCTACTTTTTCTATTATAACAGAAAATTTAAGTCCATAATTTTATTTTTCCATTTAAGAAAATTTAAACTAGAGTCAATAATTGTTGAGAAAATGGATAACATCACCCGTTATACAGTAATCTGCTCCTTCTAGTATCAAGGATATATCACCTAAGGAGATCCAATAGAATATAGTGGTGAAACTAAGGAGTTAATTATTGATTATTATATAGGAGAAAATGGACACTATCACCTATTGATACGTCTATTATGAAGGACTTATCACCAAAGGAAATCTAAGAGAACATAGTAAGGAACTAAAGAAGGATACCTTTTCCTTCAGCATCATTATAAAGTTGTCAGTTGAATTTTCTGTATAATCATTCAAAGGGAAATGAATTTAGTTGGAACTCTATAACTCATGTCCTTGTTACTTATTTTATCAGCTTAGCAATAAACCCTTATGTGTGTGAGCATCTATATATATATATATATATATATATATATATATTTTCAGAATCAAAAGATCAATAAATCAAAAGTTAATGATAGTCTGCCAAGAGCAATAGATAAATATGATGTAACAGCAATCATAGAGAAGAATGTTGATTAAATTCTCTTTTTAATCTCTTATCTCATGGGATATGCTGCAGTAGAGAAGATTAAATTTCCTCAATTCTATTTCAGCACAAAAAGCCTTCGTTTCAGCTTCATAAAATCTGCTGCCATTAAAGAAGCAAAAGAGAATATTTTTGTACTTTAAATGTCTACATAAACACACATATACAGTCTCATATATACATTAGTTTCTAGTATACAGCTAACTAGAGTGCTGTCACTCAGGTGACAGTGGTTTAATATACTATTATGAGTAAAATATTAGGTTTTATCATTAGATAATATTAATAAATTGTTGCAATAAACAATAAATTCATATAACATGTTTCATATATAAAGCTTCATCAGATATTACAAAATTGTCTTTAAAATAATAACAGAATTTATGATAAATTGTCATGGAAACCGATGTTGAATGTTAGTTGCTAGGAAGTTTTTTTGTTTTGTTTTGTTTTTTTAATTTGGAAAAAGTCACAATTACTTAGGGAAGGTAATTTTAATATATTCAACACAAAAACCCAGTCAGATGTTAAATTCTGAGAAAGATTCATACAAACTTTTTTATTAAACAAATAAAAATGAAAAAACTGGATCTTTTGTGTTCATAAAAAATTTTTTTTTTTTAAATTACAACAAAAATTATTTGAAAATCTATTTTGTGATTTAATCATGTTCCTATGACAATTTTAATCATCAAATTCTGTTATTTGAAAAAAGAAAAATTTTGATATCTGTTGAAAGGGAAACTTGTTAATTTCAACAAATTTAGTTTTCATTTTTCATTCATATTTCTTAAACATATTGCTGGATATCATTATCAAAATTATTTATCACTAGCAAAATAAAAAGACACCCTCTGGGCGTTGTAAAATAATTTTTTGAAAGATATTGCCTGAGGGGATGGGAGCTGAAAATTCAATGTCATAGAGTGTGTACCATAAGTATGTAAAATCGTCAAATTTATTAAAGGAGTAAAAAAGAAAGAAAAGAAAAAAAGAAAGACAATTTGAAATGGAAACAGTTCCGATAACTTTAAATATTATATTAGAATAAAACAATCTATATATAAATATATAACGCCGGGCATCTATTTATTGAAACAATGAGGATTGTCTAACATTGCATGCTCACATTTTGAGTATATTTATTCTATGTTATGACGCTGGATTATGTGTTGGGTAATGTGACGTAAGCAGTGACACAGTTTTTGTTACAGACAAAAACCAGAAGTGAATCTCCATTATTAATAGAGATTCTATGTTATGACGATTTTTGGTAATGTGACGTAAGCAGTGACGTAATTTTTGTTACAGACAAAAACCAGAAGTGAATCTCCATTATTAATAGATATGACTCCAAATTAAAAGAAAAGAACTAATAAGTCACTTTTTCTTAATTTTCATTAACAAGACAAAATTAAATATTAATATATAATAATAATCTTCCATATATTAATACCTTAGTATCTACTTACCTGTCTAGTTATGTAAGTGTGCATCATGAGGAAAGGAGAGATTGATATTTATATATCCATAAAAATAGGTAAGATTGATCTTCTTCCCCCAATATTCCACTCTCTGTAAGGCTATTCTCATTCAACTCCTACTGCCATTATTTATCTCCCAAAAACTTGACCTAAATTCATAGATTTTTTTCTTTCAGGTTAATGCATAGCTCTTCTTTTTTATTTTTTTAAATGAAAACAACCAGAAAATAGCATAGTTTGAATCAAAAAAGTGGTGAGTTAAAGGAATATGGAATATGAATAAAATAATTAACAATCATTAATGTTTATAATATTTTCAGGAACCTAAAACACATCATAAAGTAAAAGTTTTGAAGAAATTCAAGACATTAAAAAGGAATTATTTTTATGAATATTGTTTATTTGGAAGTTGTTGTATATAATGTAAATGAATATTCTATGATATTATTCAGATATGCATCTAACTCATAAATAAAGCATTAAAAATGTCCTATTGATTATTAATGTTTGGAGGTTGTTTCTAATTAAACTAGATATTTTCCACACACTCAATAAATAATTATACAATTACAAATTAAAAAAAAACAAAAAAAAACAAAAAACAAAGCAATAAATATACTAACATTAATTTCAGTTTTCATGTAAAATATCTTTTAAAAATTTGTTTTATCCTCCTCCAAAAACAAAAAATGAAACAATATACAATATGTTGGCGTTTTTTGATATATAAGGCGTGTGGTAAATAGTCACTTCTACTTATAGACTCGCCGATAAGCACGTGACCAACTTATTGGCCAACCACTGGCAGTGCTCTGCTGCTGCTATTATTATTTATACTGGCTGATTCTAATCTTAGCTACTCACAACCACTTGGATCTTCATGGACGACGGATCATATCGCTGGACCTTTTTGACACTATGTAGGATTCCAAAACTTAGGACTTATTCACTTACCAAAGGATTCTATAGTAAAGGACTTATTCACTTACCAAAGGATTCTATAATTCAGGACTTACTTACTTATTTACTTTAAGTTCTTTACAACTGGCCAAGGATGGCGGCCAGATACTTAACAATAGAAACAAACATATTTTATCTTAATGAGAAAAAATTAAGACAAGGTTATATATTGTTTAATGATAAATCATTCCAGTCCCAGAAAAGCTACCTATTGTTGAAAAGCAATAGAATAAGGTTCATTGCTTGATGCCTGAGGCATCTCATTAAGAGGGAATGCAAATGAGGCTTGGACTATTTTTGCCATCATCTACCCAGAAGGCTCACTTCCTGATAGGGTTTCTACATTAAACTGACCAGGTGTTAATCAGTTGTGCAGCCTTGATGTAACTTGACAACCAATCAGAGAGGACCTTAATGTGTAATGGTAAATAGACTCTCCCATAGGGTTACTCTGTCAACCATTTAGTGAGCTTGTGTACACTGTAACAGTCACATTCACACAAACTAAAACTACCTATTCTTCATGTCAGTACAGTCCAGATTTGGCTTCCATTGAATTCACCATTGAAAGGGAGATTTCAGGATGTGGATGAGATTAAGGAAAGTGTGATAAAGCAGTAGATGATGATATTTTTATGACGGAGAACGAAAAAGAGCAAGACATTGTCTTGCCTGCCGGGATCGAACCCGCGTCCTCCCGCATGCGAAAGCAGATGCGATTTAGGCACTGGACGGACGCAAAGTGCCAGGATGTTTCGGTAAATACGTACATAAATGGCATGTGAGTCAAGCGCTGGGCAGTGAGGAGTCAGCAGTAGCAGGTTGACTGACGCGAATGACCGAGTAAAAAAATGTGATTTTGAACTGCTAGAGATTATTTCGACTATGGTGACGAATTTTGCAGCTGCTAGGCGAGGACGAGGAACGTGTTGACCAGGGGAAGGTTTGGCTTGCTGGAAGACTGTGGATTCGCTTGTTTTTTGCTTGTTGATACGAACATCTATTTCCCCCCATCTATTTCCCCCCCTGCTATAATTTCCAAAAGAGGATTGTCTTGAAAAGTTTAAGGAATGCAGGGTAAGTAGTCATTTATAAAGCTTAGCTTACATTGACACACAATGTGGCATTCAGTGAGAATCAAACTCATTCACAAAGGTTTGATTAACGTAGCACACTATTATACAATGTAAGACAACCAGTTGCTGAAATAGGTATGTGAGGTTTGAAGAAGACTAAGGTGATATTGCCCTATATAGGTGTAGGTTTATTTGTTTAATGACATATCAACTCCTTATGTGTTATTTAATGCCAAGATTTGATTCAATTGTAAATTATTGATTGTAATCATAATTATATTTTTCTTGTTGTTTCTAAAGAGGATCGTTTTTGCACTATAGAATAGAAAAATGATCTATTTGACCCATAAATGAGGTTCTAATAGGTTTACCACTCTATATCAAAGTGGACCAGTGAGTAATGGCAATACAGGGGTATTCTATGCTGCCCAGATCTGCAGCCTCTCCGTCAGATGCAGTTTAATGTTATACCTAGAACACCCCTTTTTTAGGGGGGAGGGGGTCTTACCCCTCTGAAAAGTATACAGTCAGTATATTCTAAGCTCAGATGAAAGAGCAAGGCCTAGATAGGATCTTTTTTTTTTATATAAATATTAAATAACTGGATATTTTCAGAACAGATAAAGGGAATAATAAGATAACTAAAAAGAGAAGAGATAACGATATTCTATATTGAATATTTAAAGGGAAAAAATCTTTATCCTCCTTTTTCCTCTCTAAAAAAAAAATGTATTTGATTTTCATATGTTGTGAATGCTTATTGAAAAGAAGAGTTTTTGTTTTTTTGTTAAAGGTTTGCAAATTGTCCACATCAAACATTTACATTGTTTGGAAAACAAAAACGTAGAAAAAAACAAGCCAAAAAAAATAATGTCAGAAAGCAGGTACCTGCAGATAAAATATTCTTCAAAAGAAAAACTCTTCACAAATATCTGTCATTGTTTTCTAAAAGACTTTGATCTGTTCACCTAATATCTGACGCTTTTCATGTACAAACAAAATCAGGTAGAGCAATTGTTGACATTCCAAATAACAGACTTTCTTCACTTTAGATTTCAAACAGATGAAAAATGTTGCTTTTTCCTTAGACTCTTTTTTGGACTAAGCGGATTTTTTTTTTAAGAAGAAAAGAAAAAAAGAAGAAAAAAAAGAAAAATATCAGGTTTTTATCTATCACCCAGGCTGAAATCAACAAGCTTCTATCTTAAAAAGAATTTAGAATTGTTCTCTGTGTAAGAATTGTGTTTTAGACATCAGAGTGTTTACAAAGCAATTCTAAGACAGCAGTGTTTTCGTTTCCTGATAGAATTCAAACATGAACAACAATAGAATAAAACAAAAAGGGAGAAAAATAATGTGATAACAAGTGCGAAAAAAAATGTGGATGAAGAAAATGAGAGATAAATGAATACAAACAGAAAAGAGTGATCCAAATTTGAGAGAATACAAAACCCACCCCTATCCCCTGAAAAGAATAGATTAATAAATGTTGTGTCAGCAAAGCTGAGTAACAAAATAGTTCACATATATGATTTATAGAAATATAATGTACTGATACTTTATGTCATTGAAGATAACAGAATCAGTAAATTGTGATAGTGCATCAATATTAATAATGATGTCTTTATTGCTTCAGAGGAAATGGAAAAAAAAAAGCCTGCATGAATGAAAAGATTAAAATGCTGGAGATGTTTTATGCAGACTACAATCAGCAATCTCCTGACTTGCACAGTTGAACTCTTGATGCACAGAAAGTCTGATATAACCTGCAGCTGTACAAGTTACGGTAACTTGCCAGACTCCAGTCATGAGTCAGAGTTTACCTTTGTATAGATCAGTCATAGGCAAACTGCAGCCCATGAGCTATATGTGGTTTTGGAAGACCCACCTAAGTTTTCAGGGTTTTTTTTATAGAAAAGATCTTTTTACCAAAGAGAAAAACAAAATCAACTTTTCCATATTTCTAAAGCAGATGCTTATGCATATAGTCATCTGTCGTAAAAATGGTTGACGTACATTCAATGCAAAAATTACTTTGAATTTTTTTAGTAAAATCGTCGGGGCAGCCTAATGTCGGTATCAGCCAGACAGCGAGGGAATCTATCCCCTTTTCACTAGCGCTAGACCAGGGAGATTTAGCATCTGAGGTGGAGTGCCACACCTACCATCAGCCCCTCACTTTACCGCACAGATCCCTGTGCTACTCATACGCTGAGTTGGCGAGGGCCGCTATGCAGCCCATCTATGTCTTATGTGACCTGACATTTCTGATAAAATAAAACAGGAATTCTTCCAAGCTGTAGCTGTGTCAGTACTAATGTATGGTTGCACCACTTGGACTTTAATAAAACACTTGGAGAAAAGGAAAAATGAGAACTACATGTATGCAGCCTCCAAAACAGCAGTTACACAGCCATTTACCTTCAGTCTTGCAAACCACCCAAAAAAGACATGCAAGACACACTGGGAACTGCTGGAGATGCAAGGACAAAATCATAATCCTTCTATGGACTCCTAGATATGGACACACCAGTATTGGCCGGCCAGCAAAAACTTCATCAGCTTTGTGTAGACTAGAGGACTTACTAAATGCAATGGGTGATAGGGATGGATGGCATGAGAGAGTTAAAATGAATCCATGCTGCTGGCATGCCTTGATGATGAACATGTACCACACCAAAGGTATATATATATATATATATATATATATATATATATATATATATATTAGTATGATTATATATATATATATACATAGGTATATGTAAAAACAAAATTTCTTTTGCGATGAAACAAAGAAAATACAGTGCTCAATCACAGTTTGTAAGAGCTAATATTTATTTATTTTACAATGTTTTCATAGATCAATGTTCATTATCAACGACCGCGGTTTCATGCTAAAAGCAATCATCAGGTTGAGGAGCAAGATCCAATGGTGTTTGTTGTGGTTCTTTACTCCTTAGTAAAGAACCTTTAAAGAACCACAACAAACACCATTGGATCTTGCTCCTCAACCTGATGATTGCTTTTAGCATGAAACCGCGGTCGTTGATAATGAACATTGATCTATGAAAACATTGTAAAATAAATAAATATATATATACATATATATATATATATAGTCATGAAAAATCATGAAGTTAATGTTGTGCTGTGATAAATTTCAGTGTTTAGTAGAGAAATATTGTTAGATTTAAATATATGACACTTAAAAGATTTATAAATTCTTCATTATATTTGTTTTTCATCCAGATTATTAGTAACTAAGTAATAATGCTGAAATTATTTTACATCTTTAGCCTGAAGAACTACATATAAACCTAATTATTACCCCCCCCCATTTAAAAGAAAATAATCGTAATACTAAGATGAATAATTTCCCTTTTTTAATTTAATTTCTGTATAATTAGTTACGTCTTGCAGCAATATGGCTTCCCACTAATAATTGTCCATTGTTAGAGACACCTTTTCAATGAAAGCTATTTTTCCCTATGTGATGAACAAAGCTGTTATGCTATAATCTTCTCCTGGGTCTATTAAATATGCATACCAAATTTGGTTGCTCTACATCCAATTCTGTTTGGCATTCTGTTGAAGTGAGACAAACAAAACTCTTTGCAGATTATTAATATTGATCTTATAGATTCAAACATAACTCAGGAATACTCCACTGACCCAAAACAGAAGTTCTGATTCATACATAAATAATCCTGTCATTTTTCATGGGAACTATGCCAGTTTTACAGGATGTCTCCTTTTTACAGAGCAATGAGCCTGTTCAGTACTTAAATGGATGACCATCTAAGCAACAGCAGGTACTGTAAGCAACCTGATATCAAAATGACTTGATTCGGCATTAAATGACCTGGAAAGAGTTTATATGCCATAAAACAAAATAACCAACCCTTTCAGATAAGACACCCCCCTCCATCCCCTAAAAAGTGATGTCCTGGGTATGAAACTAAACTGCATCTGATGGTGAGGCTACAGTTCTGGAGATCTGCCATTACTCACAGGTTCACTCTGACCTGGAATGGTAGTACCTGTTAGGGTCCCATCTATGAGTAAAATAGATCTGTTTAAAATGTATTCATATTCCATAGGACCTTGAGTAACATGAATGTACAATGTATGTAATTCCCTATCCTCTATGCATAAAATCCCCCTAGACAGGTTGACATGCCATTAAAATCAATCAATCAATCAAAAGTCAACTTGAGATTTAGAAATTGAATCTCTATAAAAGTGGATAGCATTATAAGCAGCAGAATTTGTCATATTTAAACAAAGTTGATTTCTTTTTATATAAAAATAATTAAATATAATCAAGTGTATAAATAATTAAAAAAAAAAAAAAAAGAAATATCCTTTAATTTCTAAATTCCAAAGTCACTTTTGGGACACCCTGAACAAATAGAAATATTTTTTTTTATTATGTAAATAAACAGACGATGACAATTAATCATTTTATATAATAAGATTAATTACAAGCACGAATATTAATCATGAACTTGTCCCTCCTTCTTGAAAGTTATTATAGACGTAAGCATATATAAATGGAAAGGCTCTAGTGGGCACAAGATATAAAGTACTTGCCTTTGGTCTTGATACACATTCTTAACGTTGAACCTAAACCAGTAGCTGCTTAAAGATGCCAGAACAACCCCAACACCCACTGTAATAAGCACAGATTCAAGAATGGTAAATGCAAAAGTAGGAGCAGTAACAGTAAAAGCCAGAACAAAAACGGCAAAACGTCTGAGTAGTATGAATAGTTGGCACAAGAAGCAGTAGTCATGCCAGTTGCGAAACATAGGATTTGTAGAAAATCCTACTCATGACATTTTAATGGAATTCATGCCTAGCTAACTTATAAGACTTTATTCGGACATTTTCAGCCTGTGTCTTCTTCTTCTTCATATGATTTTAATCCAATTGCAAGTAAAGCAAACATGATTTCTGACAGGCGTTTCATGTTTGATCTTAAAAGGAATAGGAACACTTAAATGAAACATGAAGAGAAATAGCTTCAGCCATTATATGACACCAAAATCCACATATTTCTCTGCCGGTTGATTCAATAGACATGAAATTCACCAGAATACTAACAAAAGTTTCACAGCATGAAAATCAATAGCTATTCAAACAGAACTTAGAAAATGCTTTGGTGAAAACATTTTAATATTTGTTCAGAAAGAAATGGGTCATGATATAAATAAGTGATGTTCATTAATTCATTTAATAAATAATAAAATAAGATATGTGGTTATCAATGTGGGAAATGAAAGTAACATGAGTTCAAATCCTGGACAAGGCTGTTTGCATTTATATGGTACTAATACTCATGGGAAAGTAATGCATCCAGCTATTCTCCCTCCAGCTATGGGTAAATAGTTGGGTAGATTGGGTAGGCAAACAGTCTAGAAGAAGAAAACCTCCAAATTCAAACCTGATTAACTCCACTTAAGAAATTGACCTTGTGTAGCATCCTACTTATGCAGAAGTGTTGGTAAATATGTATGTAAAATAGGAATTTGATTTTTGTAAATATTGTAACACAGTAAAAATGGTACATTTTAGTGAGATTTTTGTATGTACAATAAAATTGAAATGCTCTTTGGGAATAGAGCAATTTCCAATCCAATTTGCAAATTAATAACAGTGTGCCATGCTTTCTGAATAAAAGACATTTGTAACATGTTCATGTCAATAACCATTAACTGGAAGCCATTAATATTTTAGGGTCTAAACATAATGTCATTTTCAAAGTATGAAAACTTCAACCAAAGCTAGAATGTTCAATAAATGTCTGATTGATTGATTTTAGTGTGATTTTAACCTGTCTAGGGTCATTTTATGCCTTGAGGTTAGGGAATCACATTCATTGTATGCTCATATATACATTTTTTGTGTAGTTGTTTCTTAAGGGATTTTTTTTTATCACAGTCCTATTGATTATGAATAAATTTTAAACAAATTTAGTTGCTCCCTAGCTGGGAGCCTAACAGGTACTACTGCTCCAGGTCATAGTGGACTTGGGAGTAATGGCAATGAAAGGGTACTCCATACTCCCCAAATCTCCAGAACTGGAGCATCACAATCAGATGCAGTTTAGTGTCATACCCAGGACACCCACATTGGGGGGAGGGGCGTCTTACTCGTGTGTAAAGGATTGTCAGGACTAGACTGACTGAGGAGGATATGTTAAGATATCACACATTTAGAAAAAAAAACAATACAAAGAGAATAGAAAGAGAGAAAAAAGATTTCATTATGTGAATTGTAATTATTGATGGTAATTTGTTCATATTGGTGTGAAACAAAAAGCACAAAAATAAAAACATTAATTAAATTAATAGAAAGACATACCAAGCTTTGTTCTCACAGTTCAAATCAAATTTCTTTGTGTATCATCAAAAAAAAAAAAAAAAAATGGTTGACTTACCTGAAAATAGAATAAAAATAAATAAGTAAAAATGTAAGCTAACTTTTGAATGAAATTTATTGTACATAAACAGACATGGATAGAAATAAAAGTGAGAGGATCTTTTAAAAGATTTCAAGAAAAAACATGGTACATAGACACCTACATGGATCATAAAGTGATATGCATCAAATTCTTTTATGAGGGTCATTTTGGGGGGTAACAATTATAAAGTTTTAAAATGGTGATCTGCATGCATATGATTTTACTGCGTCAGGGACACAAGATGCGTACCTATCAGCATCTGTGTTTATATATATATATATATGTGTGTGTGCGTGCGTGCGTGCGTGTATTTAGGCAGCATTTCCTCTTGTAGGCATATATTGTTAAATATATTTTCGCCAGATATTACAAAAATAATCCGGCAATACGAAAAAACAAAGGACAAAACTTGCAGACAAAAAATTTCTGCATTATTTAACATACATACATACATACATATATACATATATATATATATATATATATATATATATATATATATATATATATAGGAAGTGCGTGGTGCAATGGTTAAAGTCATGGGAAATGGACTCGTCACCCTGAGTTCAAATCCTGGATGTGTTAATTGCATTTAACTTAGCGCTAATATCCTTGGGAAAGGTATGAATCCTACTCTCCCTCCAGCTATGGGTAAATAGCAGGGCAGACTGGACTCTTTAACCATGGCTAGGTAACTGGTCTATAAGAAGGAAAACTTTGAATTCAAACCTGTTAAACTCCGCTTAAGAAATTGACCTTGTGTCGCATCCTACTCATGTGGAGGGGTTGGTATATATATATATATATATATATATATATATATATAAAAACACTACTAAAGTTTGTGTGTGGCTATCCAAGAATCACAGCCATGGAAAGTCCCAGAAAATCTTTTTTTTTAATGATTATTGATTAGAATTCAGTTACCAATATTGATTATTCGAGGTTAACCTCTAAGATCATTTGAGGTCACCAGATGACAAAATATACAATTTCTAACCCTATTGAGTGAGATTGAATCTTGAATATAAAGTACACTTACCAACATTATAAGTAACACTGCACTAGATTATACAGTAATTATCAGGATTATTTTCTCTCCTTTCTGTTATATTTCAATTATCTTGGAAAAACCTTTTTATTCTTTTACTTTGCTTTCTTTTTTCATCACTTTCTCACTTTTCTTTAACCTTGTCTTCCAATCAGCTATAATTTCATCCTCCTCTCATCTAAGTTTTGAGACTTGAAAGAATATTTCTTGTATAGAATACAGAAGCATGTGGTGTAATGGCTAAAAGTCATGGGAAATGGACTCGTCGCCCCAAGTTCAAATCCTGGATGTAGTAATTGTATTTCACTTTGTGCTAATACCTTTGGGAAAGGTATGAATCCTACTCTCCCTCCAGCTATGGGTAAATAGTAGGGCAGACTGGACTCTTTAACCTTGGCTAGGAGAAGGAAAACTTTGAATTTAAACCAGTTAAACTCTGCCTAAGAAATTGACCTTGTGTCACATCCTGCTCATGCGGAGGGGTTTGGTGTGTGTGTATGTATGTATATATATATATATATATATATAGAATACAGATTTTAAGAGTATAAAACATGGTACTAGCAAGGGTACATAGCATTTTTCAGAAAAAAGAAAGACAATGTTTTGATGAAATAATTCAAATATATATTTTAACAAGATTCCATGAATACAGAAATATAAATGTAATATAAATACACAACAAAAATAGTTTAAAATATAAAGAATAATTCGGACAAATTTCTTTGTATAGCATATTTCTTACTCGTCTATCTTTTTCAAATGTATATTTCTCTCTTTTCACTATTTACTCATCAACATCAAACATATGAAGCTGACTTAGTCAAGAAAAAAGATTTTTCTACTTTATATTCAAGTCTCAATGTCATTCAATATGGCCAAAAATAGGATCTGGTGATCTTAGATGTTCTTGGAGGTTAACTTTGAATAATCTATATTGGTGTTTGAGTTCAAGTCAATATCCATGCAAAAAAAAGAATCACTGGGACTTTCCACTTAGCTGTGATCCTTGAATAGCCACACATAAATTTTGATATTGTAGAAGTAGTAGTTTATATATATATATATATATATATATATATATATATATATATATATATATTCCCTTATGCCTTTGTTTTTGTTTTGTGTCCAGAAGAAAGCAGCAGCAACAAAGCACCGGCACATCAACATATTCAGGGACAGCCTTCATATGCAACATCTGTGGTTAAGAATGTTTTTCAAACATTGGACTTCACAGTCACAGGAGGCGCTGTAACTTCAGGGGAACAAAAACTATATTATAGTCTTTCGAGACTGAATAATAATAATAATAATAATAATAATAATAATAATATATTAATAATAAATATATATATATATATATATATATATATACATATGTGTGTGTGTGCGTGTGTGTGTGTGTGTGTGTGTGTGTGAAGAAAAGGATGTGAATCCGACGGTATGTAGTATATTAAGAAAGAATGAAAAAACACAGGTTTAAATGAGTTAAGTGGTGAGTTTATTGGCCGACGCTGCAGTGTTTCGATCTATTAATTAGATCATCTTCAGGGCATTTGTTGGTATATGGAAGGTAATAAGAAATTTTTATCACAGAAATAACAAGAAAAGCGAGTGGTAGTCCTTGTTATTCAGTCTGTTTAAAATTTGAGGTTTGAAAAAAAAAAAAAAATTTCTTATTACCTTCCATATACCAACAAATGCCCTGAAGATGATCTAATTAATAGATCGAAACACTGCAGTGTCAGCCAATAAACTCACCACTTAACTCATTTAAACCTGTGTTTTTTCATTCTTTCTTAATATTATATATATATATATATGGTTAAAATCAACTGACTTTATGGGTTTTTAATAGGCTTACATACAGAATGAAAGAATTCAATGTTCAACAAACAAAAATATTCTTTGGGAAATGAGAGAAGAATTTCTTTTTAAGCAAAAATCTACCCTGATGATTTCTCAGTAGATGTTAATGCTGATTATTTGTCACTGTAAAATAAATATTTACATTCAATAATCATTCACTCCTCCCCTCCTTCCTCCATTTATTTACATGTTACACCTTATCAGTCAACTTTTAACCATTTTTTTTTTTCATACGGAAAGTTAGTAGCATTGGAGGGAGTATACAAAATATTTTCATTCTACAAGACATTTGCTTGACTGATAAACCATTTCTGAAAATGTTGTTTATAGCAAATTTTCTTATATGCTTAAAAACTATTCAAAGATCAATTACATTAACTTGTTGTTATCAGTAAGAAGGAATATAATAATAAATGTTTAACATTATGTCATATAATGGGATCAAACGAGTCGGCTTTGTATAAACCAACTTTGATTAACTGAAACATATATTTATTACATTCAACAATGGCTATAAACTACAATATCTGATGGTATATTTACATTTAATATTAAACTATTATATAGACTAGCAAATATATGCACACTCCGGGTGCAAGTATTTAAGTTTTAATGTAATGAAATATCGTATTAAATTAGAAACGCTAATGAAAATAAATAAGAATGCAGATAAAAAGATTTGAAAACAGAGGGGGATATAATCGAAAAATAAAACAACTGAAATTTACTCTTCCATCACTCTCGTCTTTCATTGTTATTTTTTTCTAATTTAAGTATTTAGTTAAAAGAGGAAGTAAAGAATAAAATGACAGTTATTTTTTCTTGTTAATGGATTTCATTTAAGATTCATTGAAGAGATTTTTGCTTATATTCATTAAAATAAAGCCAAACAGTTAGAAACCAATAATACTAAGCATATATTTATTAAAATTAAATTTTTGATATCAATATGCAAATTAGCCTTCCCGTTCACACTGTAAACCGCTATTTTGTTGTATATATAAATACAATTGCATGTTATTAGTATGTAGATATTGTTAACAGTATTAATAATGTAAAACAATTTTATTAATAATTGAGGTTAAAATAAGGATAAATTCATGGTGAATGTAACGTCAATTACTAAGGGAATTGTGACTTGAGTCGTGATTTAGTTTCGGTTACAGACAGAAAAACACACAATCTCCATTATAATAAGATTAGAATTTCTGATTAGGATCAAAGTGTAGTATCTGTGTTCTCTGTTAAGAATCATAGTGTTGCTTCCTGACACTTCTACCTTTCATCAATGTAGTATCTGTATCTGTGAAAATTCCATGGTTATTTAAAAAATAGAAGATATCAAATTAAGATAAATCCTAATATATGATATAAAATTTCAAAAATATTAAACTTATAAAATTATATTTTAGAATATTTATACGAAGGTCAGCTGAAAAGTTCATAGTCTGACTAAGATACTCTTATGGAATGTGACCAAATGAGGTTTATTTTTTAACATAGTCACCTTTGTGGTCCACACACTTTTTCCATCGGTGTTGCAGTACTTGGATCCCACACTTCAAAACAGTCATTAACAGCAGATATGATATCACCACATAAAATTTTCAGCCTCCCACCCTGAGTTGAAATTGAAAATTTGAATCAATAATATAAAAACAAATAAAATGACCATAAGTATAACAATGGAATTTCTCATGCTCTGTAATGAGATCAGATTGCATGACTAATAATTATCAGTCACATTGTGTATTATATATAAGTAGAATATCAAGTTAAACTTGGTATAAAAATACTGATAGTCTGTGACATCTGAGTAAATATTAGTCAAGCAGATAACTCAAGTTTACATAAAAATTTGAGATATCTTTTAACCATTAAATAAATCAGGGTCTTATAGGGCATCAACTATAGTAGAAATTTAGTTCCTTGATAGTATGTCTTATTTCTCAATTGTTTATATTGTAAAAGTATAGAAAATAACTCTCATTACCTTCAAACTTTGCTTTCATGTACTGGATAATTTAGAACTATATGTAAAAAAAGTAAAGTAAAGTCGTCGGGGCGGCCTAAAGTCGGTATCAGCCAGTCAGCTAGGGAGTCTATCCCCTTTTCAATAGCGCTAGACCAAGGAGATTGTTTTTGGCATCTGAGGTGGAGCGCCACACCTACCGTCAGCTCCTTACTTTACTGCACAGATCCCTGTGCTACTCATACACTGAGTTGGCGAGGACCAGTATCGAACTAGGAACCTTGTGGTTTCTAGCTGAACGCTCTACCGACTGAGCTAAAAATCTGCACATTTTCATTTATATAAGTCTGAAAAACTATATATGAAAAAAAAATGTACATGTACTAAAGTTCTACACATGTTTTAGTAAGTTCTAGAAAAAAATTTATTAAATACTCAGCACAAAATCTGGAATGTTCTGGAAAATAGGTAAATTTGAAAATTTCATTACTCAGGTCACAAAAGCTAAATTTTAAGTGAAAAATATTTTTTGCTGTTTACTTTAGACATAAAAAAGTTAAAATTTTGTTAAGCTAATAGACTAATTTTTAATGAATTCCACTGAATTTCCAACTTAACATTTATATTACATGATTTTAATATGTAAGTTGATGTTCAGTTTATTGCAACATTTTCTCTAAAATGAAAAATATTCTCATGCTATCTGAATATTAAAACTATTAAATACTGTTTTCTTTTTTTATCAGATATTCATTTTACATAGAAATTAAATTGATATAAAAGAAATAAAAGAAATAAAGAATTTCCCCTTTTGTATTTATCATATTACCAGCAATTCAATTAAACCAAATTCTCTTACCTCTTTTATCCTCATCTGACATCATGCAATATGTTTTACTTATCTATGTTATTTCTATCTTAAAGTTTATATAAAGTAATTCACTTGAATATTGTATTTTGAACATTTTCCATTTTCATTTCTGGGATTTTAGAGTATTAGTATATTTTTTAAAATTGTCCTATTTGAAATAGTCAGTCAGTCAGTCTCTCTCTCTCTCTCTCTCTCTCTCTCTCTCTCTCTCTCTCTCACACACACACACACACACACAAACCATTTTTTAATTTTTTGGTTAAGTTTGTAACTGATCTATATAAAATGAATTGTGCGTTGCATAATAGTTATCATTGTAAGAAATGGACTGGATGAACCAAGTTTAAATCCTGGACAAGGCTGTTCATGTTTCACTTTGCGCTAATGCCCTTGGGAAAGGCATGAATCCATCTCTTGTCCCTGTCCCACCTGCTATGGGTTAACAAATCACCTGTAAAGTGTCTGTGACCTTGTTTCACATTCTGTCCATGGTGGAGGGCTTCACTCGGTAGAGCGTTCGGCTAGAAACCACAAGGTTCCTAGTTCGATACCGGTCCTCGCCAACTCAGCGTATGAGTAGCACAGGGATCTGTGTGGTAAAGTAAGGAGCTGATAGTAGGTGTGACGCTCCACCTCAGATGCTAAAACAATCTCCTTGGTCTAGCGCTATTGAAAAGGGGATAGACTCTCTCGCTGACTGGCTGATACTGACTTTAGGCCGCCCTGTCGACTTTACTTACTTTACTTACATCAAAGTACTTAGTTACCTACAGAGTACAAACAAACTTTCCCATTTATAGATGAACTGAAAATAATTTGACTATAAAAATACATTGGAAATTTGGTATCTCTATCTCAAATTGTATGAGAAGAGTTTGTACATTTGTCCTCTATAAAATGGCTTATTACTGATGTAGATAACTCGTCATTATTCAGGAGGGGGTGGATTTGTTTTAATTAGTTGTCAGTTGTTGTTTGAAGTCTTTAAGAAGAAAGTTCTAAAAAGCATCCTATAATAAAAGTTTTATGTTCCAAACATAGAAACAACAAACAAACAAACAAACATGTAAGCAAATTAACAAAGATAGTTAAAGAAAAAAGAGATGGTTAGAAAACATCAAGTTCCATTATGCGGCATTGTCTGTGTCTGAAATGGTTGATTTTAAAATTTTGTACAAATGTTTTCCTAACAATGCAATGAAAATTGAAAAGAATTGCAATCATAGATTTTTGGGAAAGGCTGCTGCACTTGTTTGACATTTCAGCAGTTTATTGCATGAATAACTTGCACACATCAAACAGCGCCTGCAGGTAAGCATGTCAGTTGCAAGAAAATGGAGATAAACTAAAACAACCTTGATAAGAGAAGGTTTATTGTTTTTATAATTATCCTTTTGCAAGAAGCAAATAAAACAAAATTACTAAAAAGGAAATATTCAATAAGTATCAATGTATGTATTTCATATAAACAAATACATATTATGCAATATATAAGTTAGGATAGCATAGACATAGAGTCAATGGCATTTGGTGACTCAGTTTCTTGCCTATGCGATCATCAGACCAAGTGGTTCCTATGTAGCAGGCATCCTGTTATATACTGTTGTGTAGAGCATGATGGGAAGGGTGATGTAAGTTATGGGGAATTATGTGAAAAGCAGTCTAGTTTATACTGTGTGGTTCTTTATGTGGCTATAATATATTAATTTTGGGATATATATATATATATATATATATATATATATATATAAACAATCAAGCAATATCTGGAATGTTAGTCTCAGACACATATCAATAAAAAAAGAGATCAGATGATCCTGTTAATAAACAAACAACAAAAAAAATAAATAAAATAAAAAAATAAACTTGCTTAGAGGCGAATCAAATCTGGAATAATAATTAATAAAATAAAAAGAAATGATCAGACACACAAGACATAAGCACCACGCACACACACATACGCTTACATTTCACACACAAGCACGCACACACACACACACTTACACACAAAACACACACATAAGCAAGCACCCCAACCATACACATACACACACAGAATTTGGAAGACCCAAGACAGAACGAATCTAGCAGCCGCTAAGACAACTTCAGTTCCAGTATTCTTCTGAGGATGGAATTTCTTCCCGAAATATTGAGAAATAAATGACAGGTTAACAAAAAACATCATAGTTACCTTTTTTTTTACACTCGCATTGTGACAGCCTTCAAAACCACCACAAACAATATATACACAATGCTTCAAGCAAATTACAAAACTTTTATATATATATATATATATATATATATATATATATATATATTAAGAAATTTAAAAAAAACAAGTGTTCAAAAAAATAATGAATTTATTTATCGACGCTTAAATGTTTCGGTTTCTTTAAACCTTCATCAGGATGTATTATGGGGTGAAGAAATTGATGGATGTTTTATAGATGACAGGAGATAAAAAAATCTTTATAAAATTTTTTTTCAAAAATATAATGTTGAACAAATACAGTTAAACAAAAAAAAACAAAAAAAAAAAATGTTATAAAGATTTTTTATCTCCTGTCATCTATAAAACATCCATCAATTTCTTCACCCCATAATACATCCTGATGAAGGTTTAAAGAAACCGAAACGTTTAAGCATCGATAAATAAATTCATTATTTTTTGAACACTTGTTTTTTCAAATTTCTTAATATTGTCGGATTTATTTCCATATTTACTCCCATATATATATGTGTGTGTGTGTGTGTGTGTGTGTGTGTGTGTGTGTGTGTGTGTGTAAAATCAGAAGATATTTTGAAAAAGAAAGACAGAATAGCAAGAAGTTTTGAGGTTAGGAAAACAATGGTTTTTAAATTTTTAGTTATAATTGAATGAAAGCTATGAATCTTCCACCACCAGCTATGAATAAAATATTAGGGTGGACATTGTAATGTAGCAAATATTTCTGAAACTGGAATTCAACAAATTGGTCCACAAATTCTTCAGATCTACAATTTTCAATCACTTGTTTCACTCTGTACAACATTCTTTGTCTGATTCCAATAAATTGAAGATACAAATAAATTCTTTTAAAATTTAATAGATTCAAAAGAAACTTTTTTTTTTTTTTTTAAATAAAGACAATTTACTTGAAAACTGTTACAAGGGCATGGAGAAATTAACAAGCATAAAAAAAGAAAAGAGAAACTGTTCTAATCACAAATTTGCATAAGCACTTTCAGCAACAAGAAACCTACATGCATAATGCATAAAATAATGGAAATTTTATGTGTGTGTGTGTGTGTATATATATATTATATATATATATATATATATATATATATAAACTTACTTTTATACTGTTAACTAGCAATATTTATAGCAACAGTGCTCAAATTTTAGATTGCGTTTGTAAGAGTTATTTCTTGTGGAGTTTCTGGAACAGAGCAGACAATTGAAAAAAGATCTGAAGTGGACTCTAAATGTAAACATGAAAATAAGTTTTCATTATGCCACCTACCCTCAAACTAATGTCTGGTAGGGTAGCAGAGGTTACTATGTATATATAGAAAGAATAAAATCAGAGGTTGGTTTAACTCGTGTGGTAGAGCATCTCCCGGTGCATGAATAGCACAGTTTGGATCTGTGCAGTAAAATGGGGAGCTAGATGCAAAAAACAATCTTCCCAGTCTAACACTAGCAAAAAAGGGATAGACTCCTACAAATAACTAAAATTTAATCTGAAAGTTTCATACTGTATACCTATCATCAAACTTGATGATTGCTATACAGTGTGAAAAGTTGAGTTGTTTTGTTTTAATACAATTATATATAGATATATATATATATATATATATATATATATATATATGAAAAGCAACAAGGTGTTCAGAAGGATATTTCTAGCACCTTGTTATATTTTCATTTTTATATACTTAAATACCATCGGATTCATTTCCATTTTTCCTGGAAATGCGACACAAGGTCAATTTCTTAGGCGGAGTTTAACAGGTTTGAATTCAGAGTTTTCTTTCTCCTAGACTGGTTGCCTAACCAAGGTTAAAGAGTACCGTCTGCCCTACTATTTACCCATAGCTGGAGGGAGAGTAGGATTCATACCTTTCCCAAGGGTATTAGCGCTAAGTGAAATGCAATTACCACATCCAGGATATATGTGTGTGTGTGTGTGTGTGTGTGAGAGAGAGAGACAGAATGTTTTCAGTGAAAGTTCAATTTTAAAATGAAAATAGTGAAAATGCAGATAACTATTTGTTAGTAGAAAATGTTAAAATGTCAAAAACAATTTGTTTATAGAAAACTCAGTAGACATTATGAAGGGGAAAAAGTTCATAAATGTGTCCTTGCTTGCAGTAATAAACATTAATAAGATAACAAGCAGATTCCTGTTGAGTGAATTATATGAATGCATGTTTTAAATGCACCAGAACATGAATTAAAAAGAAGGATTATACTATTTTGCATAGACTACACATTTTGTAATTAGTAAGTTCTGCTGTAAGGCTTTTCCTTTTTCTTTGTCATATGAGAAGATAATTTCATGAAGACTTGTTGAAAAATAAACAAGTCACATCTGCTCAAATAAAATCTCTTGTAAGTTTCTAAATCAGTAGATGTATAAGTAAATTTATTCAAGATTATTTATGTAGACATGTCAATAAGATTATAGCCTCATGATGGGAAAAATGCATTAATTTTCAATAACAAATATTCATATATATATATATATATAGAGAGAGAGAGAGAGAGGGGGGGGAGAGAGAGGGGGAGACGGAGAGAATATTTTATATATATATATGGTTTCTTGGTTTGGTTTGGTTTGGTTTTGTTTTACGGCATATCAACCTCAGTGGGTCATTTAATGCCGATAAAGTTTTGAAATAAATCAATTCTTAATGGATAATACAATTTTTTTAAATACATTTTTCTATTTAACCCATAGATGGGACCCTAACAGGTACTACCACTCCGGGTCAGAGTGGACCAGGGAGCAATGGTGATGAAGGGGTGCTCCACATTCCCCAAACCTCCAAAACTGGAACCTCACCATCAGATAGAGTTTAACGTCATTCCCAGGACATGTAGACCCGCAGCCACCGCCTTCTAGCACCCATATGATAAAAAAGGGGTTGGGGCTTGCCATAAGGGCAATAGGGTTGGGGAAATCATATAGGTGCTAGGGCTTGACGTGACCAGCTGATTGATCGGAGGGGGCCTCTCCGACCGCCCGTCTAGCCCAAGATAGGGCCAAAGTGGAGTATTGCAAGTCATGAATTGCTCATCTACCTGTATATGGTTTCTATTGATATAGAATTAATATACATGTGCATATTTCTATTGATATAGAATTAATATACATATACATATACTTATATTTCTTTACTAAGTGTAGCCTAGCTTTGGCACAGTACCACAAATGGGAACCAAGTAAGGATTGAACTTGACACTCTCTAATTTGATTTCTGAGACTAGCTTGCTAACCACTGCACTATTTATATGGTTCTTAACTTTAATTCTTTACTTATTAATTTAATTTTTAGTTACCTTAGAAGCAAACAACCTATTTGATAAGTTTGGAGTAAAAATATATTCAATATTTTGTTTTTTAAAAATATTTACGTGCCTATTTTCAATCTTACAGAAGTTTTATTAATTAAGTAATTTAATTATTCTTTTAATTTTTATGATTCTAGTTTACCAATGTTCAGAAATTCTTAAGCTTTTGCAGATCTGCTTCAAAAATAAACACTGTATCCATGGTAACAAAAGCACCAAAGTGCAAGATTAATAATTGAACAAGTTTTAGATGAAATTATCTGAATTTTGGTTGATAAATTAATTTTATTTCTAAATGAAATTAACCAGAAACAATTTGAGATAATGGTTTAATTATTTGAAAATCTGATGTCAGGAAATCTTGCAAGAGAATTCTTTGTCCAAAGAATAGATGATGATGATGATGATAACAATAATAATAATAATAATAATAATAATAATAATAGTATACTTGGCTACAAGATAGATATGCTACAATTTTGTTGCATATAAAATTCTTAAAAAACTTTCTCTCCTGACGATGACATAAGGTCAAGATTAGTTAAGAACAATAGAAGATAAAAAACAAAAGAATGTTCTTATTTGTCTTATCACATTTGTTCATCTTTATATATATATATATATATATATATAGTGTGTGTGTGTGTGTGTGTGTGTGAAATGACCAAGAAGACACAGGAAATGCTGTCTAACTTGATAGCCTAACAGAGTTGATCAATGTGTTCCATTTACTGAACTTTTGACCCACACTTTTGTTGAAGATTATACTAAGAATTCTATTGTAAACATTCTTTTTATCATTTTTATAAAAGAAAAAAAAAAAGATCTTTCCCAAGTCTGTACTGAAATAATTTGTTTACACAGATGGTATTTCTTGCTTTTTCCAGTATTTTTTCTTTTTTTATACTATTCACTAACCATTCACCATCAAGTGGTCTGACAAGAAAATTATTTTCATTCACTCACACAAACTTTCATCTTTAATGGATCCACATCCCAAAAGACAATTGTACCAAAAAGAGCAGCACTGAAGACCAGTCCCAGTTAAAATGGTTTGTAGGAAATGAATTGGGTGGAAAAACTTGTAGTGGGTTGGTTAGGATGGTGATATTAGTGGTTGTAAGCCAGAAGCACATTTGATGAAATTACTGTGACATTTTAGCAGTAGGACAGAAAAAAAATATTTATGTTAAGTAAATGTCAAATCAATCCTCTATTCTGATTGGCTTGTGCAGGTCACATAGACAAGCAGCCATTTTAGGACAGCCATTTTGTCTTCAATTTGACCAATGTGCTTTCTCTATCCTTATTGACAATGGTTGCACACCATTTTCATTTTTACTCTATGAATTTATTAATAACCAAGGAATAAATAGGCCTATGCAATTTAAACATTAAAAAGAAATAGTCTTCACTAATTTTGATACAGATGTCTTTATTTCCCTTATATCGAACAAACCTAGAATGCTATTTTATATAGGAATATTATACATAATTTTTTGTTTGCTGAATCAAGAGACATCTACATGCATATTTCATGAACTGTAGTCTTGATTCAACAAATATTTTTTTCATATACAGTAGACTCTTGTTATTATGGCATCTTTGGTTTGTTTTTGTTTTTTTCTTTAATGGCATATCAACCTTTGTGGGTTATTTAATGCCAAAGCTATCCTTGTAGAAGAACAGTAATGGCATTATTTATCCCATACCTTTCCCAAAAGTATTAGCCCAAAAGTGAACATAATAGCATGACTGAAGTTTGAACTTATTTACTACAATGTTGCAGTCCAGCACATTAACCACTACGACCGGAGGACTCCTTTACTTGAGAAATGGATAGAATCTAGTGTGAACAAGAAATGAGGGACCAGTTTATAACTTGGTTATAATACAAAATCGATCACTTACTTTATGTCCAGATATTTTTAGACCTGAAAATGAACATAATAACACGACTGGAGTTCGAACTCGCTTACTACAATGTTGCAGTCCAGCACATTAGCCACAGTTCTATGAGTATGAGGCATCTTTAAGGTATTTAAGAATGCAGGTAGATTTTATACAAAGTTTATCAATAATTATTTCAAGATTATCATTAATTGATAAGATTTATTTTAAATCTATTTTCAGATTTCTGTATTACTTAGAGAGAGCATCATTTTAAGAGTTTACTAATTTTAGTTTTTAAAATAATATTCCAAAATTTCCATGTGAAGTTGCTGCAAACTAATCTCAGATATATTCCAAGAATATAAATGCAAAAATGTGTCATTAGAATAAGCGCCATTAAAAGAGTTTATAGAAATGTGATGAAGGGGGAAAAGAGAGAAAAAAAGACATAATGAAAAACAAATAGAAAAAAAGAAAAAAAAAGAAGAAATTTGAGTCGAGATAGAAAGAAATATTTGAAATAAAGAGATATATAAAGAAGAGAGAAATCTAAAGATCAAAAGTGAGGGAGATAAAAATAAGGAAAAGTAAAGAAAAAAGACAAAGAGAGAAAAAAAGAATAAACAGAAAGAGCAATGATAAACAATAAAAAGGAAAAAAGAAGATATTTATTTTGCTAGTACATCACATGACCACAAGAAATCAGTGATAGGTTGTAGTGCCATTTTTATACTATTGTTACATAATCTATGCGGTTGCATCAGATTATTGTCAATCCCCTGTAATTCTAAAGGGATGGCCCTTTTCATATCACGGGCGGGACTTTCCATGGAATAGTACAGAAAGCCCGCAAAAATACATGAAGTCACGTGGGACCTGGTTGGGTCCTCAGTTTTCAGTTGGACGTCAGGCAGTGAAGATGTTCTGCCTTAACTGTAACTCACTCTGCATACGCGCGCTATGTTAGTCAAATGTTTAGTTAAGGAAATAAAAGTTTAAGAAAAATAACACGGTCTTGTGATTAATGAATGTCTTGGTAACAAGACTGAGTAGAAGAAGAAATGAGTTAAGTGCGACCGGCCACCAAGACGAAGCCCAAGAACTAGAAGAGATGTTAGAAGAAGATGCAAGATATCCAAGACGCTAGAAGAAGAACCTAAGATAGAAGATGAACAAAAGAAGAAGTAAAGAAATAAAGAAGGGTATGCAACACTATTTTAATAGTCAAAGAATTTGTTATTATCATTTATTTCCTCTTTAAGTATAGAAGTTAGGATGGATTATATGGTACCAATAGCAGAAAAGGATCCTTCATCTGACTGCCAGCCATTAAGGTTGTATACCAATGACAATACTATGGTAAAAAAAATGTTGACAGAGCAAAAACCGTGGTCAAGAAAGAGAATCTTGAGAGCAAAAACGAATTAATAATAGAGTTTTGACAGGAATTCAATCTCAGTTCTATTTTCTGAGTTGAAGATAAGTCTTACTTCTTCTGTAGCTGATGGCCATTTCTTGCACTTCTCAAGGAAATGAGAAAGAAATATGACAAATAAGAAAGATAAAAATGTAGGAAAAAGGAAAAAAGTTTTTAGAAAGTTGGAAAAAAAACAAAAAACAATTCTGAGGCTAGACAATATATACCTACAAAACTAGAAAACATTTCCCATGAGGAATTCAATCAAAAACAGAAGAAAAAAAAATGCCAAAAATATTTCCATTCATTTTCAGAATGATGAATGGGACTCCTAGAGAGAAAAATCCTTGACTCAAATTATTCCCATTTTCTATTTTTTCTCTCTCTTCCCTATTACTCTATTACTTTTTATTTTCTTATTTCTTTCTTTCCATCTCTTCCCTATTACTCTATTACTTTTTATTTTCTTATTTCTTTCTTTCCATCTCTTCCCTATTACTCTATTACTTTTTAGTTTCTTATTTCTTTCTTTCCATCTCTTCCCTATTACTCTATTACTTTTTATTTTCTTTCTTTCCATCTCTTCCCTATTACTCTCTCTAACTCTTTTCTTTTTTTTATAGTATTTCTATTATTTTATTTCACTGTTGTCTACATTTTACTCTCCCCCTGTCAGCAGAGCTTAGAATAAACTGACTGCATCCCCTGCAGAGGGGTAAGACACCCCCACCAAGATGGTTTCCTGGGTAATACACTAAACTGCCTCTGATGGTGAGGCTCCAGTTCTGGGGAGTGTGGAGTAAAATTGATATCATTGCCATTACATCCAGGTTCACTATCATCCAGTGTGGTAGTACCTGTTAGGCTTCCACATATTGGTCAAAGAGATCTGTTTGAAAAATGTTCATATTCAATAGGAATATGTGGTGCCATGTAACTGTAAATTATTTGTATTAACAATAGTTACTTAAAACTATAATTCTTTACTAATGATTATTATTATTAGTTTCTTGAAAGCATACAACTGTGTACAATCAGGAAGCGTGTGGTGTAATGGTTAAAGTCATGGGAAATGGACTCGTCGCCCCCGAGTTCAAATCCTGGACATGGTAACTGATTTCACTTAGCGCTAATACCCTTGGGAAATGTATGAATCCTGCTCTCCCTCCAGCTATGGGTAAATAGTAGGGCAGACTGGGTTCTTTAACCTTGTTTAGGCAACGGTCTAGGAGAAGGAAAACTGTGAATCCAAACCTGTTGAACTCCGCTTAAGAAATTGACCTTGTGTCACATCCTGCTTGTGCGGAGGGGTTGGTAAATATATATAACTGTGTACAAACAAATAAATATTATCAAATAGAAATAATTACTTGAAACCAATTAATTATTAGTATTAGACAGGAATACTTGAAAACATAAAAAACCATGTGCAAATTATTTGTATTAGATAGGAATACTTGATATCATATAACTGCATGCAAAAAAACATCTTAAGAAACAACTACGCAAAAATTATAATTATAAATGGACAATGAATATGATTCCCTAACCTCTAGGCATAAAATAACCCTAGATGGGTTGACATGCTATTAAAATCAATGCAATCATCCTATTCCTCTTCTTTTCTCTCAGTATGCTTTGCTGTCTTTATAATTCTTTGGATGTTCCTTTATCTTTCTTTGTATTTTTTTTTCTCTCTTCACTTTTTTTTTGTGGGTTTCTATGCTTATCTATTCAACTGTGTGTCTAGAAGATGTTTAAGGAAATATATAATCAGAATCTGAGGGGTGGGAGTTAAAAATTCAATGTCAGCAAGTTTGTACCCTAAGTAAGTAAAATCATCAATTTCATTAAAGGATTAAAAAATAAAACAATTTGAAATGTAAACTTTAAATATGTATTAAAATAAAACAAACTATATATAGATATATAATACCAGTCATGTATTTATTAAAACTTGTTTTAAAAAGCAATGAGGACTGTCTAATACTACATGTTCAAATTTTGAGTGTATTTATTCTATGTTATGATGATTTTGGGTAATGTGACGTAAGCAGTGATGTAGTTTTTGTTACAGACAAAAACCGGAAGCAAATCTCCATTATTAATAGAGATATCATTTGCTTGCTCCATTTTCATTCTTTACAATAATAGAATGATATTCTACTGCTTTCAATTTCAATGTTTGGGGTGTCAATTTTGCAAGAAAGTTTACTAAAATTAAAACAGGATTGAAACATTGAAACAGAATCAAAATCCAGTGAGCAAATTGATCAACTAAAATTTATTTTTTCATTATGTACTTGGACTAAATAATCTTCTAATAATGAGGTCATTTACAATCTTTATAAAGCAGTTCACTTTTACTCTTCCATGATAGGCAATCCTTTATATAGAAGCCATTTTGTTGGAGATAGCAGCAACTTTTATAACATCAGTTTGTAATTCTCTTAAAGAAAACAAAATCTCTATTACAATCTGTTTATATCCAATTCTGACCATAAATATGTACACACTAACAATCTGTTTAAATAAAAAGTTAATTTCCTTCTAAACCAAAGATACCAAGATTTTATCATTTTCAGTGGAATATTATACAATCAAAACAGATTATCAGTTATTATCTATTATTAAAATCTACACCATTAAAACTCTGTAACCAAAAATATGAATATGTAACACTCAAAAATAAGTAAACCTATATATATATATATATATATATATATATATATATATATATATATATATATAGGTATACTTATTTTTGGACTGTTACATATTCATATATTGATTGTGTATCCACTATTCTAACTCAGATCTATGGAAGCAACCAAAAACATTATTGTGCAAAAGGTGAATGTATCACAGTACAACAACCAGATGGTTCAAGGAATTTTGCTCAAGTTGAAAGAATCTCAACAATCAGGTACTGTTGATTCCAAAGTTTTGCTCCAAGTTATAGAGGCAAATCATTTGGATTTGGAGAGTATCAGGCAAGCTCAGCATTTCACAGTCCAGTGTGGTTCATCCCCTTCATGACATCAGCAGAAGCATCTTGAGCTGCCAAATTGTGCCTCATATTACCAAAATATTACAAAACTTTTGACCCAGCCTAATAGAAACAATTTTTGATCAACTAATCTAATATTCTTTACCAAGTCAAATTCCAAACATCAGTTAATTTCAATTTTATAGTTTTAAATTTACTTGGATATTCTATATCACAAGAGTCCACAAATCTTTTCCAAATGCACTTATTGAATAAGTATTTTTTTAAATATTGAACTATCACATTTACTTCATATGGTTAAGTTAATTTAGATTGATGAAATAAATGTTAGGCTTTCTATTAAGAACCTAATTACTCATAAATCATCATAGCTTTGATGAATGAAGATTAAAAAAGAAGAAGAAGAAGAAGAAGGTTGACTTTGACTGCAGGCATATTCATAGCTGACAAGGTCAATGTGAAAAAGGCAGGCACAGGTGCAGTGGCTGCAAGTCTAATTCTGCACATTTTGTCCTTGAGGGTGGCCTTGTGGGAGTTTTTGAAGAACGAGACAACATGGTTGATGGTGAGGTGCCAGGTATCATCGTTCTCAGCCAGAGCAGATCATCAGTGATAGTCAATGTGATAGTCACCAAGGCATTTTTCAAACAATCCTTGTATCACTTCTTTGGTGCCCTTTTGTCAAGATGACCAATGGAGTGTTCACTGTACTGTGTGATTTGGCCAATTCATTATCTTAGAAATTACTAATGCAATGGCTTAAACCTGTTGTTAATCACACAGTTATTTACAAGTTAGAATCTGTAGACAGACACACTCGTCATTTCTTTTTCTATGTCAAGTTTTGTACATTAATTTCTTTTTAACACATCTACTGCCAAAAACACAGCTTCACAGAGATAAGTCATTGCAAATAAAATTAGTATATGCTAAGTGTTATCACTTAACAGAAAATATTCATTTTTTTTTGTACTGTGATCGAAAATTTTATTTCCATGTTGTCAAATTTTCTGGTAAATTTTTACTCTTACACCTGTCTCATCAGCAACTATCATTTTATACATACATTGTAGGTATAAAATGATAGTTGCCGATGAGACTGGTGTAAGAGTAAAAATTTACCAGAAAATTTGACAATATGGAAATAAAATTTTGGATAACAGTACAACCCGCCCCCCCCCAAAAAAAAAGGATCGTGCTGCACCACCAGGGGACAAAAACTGGTCTGATGCCTTGGCTGATGCCCAATTAGCCTTCCTAGCAGGCAAAGGGTTACATGGTTGCAACTAATTTAATTTCCCAATCATTGCTGATCATGCAGTGCCAGAAGTCAATATAAGTGATTCTATACAAGAATAACACTGTGGTGACCCATGGTGAATACTGCTTCTAACTGGTCAACCGTTCACATGCATAGATAAGACTTGGGATTTTCGATAAGGTGCATTTTATAAGACATGGCAGATAAAACCTCCTTTGTAATTGACAAAAACAATATCTCAAAACCAGTTAATGATTGGTTATTATGAGAAAAAGTGTTAGAATATTAAGGTTTACTTAAAGATAAAATAATAGTCAGTAATAAGACAGGTGTAATAGTAAGATAAAATAATTTTCTTACAAGATGGTTCAATAAGATTTTCTTCCTCTGCAAAGTCAGATGAAGATTAAGTTTTGAATTTATGCAAGTTTAACTTTGACATATCATCTTGTGTGAAAATACAGTAGCACATTGAATTATAATAACTTGGAATTAGTTCAAAATTACTTTAATATCCCATGGTGTTGTTGTGTGAAGGAAGACTGAATTCACACCAGCTTTACTCCATGTAGAAATCTGTGTTGTGTGACCTGTATTCAGCTGTGTTGCAAGATGAATCTGTTCTGAGAATCCAGACTTGGTAGGTGGTTTAAATAGCACGTTGGGCTATTCCACTATGTAGCTATGTAGTCCATTCCAGGATTCCCATTGGCTGCTGGTTTCCATGTTGATATTTTTATCTTGACTGTGGTCTGGTAGTTTGTACAGAGCTTGTATTCAGTTATAGTCTGTCTGTTTTTTTTTTCTTGTTGGTGACTGGACGCTAGTAACAGCCTTCCTATGAAGGTGAGTATGATGTTAATTCTACACTCCACTTAAAAATAGACATTGTGGCACATCCTGCTTGTGGTAGAAGGATTACATAACTAAAAACAACTGACTTGACTCACCCTACTATCAATGTCACTCAATAGTTGGACACTTATACACCCTGGCCACAACCAGTAAACTGGAGTGGCAGATGATGACATCGCAGCAACAGTGTGAGTGAGTTGAATTCATTCACTTAGAAAACCCAAACCCAAGTATATAGATAGGTCAGCAATGGTTTCATGTTATTTGTATCATATAACCGTACCTCCAATGTAATTCTTGAAGAGGAGATGGGTACTACCAAAAACAGATTTTGTTCAATGAAATACTAGGCCTTGATATCTCCCTCCACCATTGTTCCCTAATTACCCCCCTCCATTTATCAAACCAGTCAACCAAATACAACCAATCCTTCAAACCAATTTTTTTGTTTCTGACTAGAATAGCTATTTTGCTTTTTGTTTAATTACATTTTGTATACTTTACTACCAAAAACATTTCTTCAAATTAATAAATGTTGTTTTCTTCACTTTAAATTAAAGTCAGTGATATTTTAAGTTAGAACCAAGAAGTTTTTACACAAGATTTTCTTTAAAATCATTTTTTTTTTATATATATATTATAAAAGTTGATCATTTTCATAAAGTGAACTCTACTATTCCATTTTCATTGAAGAACAAAAATAATTTAAGTAAAAATCATACCAACCAACTAACAATAAAAAAAAATATTTCTTTCTAAAATGAAAAGATCATTGTAGAATTTAGAAAAGTTTTGTATCAGGAAACTTCAATTAAACATGGCCGTCTTCCAAAAGAATTTTTCCTGTCAACAACTAAAAAAAATGTCATTGATTTCAATTTTGACAAGAAAAGTGAGAAACATGAAGTAATTGGTCAAAGTATTTGGAAGACTAAAAAAAAAGAAAAAATACCAAAAAAGGCCAATGACACATCATCCAAATTTAGAAACTCAATAACAAGGACTACCACCCACAGGCATGAACAGGATCTAACAATAGGTAGAAATGGCTAGTTATAGAGTAAGTTTTTCCATTAACATTTCTTGGAGAGAGGAACTTAAGATGACCCTTTTTTTTTTCTTTGATTGGTTTAATGCAGTTTTGTTTGACAGTGAAAGAAAAGAAAAAGAAATAAGAAAAAAGAAAAAGATCCATTTTTGTTTAGTGCATAGTTTTTGAGTTCAACTGTTTATATGGTAATACAAAGATTTTACAACTGGTGTAAAACTGTTTTAGGCTAAATTAATTATGCTAATTCTGAAACTGTCCAAAATTGTTCTAGTACATCAGGATTTTATATAATGTACAGCATATACCACCATTAGACCCAAAAATATCTTCCTTTTACTGATTCAAATCAAACTTGGCTACTTAAAGAACTTTGTAAAAGTAATAACACATAATGATTGTAGATTCCAATAACTAAAAGTAAAATTTAGCACAGAAGGTTGGAGGTCATGGTGTAATGGTTAGAGTTGTAGGAAATGGACTTGTCGACCCCGTGTTCAAATCCTGGATGAAGCTACAGTTCACATAACACTAATACCCTTGAGAAAGGTATGAATCCAACTACTCTCCCTCTAGCTATGGATGAATAGTAGGGCAGACTGGGTTCTTTAACCTTGGATAGGCAACCAGTCTAGGAGAAGGAAAACCTGTTAAACTCCGCTTGGGGTGGTCACTACTAGAATAGGCTTAGTCGTAATTAGTGATCTATTTCACTAATTTTTGAAAGCATTTATTGAATATGAGATTAGAGAATTGATGTTTGATATGAAGTCAAGAAGTAAACTGAATCCACTTCAGCTGACAACATAGGATTTATTTGTGTTTGTTTTATAGAAAAATGGCGAGGCGAGGGGAGGGGTCTCATACAGTTTAAAACTATTCTGATTTAATTAATAATATGAGACAAAATCTGGCAACTTTGTATTCTTTTGCTGAGATTGTGAAGGGAACAAGCGACACTGGACACAGAAGAGGAAGTTACTTTGCCATCACAAGAGATTTTTTTAAAGTTAATCATTTCAAACTACAGATAGTTAAGGAATTCCAAAGTATACAAGTCATGAAAATTGATAAATCTGAACCAATATTCTTTTTCTCAAAAGTATTTTCATCTTTTAATCAAACATGAGCAAGCTCTCAAGAGTTCTTATTTAGTGCTCTACACATGTTATCTTTCAATAAACCAAGCACATCTAGGTTTCAAGCACTGCTGGATCTTGCTCTATCTTACATTTTCAGAATCATAATTGACAACTGATGACAGTCTGTTTCTTGACTTTATTTCATCCTTAAATGCTTAAATCAGTTTAAGGCAGTATAAATAAATATATTTCCTTATACTTCCCAAATTCTGTAATCATGTTTGGGCTCCAGTTTAAAATAATCTTTCAAAATTACCAAAATCTCAATACATATATCTGGCTTGGATCAGAGTGCAGTATCTGTGCCTGCAGGAATCCAACATTCATTTTCAAAAAACACTAATAAAATAAATAAATAATAAAATAAAATAAGAAATAAAATATGTAGATGGAAACAGTCATTTCAAATAGTATAAAATTCCTCAAAGATAAATATATATAGATTATCATTTAAAGTTTTTAATTATTTTTTGTATGTTGGTATAAATAATATAATTAAGGAGATACAGTACTACATTCTGATCTTGAGAAGAAGTTCCAGGGATTTGCATTTTGATCCTGGAAAGGGTACAATAAACACACAGAAATTAGTGACCAATGTTTTGTCACAGAATTTTGGGCGTTTTACTAAGTTACATATGGATGGTATATATATATTAAATAAATTTAGAAATGGTTTTAGATGACAAATTTTTCTTTGGTAAAATTTTTCAGCAATGTTAACATAATATTTTAACATTACCTAGAAAATTTTGCCTCAAGAATTTGTGATCAAAAACCATTCCCAAACTTATTGAATATATATATATATATATATATATATATATATATATACACACACACTCACACATATATATATATATACATATACACACACACACACACACACGTGTCTGTGTATATATATATATATATATATATATATATATATACACACACACACAAAAGGTGTAATGAAAAGTATCAAGACAAAAGATTTAAATTAATTAAAAGAAATGAAGACATCTGCACAGCTGAGCAACTAGTGATTATGTTATGACAAGTCAGTGCCAATTTGAAAAAGAAAAAATAATGATGTCCTTCTTGATACATTTAGAATGAAATGTTTTTGGTAAAACACAGGACTGTACAAGTGCATTTTTAACTTATATTTGTGTTATTACTTTTTTTTGTTTAGTAAAAACAACAGATTAATAAAATAAATTTACCAAAGACTCACTGAATAAAAAATTATAAAAATAAGACTAACATTTTAGATTAAAAGACAAACAAAATAGATTTTTGCTTTTAAGGTTAAATTAAGTTCTTTATTTTTTTTTATAATACAAGTAAGAAGGGATTAACAATGGTCAGGAATTCAAGTATTACTAACAAAATAAGATTACTACATTGCCAGTTAGCTGCCTAAAGTAAATACAGAAGGATTGCAAACAGGAGTCTTCTTATCACCTGTGGCTGTGTCACCTGAAAGTTGTGATTTAATAATGCGAGACCTAAAACCCACAATGAACTTTGGATTAACACGCCACTGATGATACTACACAGCAGAGCTCGACACTAATGCTGTCCCATCGTCCCGGGGACGATAAAAATGTCACCTGGGACGATCAATACGTCATCCGGGACAGTTTGTCGGGGACGGTAAAAATTTCAAAAGGTTCAGCATGTCCTTCCCGAAAAAGGAAACCAATGATTACATGAAAATTGGGTAACTTAAAGTAAAAAAGTATTTTTTTTTAGCTCAAAACACACTAAGAAATGGATTTTTTGTCCAAATATCCAGAATTATCACTGTTTCAACTTTTCTTAATGTTTTTTTTTACATGTTATTATGCTACTGGTGACTGACAAGTATAGATGATGCTAATGAATACACAAATATTTTGATTTCGGGACGGTTCAAACACCATTTGGGACAGTTGATAATTTTTGTTCGGGACGGTCATGAAAAAAGTTAGTGTCGGGGCCTGCTACACAGTGTATCCTTGAGATGTATCCATTGAATAAATGTATAATGGAAATACATTGCTAATTATTTTACTATAGAAATGCATTGAAAATCAGGAAGGAAAGAATTATCTGTAGTTAGGAATTAAAACAAGCATTATTAACATAATGAGGCAATTATAATTACTAGCAAAATAAAAAACGCCCTCTGGGTGACGTAAAATAAATATTGCCTGAGGGGATGGGAGTTGAAAATTTAATATCAGAGAGTCTGTATCATGAGTAAAGTAAAATCATCAAATTTATTAAAGGAGTAAAAAATAAAATAAATTTATTAAAGGAGTTAAAAATATTAAAAAATTGAAATGGAAACTTAGTTCTGATAACTTTAAATATATATTAAAATAAAACAAACTATATACAGATAGATAATACCAGGTATGTATTTATTAAAACTTGTTTGAAAAACCAATGAGGACTGTCTAACATTGCATGCTCAAATTTTGAGTGTATTCTATTTATGATGATTTTAGGCAGTGTGACATAAGCAGTGATATAGTTTTTGTTACAGACAAAAAACGGAAGTGAATCTCCATTATTAATAGATCTATTGTAATAATTGAAGCATTATTTATCATCTTCATCTTATTACCATATCATAAAGTCAATAAAATTATTGACATTACAAATAATCTTTCTTTTCCTGGTAAATGATATGAGATTATTAACACTACTCATGTATTGTAGAATTTTAAAGTATAGAAATGTACTGATCAGTCTCACAAATAGATATAGCTCAATGGTAAAAGCATAAAATTGAAAGGCTGATATATCTAAGATTTTGCTTTTCAATACCACACCAATGACATGACATACAATTAAATCATTTCAAAAATTAAAACAGATTCAATACTGGCCCTCGCCAACTCAGCATATGAGTAGCACAGGGATCTATGCGGTAAAGTGAGGTGTGGCATTCCACTTCAGATGCTAAAATAATCTCCTTGATCTAGTGTTAGGGAAAAGGGGATAGACTCCCTCTCTGTATAGCTCATACCAACATTAGATGTAGATCATCTGGATACCATTTTGATACTTCATGGCATTCCTCATAGCACTGAGTAATTTTTGGCAGTGTTTATCTTCTTAATATAAGACAGATTGTACTGAGATACTTGGTTCCACCAACAGAGAGTAATCCTTTTAACCTGATCTATTAAGAGAGATTCATGCCTTTTTAAAAGAGTATTAGATTAAAGTGAATATAAACTATCTCATCATCCAATTCTATTTTCAATACTTAAACTCTACAATTTATTATTTAGAATGAAAAAATTCTTCTAGTAATCTTTTATAACAAGTAATTTTGAAAGAACATTCCGATTCCAAGAAGGTCAATGAAATGAGTGAATTCTTTCGAGGAAATGCCACTCCATAATTTTCTTGTAGATATTTACTACAACTACATCCATCAATTATGTGGCCTTTTCTAATTTGTATTGTTATTAGCCACTCCTGAATCTGTTCTCAATTTGGGTCAATTTACTTCACAAAAATATCCACATATATAAACCACAATGTGTATCTATATATATTCTGTAGACTCATTATTCCTTGGGGATTTAAGAGTGACTATATGATGGGTCAGTTTTAAAAGCAAATTATTAATAAGGAAAAAACAAAAAAGTACAGACAAAAATAGCTTTTTATTACCCTTTCACAGTCTGTAGCTATTTTCCCCCACCTCTCTCTCTCTCTCTCTATGTATATATATATATATTGCATTTAAAAGCAGATTCCTTTTCAGAAAAAGATATCTTTTCACCTACGACTCTTCCAAAAAAATTTCATGAGATAAACCAACATCAGAAAGCCTGACACAAAGTAGAAGACAAAACAAAATAGATAGATAGATAGATAGATAGATAGATAGATAGATAGATAGAGAGAGAGAGAGAGAGAGAGAGAGAGAGAGAGAGTGAAAACCAGTTACAATTACCCCAACTCAGTTAAAAGTTATCTGGAAATGTTACTAAGCTGGAGATTGTATGTAAATTCCTTCTGTTTAAAAAGACCAGATCTAATGGGAGTAATGTACAGGACTTCTAAAATAGTTGAAAACTAGAACTGGCAAAAAAAATATCAATGTTGTACACGTTAGCCCAGTTTGGATTTACCAATATATGTTGTGTTAAGTCTGAATCAGTGTTTTTATTAGTTGAGCTGGCAAGTAATGAAGACATGTTGGATGGAAAATGTTGTCTGATTCTGTTTTCAAATCTCTGTGTGGTGCATGCAATACAACAAATGTCTTATTCACATTTAAATTGATGGATGATAAATTTTTATGATGAAGGGACACAACATCTTTGAGATTAGATGGAAAAATCAACTTGAATTTGAAAACAATTCTAAAGTTGACTGCAGAAAATCAACGGTGGAATTCTTGCCTAGCCAAAGTAGCCTAAGATATACAGGACATTTTTGATGGCTAAACTGGATGGTTCCTATAAACTGGTTGCACTTGTTACGGAATGGTAATTGTCGATACTATGTCCTCAGGATAATCATTTTTTAAGAGTATTTTTTTAATAAAAATCTAATTCAACAAAAATTTCATGCCATATTTGGATAGGTGATTTGCCAATGTTTTGCTTCTTCATTCTGAAGGAAACTAGATTGTCTGCAGAAATTGTAGTATCATGGTAAATCTCAGATTTTCCCTTCAACAAAAAAGATACCAATTTTCAAAATAAAAATTAGTGGAAATGGGGCATCATTCATCTTTTACTTTTGACATGGTCAATTTTTTTTAACCAGAGTTTAACAGCTTTGAATTCAGAGTTTTCCTTCTCCTAGACGGATTGCCTAACTAAGGTTAAAGAGTCCATTTTTCCCTACTATTTACCCATAGCTGGAGTAAGAATAGTTGGATGCATACCTTTCCTAAAGTTATTAGTGCTATGTGAAATACAAACAGCCTCGTCCAGGATTTGAACTTGTGTCACCGAGTCCATTTCCTACAACAATAACCATTACACCACACACCTCTACTATATAGTAGATTGTCTCAACTTTTCATCTCACCATATAATTCAAATTAACATAACTGAATTAACAATTCATTGATTTCAAATGGAAATTCCATTCTTGGTTCATAATATTATCATCTAGTCATGTTAATTCAAATCTTAGATCATTAAATTAACACTTCTTTGCTGGGTTCATTTCAATTGTTTGGGATGTTATGAATACAGAGAAGGATTATACAAGGCTGAATTTTGATCTTACATTCCCACAATCGGATGGAAATCCAACAAAATCTGGTGCTTTACTGCAGGGATGCTGTGGGCTTAATGGTAATGATGTTTGAGGCCTGAAACTATGCCTGAACCAGAATCATCATCTGATAAAGGTCTTTTTGCCAGCACAGTTAGCGGAGGTGGTAGCAGCAGCATTATATATTATTCTCCCTCCAGCTATGGGCTAAATAGTAGGGCAGACTGGGCTCTTCAGCCTTGGATAGGTAACCAGTCTAGGAGAGGGATAACTCTGAATTCAAAATTCCTGAGGTTGGTCGTTGATTGGGTTTGTGGCAACCCTTGATGCACCAATTCTTTCCTATCGACTGTGCCAAAAAGTGTGGATGGTCC
Source organism: Doryteuthis pealeii (assembly GCA_023376005.1). Taxonomy (NCBI): domain Eukaryota; kingdom Metazoa; phylum Mollusca; class Cephalopoda; order Myopsida; family Loliginidae; genus Doryteuthis; species Doryteuthis pealeii. The sequence goes on along the minus strand of CM042146.1, from coordinate 117,568,337 downwards.
AACACAAGCCTTCACCACTATAAACAAATCACTGTGTTGGTGTTCATTGTGTGTGTGAACTCTCATGCGTCGAAAATCGATGAAAGAGTCCATATATATATATATATATATATATATATATATATATATATATGGTGGACTCTCCTATTGTGAACGATAGATGAGGGTCATCAGTGAGTGATTTGATTCCTTTATTTTCCATGTTGTTCATGCTGTCAAGAAGACATTTTATGTTTCCTCGAGTGTGACAGCAGCCCAGCCCTGCTGCGAGCCATGAAGCCACACTGACAAACGAAATGCTCTAAGGCAGGAGTTAAATGTTTTTGTTTTAAAGTTATACGGAGCCGATCTCTATGCTTCAGTCTATTTTGTTCAAAGCTCTTTAGTCTAGCGAATATATATATGTTTTATATATATATATATATATAAAACACTCTGAATATACATTTTGGTATATTCATATTTAGATGTCGAAGCAATATAGCTGCATTGATGAAAAAAAAAATCACACATAAAGTTCAATATGTGCACAGGTTTCAAAATAAGGGGTGTATCAACAGTACTCAGATCGCATATTAATACACTGTATATTCTCCTTGGCCTGTATTCTTACATGATTATATAAATGGTGAATACCATTCAGTGATACATTATTCCATGACAATGACTTTGGAAATTTTATCAAAATATCTACTGCCCTTAGCAATAGCATGCACATATTGTGCACAGGTGAAAATCACCATCATTTTCAGACTGTTACAATTTTATTTTTTGTCGGTGAATACATATATCTCTCTCACACACACACACAATACATATATCCCTAGTAATAAAGTAACTTCATCATATAGGTATACACACATACTTATATAAAAAATTTCTTGCATAGGAAATACAGATGATTTTTTTTTTCTTATATAAAAATTTGATATAAGAAAAAAAAATATCTTATATAAAAATACAATTTTGTAGGTTTGTGTTGCACAGAAGATTATATCTATCTCTGTAGATAAATATGCATGGAAAATATGAAGAATAAAGAGAAAAAGATACGGCATGTTTTTCTTATTCATATTTTTTCTTTTAATTTTTGTACATTTGTTATTTTCCATATTTTTCCTTTTATTTCAATTAAATGAAAATGTAATTAGCAATTTCTCTATTGTTTCTAGTGACAGTTTTGTCTCTTCTATAATTTTTTGGATAACTGGAAATTACTATGATAATTTGGATGGAAAAATTCATTTGGCTTCCATATTAGAAGCTATTGTTTTAGTTTGTTTTTAACAAAAAACACTTTGGAAAATAAACTGCAATTGCTTTATTCTTCTCATTCTAAAAATCAAACAGCCCAAAGCTAATAATTAAAAGGATTCCATTTTCTAATTTTTTGACTTTTATTACTTTCATTTTAATTTTATTTACTTTTCATCACAACTATTCTGACCATTAATCTATGGTCATTAGTAAACAGTGCAGATGAGAAATAATAAACATTTCAATTCTAAAAACAACAAACTCAGAAATATCAACAAAAAGTAGTAGGGCAAAAGATAATCTTTATTTTGATTTACAGATGAAAATATTTGAATTTTTAATAGGAATTAGAGTAATTACTGTTTTCTATCAAGATTGAACTCCATGAACTTTGAGGAAACACTTGGAGAAAAAAACTAGATGAGAAATACACAAGGATGCTGCATGCTGCTCTGAATAAATCCTGAAAGCAGCACCCCACAAAACAGATTTACAGCCACTTTACTTCCCATTGTTTCAAAACATAAGTATAAATTTGTATTTTTAGTCTATACGAACCAGATAAAAAGTTAAACAAATTTTTCAATTTAGCAACTAGGAATTCTAAAAAGTCACTGCATTTTATATAGAAGATATGTTTTTGTTTGTTTGTTTTTTTGTTGTTTTTTTGTTTTTTTTTTTTTTTCAGAATTTCTTATCCCAAATTTAGGGGTACCATGAATAATTAAGGTACATCAATGATATTAGTAGTTGTAAAATGATCTTGAATTTTTGTGAGATAAAGTGTCATCAGTCATTATTAATTTTGACTTGTATTTCTTTCATCTTAATTTCTGTAGCCTTTCATTATAACTACTCAAACTGTCATTTTGTGGCTGTTAGTATTAGTAAACAATGCAAACTAGAAATAAACTATTGATAAAAGAAATATAATAATGGTTGACAATACTTCATTTAATAAAATTTCAAGATAACATTATTATGATACAGATTGTCTAAAATTGAATTGAGATTTTTGTCAGTGCAATAATGTTAATTACAACTTAATAGTGTGAAGTCTGCTTTTATACTCACCCAAATTTTATCATTTTTCAAGGGTGATAATTATCAATGCTAATTATACAGTACTTCTCTTTATTTTATTAGTTATCTGCAATAATGATATAAATTCTACAAATAGATTGCATTGCAAAATTAATCTTAATGGCTGACAAAACAAGTATTTATAAAAATGAGGGTTTTAGTTTAATTATGCAAATCAAATGAAAGTTGAATTTACAATGAAATAGAGTCTATAATTTGGAGACAAGTTATTATCATTCCTCTCACTGCTCAAGACAACCAAATTCTTTTTTGGTGTTACTACATTATCAATACTGTAGACTTTTTTTTTTTTTACAAATGACTTTCTTTCCTTACAGATAATAATTCTAAAGAAGGCTGTAGAATTGAGCAGCCAAAACATTGTGATAACAAAAAAACAAAAAGCAACTAGAAGAGTTTAATGTTTTAAACAACTCATGATGGCAAAAAATTTTTCATATGTAATATTGATTTATAGATTTGTATTTAATCCTTTTTTTAAATCCAACAAAACTCAATGAATTCTCCCTTATGTATCATTATCATTTTTTTAGTAGTAGTAATCCAATGACTAGCCAGCAACTTTTGATAAAAGTAAGACACCAGACTAGGGAACAGGAAGAGATAAAAATGGCTATCCAATTTAGTTATAGATATTTAGAGATGCAAAAGCCCAACAGTGGCTATGATAGACAGGTCTGACTATAAATAGACTATACAAATGGACAGATGTCTACATATGTAAATAGATTGCCTACATACACTCACTTGCTCGAAAGCCAGGAGAGGCAGCCTGGCTGCCACTAGTCCAAAAAGTGAGTGTATTGCAAGAATTCAATTGTTTAACCTTTTCTGACAAAGCAGAGAGAGAGAGAGAGAGAGAGAGAGAGAGAGAGAGAGAGAGAGAGCAAGCGAGAGATATAGAGAGGGGCAAACACAGTTTGGCTTGATTTATTGAATCAATACATGAAGAGTATGGGGAGGTGATTCTTTGCTTGTCAAGCCAACATTCAATCACTACAAGCTCCTTACAGGTAAAAGTCAGATACACTCACATGCTGAACAAAGTCACAACATTGCCCATCAGAATCTACATGACAGCAAACAAAAGATAAAATAAATCTTCATATGTTACCAAACTTTTGATACAGAAACTGACAAGTATGACAGCAAAAAAATATTGCAGGTGATTGGGGGGTGCACCCTCTACTTTTTAAGAAACTGAATTTCTAAAAAATAAAAATAAAACCATGTTTTCTAAGTAGCTCTCAGTTCAAGGTTAAAAAAAGAACTGATTAACTGCAGGAAACATTTAATTTTATTTTTCTTCTTTTTGATAAGTAAAGTGAATATGCCTCTAAAAAGTCAGAGTCCATGATAGCTGTCAGAATTTACCATGTTTACTGGCATTAAGGATGAGAAAAACTAAAATTTCTGTGATAATTAGGCAGAAAGTGTTTTAGCATTAACACTCTAAAATCTTCTTTTTGGTTATTTCATTTGTATATCAGAATTTCTTATAATCTCTGATATTCTTCTACTACTGAAGAAATTGCTTTACATATAATTGATGTTTATAAGTATTACTCAATCCCTGCATCACAGACAGGATGTGACACAAGGTCAATTTTTAAGTGGAGTTAAGCTGGTTTGTATTCAGTCTCCTTCTAGACTGGTTGCTTAACCAAGGCTAAAGAACCCAGTCTGCCCTATTATTTACCAATATTTGGTGAAGAGAATAGATGGATTCATGCATTTCCCAAGAACATTAGAGAGAAATGAAATGCAAAAAGCTTGGGCAAGGATTTGAACTTGGGTCATTGATTCAATTTCTTACAATGATAACAGTTATGCTAAGCACACCTAGACATCATATATATATATATATATATATATATATATATATATATATATATATATATATATGTGTGTGTGTGTGTGTGTGTGTGTGTGTGTGTGTGTGTATGGGTGAGTAGACATCCAAGAATGAATGTAATGTTTTGAATGAGTATCAAAATAAAAATGAATGAGTATGACTAAGAAAGAGTAAACAAGTCCAATTCTATGAATGAAAAGGTGTGTTCAAGAAAGAAGTAGGCAATAGTACAAATGAATGGGATAGTAGATCAGATTGATTTCTAAATATCATCATAGTTTAGTGTTGTTAACAAAGAATTAACATTTGTTACAGGTCACCAATTGGCCAGGATGACCCACACGAGACATGCAGGTTTTTTACAAAGCAGCTGTAGGAGAAGGTGTGCCATTTCAAGGGATATCTTGCTTAATAGTTTTTTTTTTCATTTCTTAGATGAATGTGTTGTTTATATTATTTTAATACATTTTGATCAATGTTATGAATTTTTAATTTTTCACAGTCATAATAATGAATAATGTAACTTTTTCTGCAAAGTTTGTGATATATCCGGGTTAAGGGATATATTATGAAGTTGGTATTTGGAATATTATCGCAGTAGTAGCTGGTGTGTCAAATAGCAATACGCCTTCCAAGCAGTCGTGGGGTAGTCTGGCGAGTAAGTTTAGGCTGGTAGGCTTAGGATATTGTACCACCACAGTGTTGAATATTTATACATGACACTGTCCAATCAGATTATAGTGAGGGTGTACCAAGGTATTTACATATTCATTACATCAGTTTGTTTGTCTGTAACTTATCATAGTAAAAGCAAATAGATAAAATAGACAAGTAAATCTTGTCTTGATTCAAATATTTGACTTAGACGTTAGCAGAAAAGTAATTGCACAAAAGGTAGGAATGAATAAGTATCAATATATATTTAGTTAATATTTTAAGGTTTAGCCCCTGAGAACAATTTGTTATTCTGAATAAAAGCAATAAGATATCAATAAGTAAATACTTACATTATATATATTTACAACCCCTCCACACAAATACATTAACGGCTAATCAGAGATTTTGCTAATATCAGAATAGGCTGGTAATAAATGGCACTGAATCTAAAAAAATAAGTCTCTCTCTCTCTCTCTCTCTCCCTCTCTCTCTCTCTCTCTCTCCACACATATTTATTGATATGTATTTTTTCATCTACCATATATATATATACACATACATACATACATATACTTAAATATTATACATGAAGAGTGTATAATTCTACACATGATTCTTAAAAATGTTTTTGTACTAAAATATCAACATCATTCATACTTAAGTCTATTCTTTCATATTGTATCAAGTAATCATATATCTTGTAATTATTCAAGCACTTCAATACATTCTTAAAATGGAATAAAAATTTATTTAATCAGGGAAGAAAGACCAGGTATTTCTTCTAAAAATCTTCTGGTCAAAGAAAAATGGAGGTAAAGCCAGAAAATTACACAGATATACTTTTGTAACAATATTGGTAAGATAGATTTTGGAAGTATAGAAATTATTGTAATTACGCTGAGGTTAGAATTATCAAAAGAATTTTATCAAAAATAAAAGTTGTTTTTAAAGTGTAAGAAATTCACTGATACATTTTTAGCTATGAGTGGATATAGATAATCTGTATGTCAAAACTTGCTGTTGTTTGAACCAAGTGGACAAGTCAGCAGAGTGCAAGCATTTGAAATGAGTTCAATTTTGACCTGAGAAATTTTAATTTCAAATTCTTTTATGTATAGGTGCATTGAGTTTTTGAAATCTAAAATTATGACTGGTTGAATTGATAAAATCCATGTTCCCTGGCAGAACTGGAATCTGATTGGCTGGAGGCAATGTAAGGAAATCTATACCATTCAAAAGGTAACAGTAAGAGTGTTTTTCAGGCAGATAGCAGCTAGAAGTGGTGGAGTTTATGAGACTGCCCCTTTGCTCAAGCCCGAGGCAGATTGATATAGTTTGTGAGATTTTACCCAGAAGTCAGTTGCTTTGCAGTTAACAATTTTTGATGGATGCTTGCTAGGAGGGACACTGAGTAATTTAGTTGGCTGAGAGAGAGAGAGAGGGGGGTGAGCATGCCCTTGTTGCAAATGGAAAGGCAACTACTAGATATAACCAAGTAGTTAGAGCCAGAAAACAAGTAATACACCAGATATATTAAGTTGACAAATGATGACTGTACTTGTGGATTACTATTTCAAAATCGTTCATATCACCAATTCTAGAATAAAAGTTGATATTGCAGCATCCAGTAAGAGACTGTAACTATATCCACACGACATGAATAAAATGAACTCAGACTGATAATATATAACAAAGGGTTTATTTCCTCATTCATGTTTGAACATCCTGATTTTATTAATGGTGTAGACCACTCCTTACACTGAGAGCATTTCAACAATTTAAGCAAAAACCTTTTCTAGATTTAATCAACATGTGGGTGGAGAGAGTTAGTTGACAGACAGAGACTAAAAAAGACAAGAACAAGCTATCTGGCCATATGGGAAGGATGGATGTGATACTTCATCTATAGTGATGTGACCTCAAAATAAAACCCCAAAAACCAATGATACATAGTGCAGTGGATCTTTGTTAAAATAGTCAGGAAAAGAGGTGGTATCACAATACTTGTTTGCAAAAATAAATGAAATGCTTTATTCTATAAACATCCTTAAGATCACATTATTATCATTGAAACAACAAACATGATTTTTTTTAAATGCTTTTTTAAGTTATAGCTTTGCAGTTAAATTATTAGAACAAAGACTAAAAGATATCAATTTTGTTCTAAAAGCCAAAAACTCACTTAGAAGAAAGAAAACACATTATGAAGTAAACAATGTAATTGAAAGGTTTTTTTTTTTTCTATAACTTTGAGAAGTGTGATTAACATTCCAATCTTTGTTAAGAAAATTTGTCTATGTGTTGTTGATATTTTTAGTACAACATTTCAACCAATCTATTCTAAAGACTTCAGAGATGATGTTTGAAAATATTTGCATAACTCCAACGATAGTGAATAAGGCAAATTTTGTCTCTTAACTTTGAGAAGATTCATTAACATTCCAATGTTTATTCAGAAAATGTAACTACTTTTTTTCTCTTGATGTTGTTAGCACAATTTTTTGGTCAATTATAGAAGTCTTCTTTAGATGTATATTTTATAGGAACCTAAAACAGTGCCTGTTTTTATAACAGAAAATATTAACTAATATACCAAACAGATTAATTCCTTACAGCAACATGAGATATACATATCATTCATTGGTGCCTATTCATTCAAATTAAGCTGATTTCAATATCTACATTAAGGATGCCCTAAACTCTGTTGAACAAAGAAAATGCTGAGTTATATAAAGAATTGCCCATAAATAATTCAACTCTGAACAATTTTTTATAAAAACTTTGTTTACTTCTAAACTGATGATACCAAAATGTTATTATTTATAGTGGTACATTATACAATCAAAACAGATATAGTTAAATATTATTTATTATCAAACTCTACAAAATTGTAAATAAAAAAATAAATAAGTAGCACCTAAAAATAAGTACCCCCCTTATATATATGTAGTTTACTATATCAATAGATAAAGAGTGCTCAATATTGGTGATAGATAATATATATCTAAGTTTGGATAGCATAGAAATAGTTATTTCAACAGTGCTTGGTGACTTAGTTTCTATGCAATTAACAGACTGATTATCTCATGGGCAAGAAACTGACAGTCAGTAAGCACCATTGATTCTGTGTGTGTGTATATATATATATATATATATATATATATTACAATTTTGTGTTTGTTTACACAGTTTCAACACTGTAAAGTTTGGTATTAAAAAAAAATAATAATATCTGTTGCGATTGTATAATGTTCTACTAGAAACAATAAAATCCTGATATCTGGTTCAGAAGAAAAATTCATTTCTTAATAAAAAAATTGTATGAGTGTATTTATTTAGGGGTGATACTGTATATACATACTCTGGCACAAGACTACTTATCTATGGGTGATAGTGTAAGTGGTGATGAATGGTATATGTGTGTCTAGATTTTCTGGAATTAACTGATTTAGTTGATATATTCAGGCACCATAAAAGAGATGTCAAAAATGAATGCTCTTTTTCTTTATAAATTGAAAAGGACTAAAGAATGAATCAACTGGAATTGTTTGATAACATCAACAATAACACAAAGTTCAATTGTACAATTCCATCTTCTTAATGAAGTTTTTTTTTTTTTCAATTTCACAAATGGGAAATCATCATCAACCAAAAAAGTTAAAATTTTGAAGATATTTGTTTCAGTAAACAAGGAGAACTTGGATTATTTACATTCATCTTGGATTCATCTTGGCTCTTATATTCACAATATTCCATCTTCTGCACTCTCCAAATGTGTCAAATTGCGAGAACAGTAAGCTCAACCGTTACTAAATTCCCTTCTAACCCAATTTTAGACTAAGTTAACTTTTAGAAAGAACTACTTGAATCAAAGATTTTTTTCCAACCAATCAGTAAAGATTGGTTTGTTTTGTTTTACGGCATATCAACCTCAGTAGGTCATTTAATGCCGATAAAGTTTTGAAATAAATCAATTCTTAATGGATAATACAATTTTGTTTATCAACTCATGTTTTTCTATTTAACCCATAGATGGGACCCTAACAGGTACTACCACTCCGGGTCAGAGTGGACCAGGGAGCAATGGTGATGAAGGGGTGCTCCACATTCCCCAAACCTCCAAAACTGGAACCTCACCATCAGATAGAGTTTAACGTCATTCCCCGGACATGTAGACCTCAGCCACCGCCTTCTAGCATCCATATTATAAAAAGGGGTTGGGGCTTGCCATAAAGGCAATAGGGTTGGGAAAATCATAGAGGTGCTAGGGCTTGACATGACCAGCCGATTGATTGGAGGGGGCCTCTCCGACCGCAGTAAATCAGTAAAGAATATGACCAGTCACATAATAGATGTTACATTTACATATATATATATATATTTAGTCACTAAATGTAACAATTATTAAAATGTAGTACTAATTAAAAATGAGTATTTATTAAATGGTTTCATCTTCAAATTTCCTTTGAAAAAAGAAACGAGTTTCAGTTTTCTGATTCTCACATCATTTCAGTTGAGATAAAGTGTTATTTATTCTTCACAAAAGAAACTGAAAACACATTTTCATGACCTTAAACAATTCTTCTCATGCCTCTTTTCACAATGATTTTTTCTTTGGCATTTTAGCTTTATAATAATCACTTTGGTTCCACTCAAATGACAGACAGTAAGCACCGCATGTTCAATATAGAAATGTCAAAGGGTAGTTAAATGACAGTACGATAATATAACAGTTAAAATCACTCAAAATCACTCAGGGAAAAGAGAGTCCAGTTAAGTCTTGAAAATAATTCACCCAAGTTCAGTTTCTCACCCTTTACAAGACCAAAGTTACAATCATTATTGAAAATTGTTCACAATTTCTGATTTAATTCACTTATAAAAATCTTCAAAATGGAAAGTAAGGAAACCTAAAATTGGTAAGAGAAGAAAATGAATCATTTTAAAAGTTGTCCCATCAATAATTGGGAAAAGTTTATCTGTGTCTACTACAGATGGCCAAATGGTTTGATTAATTGATCTAAAGAGCATGTCAATCTGTCTAGGGTTATTTTATGCCTAGAAGTTAGGGAATTGCATTCATTGTACATTCATTTTACATTTTGTAGTTATTTAATAATAGACTTTTCCTCATGGTCCAATTAAATACAAATAATTTTTAAACAGCTTTATTTGGCCCATTAATAAGACTCTTAGAGGTACAACCACTCCAAGTTAGAGTGAACCTGGATTCATTGTACATTTACATTTTATATATATATATATATATATATATATATATATATATATATATATTGGTTTGGAGGCTGATTTTGAAGGCTATCACAATGCAGGTGTAAAGAATAAGGTAACAATGGTGTTGTGTGTTAACCTGTATTTTATTCTTGAATTTTCGAGATAAAATCTCTTTTTCAGAAGATCACTGGAACTGAAGTCATCTTGTTATATATATATATATATATATATATATATATGTACACGGTCCTACTGAATACAAATAATTTTAAACAGCTCTGGAGAGTGTGGAGTATTCCTTCATTACCACTACTCCCAAGTCTACTCTGAACAAGAGTGGTAGTACCTGTTAGGGTCCTGTCTATGTGTCAAGTAGATGTGTTTCCAAATTAATTGAGTTAGATAAGAATACTTGATATACAATCATGTGTAAAATACTTTTAATAAACTATACAAAAAATGTAAATATAGAAGTATAATGTATGCAATTCCCTAACCCCAAGGCATGAAATAATTCTAGAATGGTTGACATTCAATCAATCAATTATCTTTTCTGATATATTATTTATACTTACAATTACTGTTTGTAAATGTTTTGTGGAAATTTTGATTGACAACAAAATTTATAAGATAAGATCCAAGTCTTGAACACTTACCCAGTGTAAGTAGGTACTTTAACTAGTATTTTATAAAACATGAGGAACTCATGTAGTAATAGTATTAGTAGGTTGACTAAGAGTAATTATTTCTTTTTACAATATACCAAAAGATCCCAAGAATTTGTTTTTTTAATTATTTGAACAAATATTCACATTTTTGTTTTCACTATAATATTTTAGAAAATATAGTGGACCATATTACCTTTAGGCACCCCTTTTTGATCTCGATTAAGAAAGGACATGTTTTTCATTTACACCGTCAATATCCGGTTGTTTTAACAGACGATTTTTAGAATTTTTTTTTTTAATTATAAAACTAACCCTTAACCGTAACCCCTAACCCTAACCCCTAACAAACAACCGGATATTGACAGTATAAATGAAAAACATGTCCTTTCTTAATCGAAATCAAAAAGAGGTGCCTAAAGGTAATATGGTCCAACATAATTTCTGACCTTCTTCAGGTATAAAGTGTCAGGTAGAAATAAATAGTTAATCAATGTACCTGAAACCCAGAGAATTTCTCATATATCTGAATGGACTTTATTGGCATCTCGATCCATACACAAAAACATTTCAAATAATTTACAGATACATATAAACAAAGGCAACAGATATTTTATTTATCCTATTCCTCAGGATATAAATCAATATTACACTGACTACAATTCTAGTGATCAGTTAAATTCCTCTATTTCTTCCTATTTATCTGGAACAAATGCACAAAAAAAAATAAACAGTCTTTAATACACAGTGAGATTTATACAGCCAATAGTGTAAATGCAAAAGTATGCACTCACAAAATGACAGACTTTTAGCTGATGTAGTTAATACTAAAAGGGTGAGTAAAAGGTTTTGCAATTCTTTGGTACATACAAATATATACCACATGACCAAAGTAGTTTAAGCCATGGAAAGTACCAGTTGTATTTGGTAGTATTATGGTAATTGGTGCACTGACACAATGTGCATTGATTCACTTGATGTGTGATTTGAAAGACACACAAATAAATTTGAAAGATTGTCTAATTCAGAAACTTATGCTTTACTAATACTAGTTAGAATTGGGTCATAATGCTGTGAAGTAACCAAAAACATTTTTGTCTGAAAAGTTGATCACAGTACAGTAACCAGGTAGTTCAAAAAATTTCACTTGTGTTGCAAAACCTCAGTAATCAAGGAAGGTCATAGACCTAAAACTGTGGATTCTAAGGCCATACTCCAAGCTGTAGAGGCAAATCCGGCAAGTAGCACTGAGAGAGTATTAGGTGAGCTCAGCATCTCAGTCCAGTATGGTATGTCACTTTCCCAACTTCAGGAAAAGCATCCAAAACTGCCAAATTGTGCTTCATGTTACCAAAATATTGCAAAACATTTGACTCACCCTAGTATTTAACTCATGTAAGTTAACAAAAAAAATTATGAGTAAATCTGAGCTTGATGTTTAAAAAACTGCATGTTGACAACTATCAGCAGATTTTGTATAAAACTAAACCTCTTTCCATTAATTTCTGCAAGAGAAGCCATTCCACCCCCCAAGCCCTACAGGCTGACTCCACCCAACAAAACCACACAAGCCCATCTACATACTAGATTGTTTGAAATTCTTTCACTTTTTCAACCAACATTATTTGTAACATTGTATTTTATTTTATGTGCTGCATGTAAGTTCATTTTCACTTTTTAGATATTAAATGTTATTGTTAATTAAATATTTTTTGTGTTAAATCTATATGTTGCTATTTATCTCTAAGTCCTTTTTTAAACACCAACATCAACAATTGCCATTTCACACTCTACATCAGCAATTCAGCAACTTTTTATTTGATGTGCACCCCTTCTAACCAAATCTAATTTTCATTCGCCCCACCCCCCTTAACAAGTGTTTAATACAATTTACATAAGAAAAACAATCAGTAAACTATAAATGCAAATGCAGTTTTAATTCTTGAATTATTTTTTCATAGCAAGAATAGATTTTGTTAGGTAGTGAGGTGATCTGAAATATTAAGTTGCAGGTTTGTGAGTTTAAGCCACAAATCACAATGTTCTATGTTAAAAGTGTTTTGTTTGCTTAGTAAATAATCCACATGGCTAAACCCAAATACAATTATATACAAACTTGGAAAATCTAGTAAAATGGTCTCAACAGTTGCACAAAGCCTGGGATATTTTGCTTGTTTTCAAGTTTTGGTAACTAGTCTACATGATTCAGTGATTGTTTTGTTCTCAAATTCATCCCCTGTGGATCCCTATGCTTTTATGCACCCAGACAAAACTTTATTCATCTCCAGGGGTCTTTATAGACCACGTTGAGAAGCCCTGGGGTTCATGATCTCAGCCAATAAGACTAATAACTATCAATACCAACTAACTACAACTAGTCACGCATGCAGAATTTTTTTGAAAAAGAAAATTCAACAAAAAAATACATTCTGACTCACTGTCCTTTCACTGAATAGGACATATAAATTTACTTCAACAAGAACTCCTACATATTTAACATTATTATTTAAGCTACTTTACAAATTTTAAATTGAGATAAATGTGCTAACCAGTATTCTGCTGATCAACCCTCACTGTACTGATTGAATTTTGCACACTAACATAAAGATACTGAATTAATTTGTTAGAATTGGCTGAAACTAACAATCCAAATTATGTACACAAATAATAATGAAAACTCGTTTTTTTAATCCATATCCACTATTTATTATATTTAAATATACCTTAGTTCATACATTTTAATGTCATTGCACAAATAGTCACTAAACTCAACATTATAGCAGTTCTATGTTTTCAGGATCAAACTCTTTAAATTCATTGTAAGAATCCAAAGTACCAAAGTACAAATTGAAGAAATTACCTTCCACCATTTTGCTTTGTAGCTAAAATGAAGTTTTCACTTTAATTCTGAATTTAGAAATACACTCCACAAGCTGATGATGTAACATACAAATCATATGCAACCTGTTTCTATTGGACAGTAAAAATAAAATGTGTGTACTGCATAGATAATATGAAATGTGGAGAATTCCAGATAGTACCCTACTATAAAAAATAAGCTAACTCATATCTCAAGTGAACATGAATGGAATTGAGTAGGTATTTACCCAACCATTTGTCACAAGTAGGATGTGACACAAGATGACAAGTAAGAGGCATGAAACTCAGTTTACGTTCAGTAAAAGTTACACTAGAAATGAACTTGTTAAATTTTAAAAAAATATTTCTCACATTTTACCAAAGCATCAATAGGCTGGAGATCAGATTTTCACCCCAAAATATTTGGATCTTTCAGTCAAGAAATGTATATGAAAATATACAACTTATTAATATCCAAGTGTTGTTTGGGTAGTAAAGTAGTCTTGTCTTTCCTTTTTGCATTAAAATGTTCATGTTTATTTGAGCTCTACTCATCTTAAATGAGTGAGGCAGAGATTTGAGCAATGGAGGAAGGGAATAGATGAAGAAAGCAGATGTCTAGAAAGAGTGAACATTTTCAAATGAGACACAAAAGAGAGAGAGAGAGAGAGAGTTGGAAATAATGGACAGGGAAGCAACAGAGACAACAAAAATAAAGGAGGTGGAATTTGGAAAGAAGACGAAGAAATTGAATGAAAGGGATAATTACAAAACAAAAAAACAAAGATCTAAGAGAGAAAGAAATGTAAGTGTTCTTTTATACAGAATTAAGAAGTAGATGATGGAATTTAAACAAAAACAGTAAGAACAGTCTTCTTCCAACATCTTTACACATGCATACACACACACATGACTACCATGTCCAGAATCATGTCAGTGACACTGGCTCATGACCTTTTGTTAATTAAAATTCCGCACTTAAAATACTAAACTCTCTAAAACCAAAGGGAGAAAAAAGAAAAGTTTTCCATTTGTGTGAGTTTATATTTTTTTGTTTTGGTGAAATTTTCACTTAAAATTGTTTCTCTTCAGTCCCTTCTTTCTGTCGTGGCCATAAACCAATGTGATAAGAGGGAGAAAAAAGGCAAGTAGAGGAGAGAGGATAGAAAACCACATATTCATAAAACAGAAAACAATGAGCAACATCTTACTTTAAGAATATTCTTGCTGAACCTATGGAAATTCCAATGTTTAATTAATATGATATATTTATCCATTATACATATACACACATACTATATATATATAAGTGATAACACAAATAAGAATATTTCTTTTGTGTTATTTATTTTTGGATTCAACTAGTTCCAAACTTAGGACATCATCAGGAGGAAAGTTTTAAAAGTAGTTTTTACCCAATTGATTGACTGATCTTGATGGCATGTCAACCCATCTAGGGTTATATAATGACTAGAGGTTAAGAAATCATGTTCATATTTACATTTTTTGTCAAGTTTTTCTTGTGTGTGTAAATATTAGTTTAAAATATATGTCAACTTAAAGGGTTTAGTCCCAGCCAGTTGCTTCCAATAAAATTGTCACCAGTTTAGGAAATCAAATAACTAAAAAAGAACTAAAATCAAAATCTATGTTGTATATATCACTTTAAAGTTATTCCTTTTATGTATCCATGTCTTAAGTAAAAAGTAAAATTGATAGAAATAATGATTAAAAAATTCTTTAAAAAATAAAAATAATGTTTATCAAATACTTTTATCAATTTTGCTAAATTATGTCTTTAATCAATAAACTGATTGTGTAGATTTCTATAAATAAAATAAGTAAAAATTATTGATTCAGTCTTAAATGATAGAGATAGATATCAACTCTTTTCTTTTTTTCTTAACCAATGTTAAGTTATTGTTTCTAAACTGTTTCTAAAATGGCCAAGTTAGTTTCAATAAAAAAGTAAATTGGATCAAAGATGCTACATACATTGAAACATAACAACATAACAGCAACACCTTAGCACATTAATCAGCCAATCATGATTAAATGAGAGTTATTTTTAAACCAATAACATTCCATGAAGCAAAAAGATTAGGCACTGTTAAGTCAATTTTAGGGTTCAGTAGGCTATAAAAATTCAAATAACTCAACAATGTAACATGTGCTCATTTCAAACCCTTGAGGCACACGTGCACCTAGAAAAAATCTTCAATGACTCTCAGAGAGAAATACTAACATGCAAGTTTTTTTTTTTTGTTTTTTTTTTGCCAATCAACTCTGCTCAGATTCGATCAAAGTAAATAAAAAAAATTATTTTAACATTTACATTTAACAATCTTTTCAAAATAACTTTTGCATCATCATCAAATTTTTGCATATTGCATATGAACTTGTACTTTTTGTCATTCACAAAGTTATTTCAGTTTGAAAAACATTTCAACTGAATAATTTATGTGAAAGAAATTTAAACTAAAAATATATTTGCTTTCACAAAAATTGTATCAACTCTTTCTATTGATATTAAAAAAGATACTAACACAAATCTTTGTACATTTGTACATTTCTTCTTGGCTATTTTCTAACAGAAATAAATTTATTGTTTTGTTTGTGTTAACCCTTAGAATCCACATTTCCCTGAAAAATAGCCAAAAATCTAAACCTACAAACTGTTAACAGATTACAATATTTCATAGGTAATTGAATATTCTCTAGCCAGAATTCAGACCAGCTGCCTATGATGAGTACTTCTAAATATTGGTATAAAATCAGTCATGGGCAAACTGTGGCTCTCTGCACTGATTTCTGAATGAACCACCTAATTTTCAGCATTTTAAAACTTTGGCAGATTTTTACATCTTTTATTTTAGAAACAAAATAATGTTCACAATTTTTTCTCTGGGGAAAGTTTTTTTTTTTTCCACATAAATTTTTCTTCAGTCAAATGAATAAATTAGAAACCAATCATACTATTTTTATATACATTTTTATCGTGTATTTTTATATTAATATTACTATACAATTTAAAAGTAATAAATGGAATGATTTAATTGTCAGTTTGTTAAATATGCACCTGTAATTTAATGAAAATAGTTTTAATAGAATTTTGATCTCAGATTGTGAAATTATTCAATTTTTTCTTTGATACGTGGATCATGTTCATATTTTAATACATTGATTTTTCAAGTATTCTTCTTTTTTTTTCTTTTAATTATTCCACAATATATCATGGCTACAG
This sequence comes from Doryteuthis pealeii, assembly GCA_023376005.1. Taxonomy (NCBI): domain Eukaryota; kingdom Metazoa; phylum Mollusca; class Cephalopoda; order Myopsida; family Loliginidae; genus Doryteuthis; species Doryteuthis pealeii. The sequence goes on along the minus strand of CM042146.1, from coordinate 117,551,461 downwards.
TGTGTGTTATTCATATTGATATCAGTGATAATATTATACTAAGACTTCAATTTTTTATAGAAAAAACTTTTTTACCAAAGAAAAAATAATCAACTTTTTCATATTTCTAAGGCAGATGCTTATGCATATGGTCTTCTCTAGTGAAAATGGTTGAGGTACCTTCAATTAAAAAGTAGCTTGAATTATTTTAGTAGTGCACCCCGCCTCATGATGAGCCATGTCTCATGTGGCTAGCTTCTTAAAAAAAAGGTTTCCCATTCCTGGCATAAATATAACTACTCAGGTTTTAGGGATCAACATGTTGTTAAGATTTTTTATTCCTACTTTTTTTTTTTGATATTTCAGAGTTTCAGTTTTTGAGCGTTTGGCTAGAAACCACAAGGTTCCTAGTTCGATACCATAAGACCTTGTCAACTCAGCGTATGAGTAGTACAGGGATCTGTGCGGTAAAGTAAGGAGCTGATGGTAGGTGTGGCACTCCACCTCAGACGCAAAAACAATCTCCTTCGTCTAGCGCTAGTGAAAAGGGATAGACTCCCTCGCTGATTGGCTGATACCAACTGTAGATCACCCCGACGACTTTACTTTACTTCAATGGGTAAAGAAGGCAAAAATCTCATTTCTGCCTAAAAACATATATTATATCTGTATTACTGTAATAAAAATTTAACAAGGTGATATAATGAATATGTAAATACCTTGGTACCCCCTCACTATAATCTGATTGGACAGTGTCATTATAAATAGTCGACACTGTGTTGGACTTACACTTACTCGATAGCCGATGACCTTTATGCCTACAAGCTACTTTACTCGCTAGACGACACCACGACACCTCAGGACGGATTACTAACCGATGTACCAATTTCTACTGCGATAATATACCAAATACGAACTTCAGAATATATCCCTTAACCCGGATATATCACAAGGCAATGATTATGTTCAAACTCAAAGATGAATATCTTACAGTAATGGTGACACTTTTATCTGTCATAACTATGTAGATCTCAACCTTTTCTTAAACATAAATATCTTTAAAAAAATAAGAAAACTCTTAATCTTATCTTTCTTGAAATACCATTGTATACAACATTATCTCATTAATAATATCACCAATTTATGAAAGAAATATTATCAGGTGACAAAAAATATTTGCGTGGTTTTCAGGTATTTTTTAAAAATCAACTGGCAAAAGAAAAAAAAAAAGAAAAAAGAAAAGAGAAAAGAGAAACTGTTCTAATGGCAAATGTGTATAAGCACTTTCCGTAACAAGAAACCTACATGCATGATTTATTACCAAAAAATTTTCAGAAAGATTAACCAAAATAATAATAAGGAATTCTTAGTGTAATGGTTATCATCATAGGAAATGGAATTGGTGAGCTGAGTTCTTTGATGAAGTTGTTTGTGTGTTCCCTTTGCACCAATTCTCTTGAGAAAGACCTAAATCCATTTGACCATTCCAGATATGGGCAAATAGTAGAACAGACTGGGTTCTTTAGCCTCAGTAAAGCAACCAGTAGAGGAGAAGGAAAACAAAACAAAAAATTAACCTTGTGTCACCTCCTGCTCGTGGCTGAGGACTTACATAAATACATACAATAGTAACTAGTAGAATTGACATGGCAGCCCTGAATTTGATTGTTCAAACTTTAATCTATTAATTTTAATGTGAAGCAAAAACAACTCAAAGAATATGAACAGCTTCTGATGAATTTGAAATTAGTGACCAATGACCATACTGCTGAAAAGTAATTACAGTTTCAACAGGAATGAGTCACTTGAAAATGCACTTTGTAAATTGTTGCTAGTTCATGATGATGATGTTGATGAATTGAATAGAAATATTAAATAGAATTTGCTTGAAACATATCAAATGCTTCCATTAATCATTTGAACCGTTCACCTTTTGAGTCTTTGTACCTGAGCTCATGAAAAAGAAAAATTGCACATCAAACACACATTCAAACTTTGCTCCAAGGTACAGACATCTTTGTTTAAAGCTATTGAATTATTCCATTAAATGAATAGATGTGAATGGTTGCTATATTAAGCCTTTTATTATTAGGATCTGACATGATTTCTCCGAGCCCAAAATATTGACTATTCAATTTTGATAGGATAGCTTTAAACAAAGATGTCTGCACCCATGAGAGAAGTTTGAATGTCTTACATGATAGATTTGTTCTTTTTCGGGGGATACCTGAGAGCCAAAGGTCAAAGAGTTCAATGAGTAACGAGAGAGTTTTTATTTATTATAGAAAGAAAAGGCCACATAAGAAAGTGAAAAAAGAAAAGGCCACATAAGAAAGTGAAAAAAGAAAAGGCCACATAAGAAAGTGAAAAAAGAAAAAGCCACATAAGAAAGTGAAAAAAAGAACTCAGCATTTGGGTTTAAAATTAGAAGCAACTCTGTTGTTCTTCAGTGAATTTGTAGCAACATACATTTCCTAAAAGGAACAAAAAAAAAGAACAAGTTTCCTTTTAAGCTGATTATTTGGCCACAACCAAAAATAGAACCTAAAGCCTAATGGACTGTAATCCAATCTATAACCATTGCTTAGCTATATTCATAAACACTTTTAACATAAGTAATTATATGTTTAGGCATATATATATATATATATATAATTATTATTAAAATTTAATGCTAAAAGGGTTTTTAATCAATAAAATCTTTACAGAGCTTTATTCATGAAAATGCAAGGCAACATCACAATATTTTTCCAGTATAGAATAAGATAATAAAACAGGATAAAAACTCATGACTCAGAGTTTCATGTTGTCAATCTTCAGGTCAGGTAATATTCAATGTCTCTCTCTCTCTCTCTCTCTCTCTCTCTCTCTCTCTCTCTCTCTCTCATATATATATATATATATATATATATATATATATACACATATAAACATGATCATATATGAATATATATAAACATATGCACACTATATATATATATATATATATATATATAAGTCTTAATAAAATAAAAACGTGTCTGACGAAGCTCGGTGGGCCCCAGATACCCACGAGTGGAAATGGTCCATAATCACGATACCCATGGTATTTAAGGCCTTCTTATTCACAAATTTATATATATATATATATATATATATATATATATATATATATATTCTTTAACCTCAAATTATTCTTAATTCTTTCTCTTTCAATACAATTGATGAGAAAAGTTGTTTTTTTAAATTTTGTTATTATAAAGTTTTCAGGTTTTTATTTCTAATATTTGTAAAATGATTTAATTTCCATTAAACAAGGGAGAATTTGGGAAGTAGATTAAAAAAAACGAAAACAAAAAGAACTCTGCACCTCTAAAACCATTTGCAATTGGTAAAATAAAAACTATATAGGACTATAGTATTGAAAACATTTGCAATTGGTAAAATAAAAACTATATAGGACTATAGTATTGAAAACCATTTGCAATTGGTAAAATAAAAACTATATAGGACTATAGTATTGAAAACAATTTGCAATTGGTAAAATAAAAACTTAGAAAATCTCTGGAATTTGACTATTTCCGAATTTTACAAGTCATGAAAATCAATTTGAAAAAAAAAAAAAAAAAACTCATTAAAAACCGTAGCAGGAGATAATTGCTGCTAATTCATTAAGGAAAAGTAAATATATATCAGACAACAATAAAAAATATATTTGTGTAATGAATTATTGATGGAGTTGTGTATCCACTGGAGAATTACTTTTCAATAATGTTTCCGATATTTGAGAATACAACTCTCTACTGGGAATTCTAGGAAGTCAGAAAAACAATATAATTCACGAGAGAAGAACTGTCAGAGAACAAAGCTAAATAAATTGACTTTCAGGACAATAGAGAAAATAGATCAACGCACCTGTGCAAAGAGAATGTAGAGAAAAAAAACAGAAAAATATCAGCCAATATTTCTGCTAAGAGAAAAACTTGCCAGACTTTTCAGTCTAGAGAATTTTATATCAATCAAATTGAATTTGAATGATTTTGAACTTGATTGATTGATTTTAACTGCATGTCAACCTGTCTGGGGTTATTTTGTGCCTAGACCTTTTATTTTTGTGAGCTTGTCACGGACAACACTTTACCAATTAGGTCACTGAAGACAATCAGCAAATGTCATTCAAATAGTTGAGGCCCTTAAAGGAGAGAGAAAAAAAAACTTATTTTTCATTAAATTTCTTATTTAAAATTAGTTCAGAATTCCCAACAGACCTAATTTTCTTTAATTGGCAGTCATCAATGTGAACAAGCATGAAAGTATTGGAATTATTTCCCTTATTTGCCATGGTTTGTTCTGTTATGCAACTAGGTGTCATTGCAACCAGTAGTATAAAAAGGAAGTACTGCCAATGTTAAGATCCTCTTAGACCCTCCAGCCATCAGAGGTAACTCATTAGTTTTGTCTCCTGCCTCGTTCCTGAAAGCATCCTAAAATGTATTAAATGTACAGGTAAATATGACTTCTGTCCTATAAAGGTTGTTAGATTTGCATATAAACTTTATACACTAAATGTAACAGTCATTATGGGACAGAGATAGGATTGTTTATCATTTGCCAGTTGGTAATTGCTAGAGTCGAATTTTAATTAAATGTTTGGAATCAACAGATTCCTTATTAATGAGCTACAAATGAAGGATTCTTGAATAACATCCATCAATTTTCACTCACAAATCCACAACACTCATAAAAAAAAAAAAAATTTTTAAATTAAAGCAAATATCCTGAGAATCAGTTCAAAATTATTTTATCATCTGTTGAAACTAAACATTTTTTTCACAAAATCCTTATTTTCAAAATAAGGCAATTATGATTTAGTTGAAGAAAGAAACTATAAATAAAACAAATGCAAGAAAATAGAAAAAAATCAGTGATGAGCAAAAGAAATGAGTTTGGTAATAATTGATCGTATAATGTTCCACTAGAAATAAAATCCTGGAATCTTTGATTTAAAAGAAAATTAACTTTTTATAGAAAATTGTTAGGGGTATACTTATTTATGGGAAATACTGTATGAGACAATAAACCCAGTAACAATCTGTACATGATAGCAAGATTTTTTTGTATTATTTGAATTATTCGGACTATTGTCCTCATCTTTATCTGTACAACATTTTAACCAATGTGCTCTCCGGCCGAAACGTTGTACAGATAACAATAAAGATGAGGACAATAGTTCAAATAATCCAAATGATACAAATTATCAGGCCTCATCTCAATAATTCAGAGAAATAGATTCTTATTTGAGAAATACACCTGAAAATGCTTTAAGTTAGAGAATAAAATAATTTCCAGTCCAACTTGCAAATGAATGATAGTTTTGTGTGATTTGCATTCTTGCTCAACAATATTTTTCATCATCCAAATTCTTGACATAATATATATAACTATGACATTCTAATAAGAATCCTTTACTCCTTTCTAAATAGAAGCATCAATATCATCATGGACCACTACTACCATGAAAATCCAACATGTTACCTAGTAATTATTAAGCCTGACAAAATCACCATATAAATTTATGATACTAAAAACAAAATCACCATATAAATTTATGATACTGAAAACAAAATCACCATATAAATTTATGATACTGAAAACAAAATCACCATATAAATTATGATACTGAAAACAAAATCACCATATAAAATCTATGATACTGAAAACAAAATCACCATATAAATCTATGATACTGAAAACAAAATCACCATATAAATCTATGATACTGAAAAACAAAATCACCATATAAATCTATGATACTGAAAACAAAATCACCATATAAATCTATGATACTGAAAACAAAATCACCATATAAATCTATGATACTGAAAACAAAATCACCATATAAATCTATGATACTGAAAACAAAATCACCATATAAATAAACAAAATCACCATATAAATCTATGATCTATGATACTGAAAACAAAATCACCATATAAATTTATGACTAAAAACTATGATACTGAAAACAAAATAACTGACTGATATGATTTTTATTTAAATAAAAAGAAAACTAGATTTCTTCACACCTTCCTAAATAGAAGCATTAGTATCATCAGAGATCAACATTAAATTATGAACAAAATATGTTCTCATGTCATCTATATATTTAATCTATATTTATTTCTGTAAGAAAGAATTGTAATTTTGGTTTATCAAAATTATTCATCAACAAATAAACATAATGAATACAACTAAACTTTTCTGAACATAATCCTATATAAGATGATACCATGAATTTTTTCAAATTAAATTTCATAATATAGTAAATCATAAATCAAATATTAGCATATATAACATTACAACAACTTGATTAAATACCTTTGATTTAATTAACTACCTTTGTTTTTCAAAGAATGGCAAAGAATTCTATAAGCAAACTGAATTGTAAAAGAATTTCTCCTTTGTTTTGTTTTTTTCATCTCCAAACAATAGACTTTAATGAAAGCACCCAATTTACAATTAATATCATTTCAAATTGCATTCATTTCAACATGACAAACATGGAAAAGTTTTTTTTCTTCTTTTGCCTTTAAAACATATTTTCAATGACAATATAAAAATAGTTGCTATTCACAACTGTTGTTTCTTATATAAAATATTTTGCCTAAACTGGATAACCTCTCAGATTGTGAGTAAAAATTAGAATCTATAAGAAAGCTAATTCAATTATGCGAATTGTGATTAGTTATATATATATTATATATATATATATATATATATATATATATATATTACATACTGCCAAATGTGACGTCATAGCTGTATTTTACTAAATAAATTTACCCCCACCTGATTGAAAAAAAATTTACCAAAAATCAGGGAACTATCTGATTTTAATTAAATTTTCAGTGTTGATTTATTCAATGAATTAATTTTATAATGCATCAACTATTTTATTTCAAAACTTTATGATTTTTTTCAACTCACTTAATCCCTCCCCTATTTTGGAGGTGCAAAATATTGTTGGGGTTATATACCTTGGAAACTAATTACAGTATAAATAAAAAGACAAAAGACTGAAGGTATGAATAGAAGAAAAAAAAACTTTAAGGGAGTGACTCTGGTAGAAAATAAGTACCAAAAATCAAAAATTAAATGTAAAATAAAATTCTTTTTTTTTTTTTTTCATTTTCAAAACATGGCAAGAATGACAACTACTGCTTTCTAACAACTGTGTATGTCAGCATCAAACTAATATAAGCAGATAAAATAGAGAATTCAACACTGGTTTAATATCTTGAATGATGTAGTTATATGCAGAACAAAAAAAGAATTGGATGACTTTGATAGAGGCTAAATTGTTATAGCCAGAAGACTATGTCACAGAATTTCCAAAATGACACAACTTATATTCACTTATACTTATAGTGAGTACTTCACAGGAATATTATGAAAAGGGAGAGAAAAACAGTAACCACTGCAAAAAAGGCTTTGGGATTGGAGGGCAATAGTTACTAATGCAAAAAGTGGAGGCTTTCCTCTACCAAGTATAAATCAACAGAAGGGCTAGGATGAGTTCAGAGTATTTAGAGTATCCATGGTAACCAATTTACAATTTGTTTCAATTTAAAGAAAATAAAGCTGAAAACTTTAAAGAAATAAAACTCAATCTTAGTTACCAATAAATAAGTTATAAGTTTATGTCTGTTTGTTGGTAGTATATTTTTTTGCTTGGGTGGGGGACACAATAAATCCTTTTTAGTATCAACAAAATCTCTCACTGTACCCCATGGCAGTCTAAAATGGAGAAAAAAATTACAACCAATCATTATTAAAAAAAATAAATGAAAATACTTGAGTAATTAACTTTTTATGATAAATCATTAAGATGTTCAGTTAGAACTAAAAATGAATGATGGTATGTAAGAATTTATTGAATATTCAAATATTATACCTATATAAAATGAACTCAAGAAACAATACATGATGAACACAGTAGTGTTAGTCTACCATGGAATGTGCTGCAAGGATCAACTAAAAATATTATGTTTGATAATTATTTCTGTGTGAAACTGTCTTCATAACCAACTGGGAAATTAGATCAGTTTTTTTTTTTGTTTGTTTGTAATTTAAATATGTATTCTGATATGTTAATTTGAACTATATCAAATTTCCTGTCATCTTCGTTTGCAAATTTACAACAGATGAACACAAACATAAAAATTAAAAAGAGAAAAAAGAAAAAAGAAATTAAAAAATAATCTAATTATCAAATTCTTGTTAAAACTTGAAAGTAAAAAAAATAATAAACCTTTTAAATTGGTTTACTTCTGCCATCAAAAAATTCTGCCATTATTTCATATCTGACAGTTTATAATATTTTTAGATATAAATAAACAAAATTCTATTTCTACTATATCATCAAAAGAGTTCAACCCACACACACATATATATATAAGTAAAGTCATCGGGGTGACTTAAAGTTGATATCAGCCAGACACCAAGGGAGTCTATCCTCTTTTCATATTCACTAGACCAAGCAGATTGTTTTTACATCTGAGATGGAGTGCCAAACCTAACATCAGCTCCTTACTTTACCACACAGATTCCTGTGTTACTCATACACTGAGCGGACGCTTTACCAACTGAACTAAACCGGCCCTTATCTATCTATCTATCTATATATATATATATACATATATATACATATATATATATATACACACACACACACACACACGTACACGTACACACATTTCCACTTTTAAAAATTAACTATAAATCTCATTGGTAATGTTTAATTAAGTGTGAAAAATTATTTTTGTAAGACAAATAATTGTCAATTTTTGTTCTTTTTAAGTCTAGAAATTTCAATTCCGCAATAGTTACCCCTTGCAGCAACATGGCTTCCCATTGATAATTATTAGAGAACTCTTCATCAGGAACAAAAATAAAAATGTTCAACCTCCTTGTGAGTCCAGTAAGTATGCATATCAAATTTGGTAGTTTTACAAATGATACAAACTGTTTGGAGGACAGACAAAAATCTTTGCAATTATTAATATAGATGATAATATTAACAACAAAAATAATAAATAAATTGGTATTATTTGTCTAAATTTTTGAGGTGAGGCTTGATATGCATTATTTTGATTTTTTGGACTGATGTCCTTATCTTTATTATAATACATATAAACACAATATTTCAAACATTGTACTCTTTAGCCTTGTCTAACTGAGCATAGCAAAAAAGACCAGAGGGTACAATGGCGGAAGCATGTTTTTATATATCATGATAAAGATGTGGACAACAGTATGAAAAATCAAAATAATGCAAATAAATTGATGCTAATAAGTATATAAGATCCTTATTATTGACAGTAGAATTGTGTTTTCCTGTTGAAACAAAATTTTGGTAAAAAAAAAATAAATAAATAAATAAAAAGTTCTAAGATGTTCATGCCGAGAATCTAGACTCTACAAATGGTTCATTTGAGATGTAACCAAAGCCATATTGTTTAATGTAAGTATTTATATGACCTCAATTTACAATGGCTCTTGAGAGGATGTATTGAATGTATCTGAACACTGATCTATAATCAGATATTTACACTCAGTAGAATTCAGCTGATCCATTGAAGCTGTTTTTATAACTCACTCACACTAACTCAGAAAATACACCTTGTTTACAGATCAGTCAATCAAGCTCAAAATATTGGTTGCTTATTTTGTTCAGGCTGACTTTAAGCAATCAATTAACTGTACTTCAGTAATCTTCAAAGAAACCTTTGCTCAACAGACAAAATAAATACAAACCATGTGCAACTGAAAATAATAAAAAAAACAACTCAACTAGAACATTTTATTGGCAGATTCTTACATTTTTCCAATTAAGTTCTTTTCTCCACTTTGTAGTATATAGTGAACATATGTATATTTTTTTTGTAACAGTACAGAAAATTAAGCCTTTTTTTTTTACATTATCTCATATTCTGAATATTGCCCTTTTTAAATTCACTATCAATGAACAATATTTTTTCAGTATGAACATTATTGGAGGAATTATTTAACAATATACAGATAATTTTTTTTAACAATTTACAACAAAATGCAGTTTAGGTTGATAGAATATAAAAATGGCCAACAGAAGGATACATTGGATAAATCAGAGAAAGAGGGTCTTAAAGCCACATGCAGAGTTCTAAACTAGGAGTCCCTGACTTGTCATCCTCGGGGCTTATCCATGCAGCCCTACAAATTTCAAGATTTTCTCTTTGCATTTTCATGATAACTGTGAAGAAATATCATTACAGATGCAATATGGAATTCATTGATCTTCTGAGTTCAGAAGATTTGAAGTCCAAATTTCTTACTTACCCGATCCTTGATTTCTATAAGAACTATGTGATTCCATCTGGATGATTCCCCAACCTTATCACCCATACTCAACAAGTAGTGAGCCTGTTTGGTACCATATAACACAGTGAAAAATTGTTCTCAAAAATGAAGCATACTACTAATGAAAAATACTACTTAACATTTACAAGTGGGACCATGCACACTTATTTTTTCAAAACTTAATAATAATAATGATGAACAAATGTCCATCTAAAAACAAATAAAAATGATTTTTAAAAAGTGCTATTAACCCTACTGGTGTATAAAAAATAACATGGCAATAATAATATTATTGGGCAGATTTATAAGTGTTATTTGAACAACTGCAATGCCATTGTTATGTGCAGAATTAGAACTGTCTGCAGCACCATGTAGAATTAGGAGAACTGACCAATTGTGAGATCAATCAGGTAAACAGAGACCACCCAACAATGGCTGAAACATAAACAACAAAAGTATGAGAGGTGTCTACATCACCCCGCCTACAGGGTTTCAGTTCATGTAAAAACAATTAAAGTTCATCAGTATAGTTCATTGTATACACTTCCCCTGCCAAAGAAAGTTCAGTCCATGTGAGGGCAGTTAAAGTTCATTAAGACCTGGCAAGTGGTAAAGGTAGCTGATGTAGAATACAAGATTTCCCTGAAGCAAGAAGGAACATGAGTTCAAATCTCACTGGGAGCTTATTCTTTGTTGTTTCTGATACTTGCTATTTCTTGCAACCAAAACGGATATTATTAAGTATTATCTATTACCAAACTCTACGGCATTGAAACTGTAACCAAAAATATCAATATTAATCAGTAAAGTGTCCTATTGTCGGTATCAGCTGGACAGCAAGGGAGTCTATCCCCTTTTCATTAATGCTAGACCAGGGAGATTGTTTTTATGTCTGAAGTGGAGTTCCACACCTATCATCAGCTCCCCACTTTACTGCACAAATACAAGCTGTGCTACTCATGCACCGAGTTGGTGAGGGTTGGTATCAAATCCAGAATCTTGTGGTTGGTAATTGACTGATATATGTATGCAATTTTATTTTAGGTTATAGGATTTGAGAGAAAATTAACTTTTCATAAAAAATTGCTAAGAGTGTACTTATTTATGGGAGGTACTATATATATTAAATTTCTCATTATGTGTGTGTGAGTAATCGTAATCCAGCAAAAATCGTATACCATAGTAATATTTTTATTGAAGCAATACACTTAAAATGCTCTTAGAGAATAAAGTAATTTCCAGTCCACTCCAAATAGTAAGTGATTGATAATCTTGTGTTCGTGACGAACATATTCTTTTAATAATTTAAATTCTTGATAAATATAAAATGCTAATCAGAATCTGAAGCCTATATCATCAAGAACTGTTCATTATAATAAATGTCTCAACAGGTTCACAGATTATTAATTAATTATTAAGTCTGACACTTTAAACAAAATCACCATATAAATTCAGGATATTGAAAACAAAATAGTATTACATAATTATTAGATACCTAATATTTATGTGCAATAGTGTAGAAATAAAAATGGCTGTTATAAGTTACAGCCCATGGCCTTGAAGGATGAGTGACAAGGCTTGACCTCAGTCCTAACCTTCTGGTGGATACCGTGAGAATCGGTGGAGAAAACCCTCTTCCGGTTTAGATTAGAAATAGATTTTAGTCAGTCGGCAAGAAACCACGACAGTGGTGAGTCGTGTTATACACGCTCCGACTCGATCTGCACAGGTAGTCTGGTGGGGGATTTCAAGAATAAAATATGATCAAAATAAATCGAAGTCTTGTGTTATTATCTAAAAACTACCAATGACACAGGGCTTCTGATAAAGAGAAATCCTCAATGGAAGACCAGACACGAAGTCCCCAAGACGAAGTCCAGATGCTAGAAGAGACCTAGAAGAACTTAAGATATCCAAGACGCTAGAAGAAGAACCTAAGATATCAAAGACCCCAAGAAGAACAATAGAAGTAAGAAGTAATGAGAAGGGTATACAACAATAGCTGACTGATATGATTTTTATCTAAAAATAATAAAATTCACAATAAAAGAAAATTTCTCATTTTTGCCTTTACTAAACCAAAAATTATAACAGGCAAACTATTCTTTTAAAAATAAGTTAATAATACCAGTTTTTTTGGTTAATGTTTGATAAAAAAATATGTTTTACTACTCCTTTTTGTTTTTATTACTTAGACTAATTATGTGCCAAAAAAAAAGTTAATTTGTATAGGTGAGTGATTCACAGAGGAACCATTTTTCTACATGGCTAACCATATCAATTCACACAATTAATTCTGTGCAGACTTCTGGTGTGTTCCACAAATCATTGGTCACAAGGCCAGTTGCTTCCATTACCAATGAAGCCATTCTATTATCACAAGGTTAATTGGCCCATCTTCACAATCAACTATTTTTATCTAAGGCTGCAGAATCTTTGGGACTAATAGTAATTCTCTGTCATTTCATCAGACTTAAATGTTGGCTGCCTGTCTCTTCTGTTTTATTGTAAGGCATACATTATTAAAGATAACAGATAAGAATTTTTCATAAGCTTCTCTTTTTGTATCTGGTGTCTCAGTGGAGGATCAAAAATTATGTAAGAATCATCTAAAGTTCAAATTGTTCATAAATAATAAATGAATTTTGAGTATTTTTATCTGAAATAGTGAAAACTTAAAGTCCACTACTTTAAAAGGGTTCATAGAACTTTGTTAAAGTGTTTTGTTGTATATTCTGCCTTGTGTTGCCATTTCTGTTGCATGTTTTAAAGGAATTTTTAAATTCTTCCTCTTAATTCCTAATTTTTTGATTCTCAGTTGTTTTCATTTAATCAAAACAGTATCTGAAGTTTTTTTACAATTAAATTATGAGTAGATAGATATTAACAGGCTGATATAGATAGATATTAACAGGATAGATAGATAGATAGATAGATAGATAGATATTAACAGGCTGATATAGATAGATATTAACAGGATAGATAGATAGATAGATAGATATTCACAGGCTGATATAGATAGATAGATAGATATTAACAGGCTGATATAGATAGTTAGATATTAACAGGCTGATATAGATAGATAGATAAATAGATAGATAGATATTAACAGGCTGATATAGATAGATAGATAGATAGATATCAACAGGCTGATATAGATAGATAGATAGATAGATAGATAGATAGATATCAACAGGCTAGATAGATAGATAGATAGATAGATAGATAGATAGATAGATAGATAGATAGATAGATAGATAGATAGATAGATAGATAGATAGATATTAGATATAGATAGATAGATAGATATAGATAGATATCAACAGGATAGATAGATAGATAGATAGATAGATAGATAGATAGATATAGGATAGATAGATAGATAGATAGATAGATAGATAGATATCAACAGATATAGATAGATAGATAGATAGATATCAACAGGCTGATATAGATAGATAGATAGATAGATATTAACAGGCTGATATAGATAGATAGATAGATAGATAGATAGATATAGATAGATAGATAGATATTAACAGGCAGATAGATAGATAGATAGATAGATATTAACAGGCTATAGATAGATAGATAGATAGATAGATATTAACAGGCTGATATAGATAGATAGATAGATAGATAGATATTTAACAGGCTGATATAGATAGATAGATAGATAGATAAATATTAACAGGCTGATATAGATAGATAGATAGACATTAACAGGCTTAATATAGATAGATTCTTCTTTTAGGCATATCTTATGAATGTAACATAACTTGAGCCTATGATACTTTTTATAAGCTTCTATTTTCCTATCTGGTGTCTCAATGTCGGATTAAGATTATGTCAGAAATTTAAAAACTATAAGACATGAAATATATATATATATATATGAAAACAGTTAACTGAATTCAAACCATCTGTCCCTTGTTTAAAATTGACCTTGTGTTATATCCTGCCCTTGGCAGAGGGGTTGGGTAAATACATACTTCCTCAAAAATACAAATTAAAAATCAGATATATAAATATAAAAATATTTTTCTTTTTCTTTTTTTTGTAATATACAGAATCAGATTCCCATGAGAAAATATACTACATTATGATCCTTGTTAGGGTACATTTAAAATAAACTTATATTCCAACAAAAGTTTTGGACAGATGAACAAAGAGATTAATAGAAAAGTCACTGTTCATTATATATATTTACCAACCCCTCCACATGAGTACGATGTGATGCATGGTCAATTTCTTAAGCAGAGTTTAACAGGTTTGAATTCAGAATTTTCCTTCTCCTAGACTGGTTGCCCTACCAGGGTTAACAAGATGAACAAAGAAACTAATGGAAAAGTCACACTGTTCATTATATAATATATAATGTGTATACATACAGACACATAAAGACAACTTTCTGTTTGAAATATGTGTGAAGTAGAACTATAAGCTTCTCTTATGGAATGTTTTTTCATTAAGTTTATTATCATAAAAGTTGTAGAGTATAGAACTGCACATTTTGGGAGGCTGCAAAATGCAAATGTTATCCAGTGGGTTGGCAAGGCCCAAAAAGAATGTTCTGTTTGGTGCTGAAAATTAAACTTTTAGTGGAAGTTAAAATTGTGGGATACTTTTATTTTCCTATCTTATCATTGGTTTTTATTTTCTTATTCTATTATTGCTTTTAGTTTTTAGTTTTGTATTTTATCATTTTTTTTTTAACTTTATTAATCCCCCAGAAAACACTTGCCAATGGTTTTCTATGAGATGCAGGATTTACAAAGTAGCTTATAAACTTGAGCTTATATAATAAATTGTTTTTCTTTTCTTTTTAATGGAACAGTGTTATTTTTTAAAATTAAAAAAATTGCCAATAATCCTGCTGTTCACTCTGTGAACTTCTTGATAGAAACTAATGAAACTTGCTTTCTTCACCTCTATAAAAAACATTTGGCTCTCCTCACTCAATGTTCAAGAGATCTTTTATCAGCTTTTGTAACATTAAAACCTGTATAAGACAAAGAATAAAGGACCCTTAATCTTGAAATCAAAAGAGAAGAGAGAACTTTATTTATTACCCTTAAGTGTTTGGCTCCTAAAAATGGGAAATTTTATATTTAAAGCTCCAGTGTATTTGAAAGATTCAAGTCACTGTTCGGATTTTCTCAGAAGAACACAAAATAAAGAAGTCCAGAATCTTAGGAAAAAAAAAGAAGAATTAAAAAAGTTCTGATATTTATCTACTTAACACTTCTGGATACTTTGGATTTCTAACTTTAGTCTGAGATCAGAGAAAGGTCAAGATCCGATTCCTTTTTCCTCTATCATCTGATTATCTTTTATTTATTTTTTTTTTTTCAGTTCTATTTGTCTGAATATTTCTTTAAATTAAGGAATTTCTCACTTATCAATGAAGACTTTTAAATTCTTTCTCTTTGAAGTTCTCTATCAAAAAAGTAAATGCTACAAAAAAAAAGATAAATAAATAAATAATTAAAATGAAAATAAATAAAATTACAAATTAATGTTGTTGTTTTTTTCTGTTAAATATTTTGCTAGATTTTATAAAGATTTTGTAGTCTTGCTGCTGCAAAATTGATCAAAACCAAAATGTAAAAAGTAAAACAAAAACAAAAAAAAAACATTTCATGTCCAACAGTTAAAGTATCAGAATCTCTGATAAGAAATGGATATGTCTTTAGACTAAAGCAATTTAACTCTTTGAAAACCAAATCTTTCATGTTATTTTATTGTAAATATCATAAGCCTAATATTTCATGGTCATGTTAGTTTATATAAGATATATTAATAATAAAAAGATTAATATATATCAACCATTTACAAGTATCATTTTAATTAAATTTTAATGGACTACCTTTAAACAAAGATGTTTTCAATTTGGAGCAAAGTTTGTGTGTTTATGAATTTTTTCATTGCATGTCATGAACTGCTCATCCACCTGGGCTCTATCCTTAAGCATCACGGGTCGCCACCCATGGCCAACAGGTGGCCCCATTGGGGGAATCTTACCCCTCTACAGAGGTGCAGTTGGTGCATTCTAACGCCCCAGACGACAGGGCGGTAGTGACAGAGGTGTTGGATGAATAAATACATATAAAATGAGTATAAATAAAATTATGTCATGAGCAAACATATTATTAGGCTGGGTTCTTCATGAGAATTACTTGGCTATATCTATCTCTTCATAAAGTAACATGTGACAGAGTCTACTCAATTACATGGTACCAAAAGCAAGAAGTAATTACTAACCTTACCTATTGGAAAAGGTGGATTCAGCTAAAGGCCTAAGTGCAAAGTGAACCCAAACTAACTCAGCCAACCAATTCTGTTTTCCATAATGTTAGGTCAACTCAAAAATTTCATTTAACCAACCAGACTTACACTAAAACAAGTAAAAGAGAAAAAGATACAAAATAACTGACATATCTTTAAAATCAGGAACAAAAAATAACTAATTCCCAAATTCTGTTATATATTTTGGTCTCAAGTAACCACACCCTGTGGAAAAGATTTAGATCTTACAGTGAAATAAATTAAACAAAAAAAATTCAGTCAAAACTTAAGCACTAAAAAGAGAAAGAGAAAACAAAAATATTTATAAAACTTTTGGAAACATTAAGTTTTCAAGATTGTAAAAAGTGAAAAAAATTAAAATAAATTTTCATACTTAAAAAGTTGGAAATAATTTTTTTTTAATGTTCAATAACAAATACACCCAATATCTCAAAAAATAAAAAAAAATAAAAAGGTCTTATAACTTATTGTATTGGCTGCCATATATATATTTACAAACTCCTCCGCACGAGCAGGATACGACACAAGATCAATTTCTTAAGCAGAGTTCAACAGGTTTGAATTTAGAGTTTTCCTTCTCCTGGACTGGTTACCTAGCCATGGTTAAAGAACCCAGTCTGCCCTGCTATTTACCCATAGATGGAGGGAGAGTAGGATTCATACCTTTCCCAAGGGTACTAGCGCTAAGTGAAATGCAATTAACACGTCCAGGATTTGAACTCGCGGCGACAAGACCATTACACCACGCGCTTCCTATTGCCTGTCATATAAGAGGCCAGTTAATATGTTCAATATGATATCCACTGGTGGATTGTGTTATATATTTTGTTAGTGTAAATCAACTCACTGGTGGGTTGTATTGCACTGAATGGGTTAAGAATTAAAATCTATATCAATATTATATAGCATCCAATCCACTGGCATTATGACTAGATAGATTAATTAAATGTTTTTTTAATGGCATGTTACCCTATTTGGGGTTATTTTATGCCTAGAGGTTAGGGAATTGAATAGATTGTATGTTTATGTTTACATTTTTTGTGTAATGTTCTTTTTTTTTTACACATGGTTATATGATATCAAATATTAATATATAATACAAATAATTTGCAAACAGATCTATTTGATCCATAAATGGGAACCTAACAAGTACTACTGCTCTGAGTAAGAGTAGACTCAGGGATAATGGCAATGAAGCAGTACTATACACTCCCTCAAGTTCCAGAACTGTAGCCTCACCACCTAGATGCAGTTTAGTATCATACACGAGACACTTGTTTGTGGGAGTTGGGTCTTACCTAACTTGCAGAGGATACTGTCAACATATCATAAGCCCTGCTGACAGTGGGTCTTACCTAACTTGCAGGATACTGTCAACATATCATAAGCCCTGCTGACAGTGGGGTCTTACCTAACTTGCAGAGGATACTGTCAACATATCATAAGCCTGCTGACAGTGGGGTCTTACTAACTTGCAGAGGATACTGTCAACATATCATAAGCCCTGCTGACAGTGGGGTCTTACCTAACTTGCAGAGGATACTGTCAACATATCATAAGCCCTGCTGACAGTGGGGTGCAGAGGATACTGCTGACAGTGGGGTCTTACCTAAGTGCTGACATACCTAACTTGCAGAGGATACTGTCAACATATCATAAGCCCTGCTGACAGTGGGGTCTTACTAACTTGCAGAGGATTAACTGCTGACAGTGGGGTCTTACCTAACTTGCATACTGTCAACATATCATAAGCCCTGCTGACAGTGGGGTCTTACTAACTTGCAGAGGATACTGATCCTGCTGACAGTGGGGTCTTACCTAACTTGCAGAGGATACTGTCAACATATCATAAGACCTGCTGACAGTGGGGTCTTACCTAACTTGCAGAGGATACTGTCACATATCATAAGCCTGCTGACAGTGGGGTCTTACCTAACTTGCAGAGGATACTGTCATATCATTGACAGTGGGGTCTTACTAACTTGCCTTGACAGTGGGGTCTTACCTAACTTGCAGAGGATACTGTATCATAAGCCCTGCTGACAGTGGGGTCTTACCTAACTTGCAGAGGATACTGGTCATAAGCCCTGCTGACAGTGGGTCTTACCTAACTTGCAGAGGATACTGTCACATATCATAAGACCTGCTGACAGTGGGTCTTACCTAACTTGCAGAGGATACTGTCACATATCATAAGCCCTGCTGACAGTGGGGTCTTACCTAACTTGCAGAGGATACTGTCAACATATCATAATGACAGTGGGTCTTACCTAACTTGCAGACATATCATAAGCCCTGCTGACAGTGGGGTCTTACCTAACTTGCAGAGGATACTGCCTGCTGACAGTGGGGTCTTACCTAACTTGCAGAGGATACTGTCAACATATCATAAGCCTGCTGACAGGGCAGCATTATGACTGGAGTGATATTTATTGAACCTTCAATCAACAGTTATAAGGAATTGATGTGTTGCACTGAGCATTTGTCTTCTCAAATATCTGTGTAAAGTTTGTATCTTATATGTCAGCAAATGAGTTACTTTAAATAACAATAAGATCATGTAACCAAACTTGTTTTTCCCTTTTATAAATATTATATCTTAAGAAAGAAAGAACTGCTATCATGGATTTTAGCAGAGATTTCAAATGATCTTCATTCTAATTATGAATATTTCTTTAAATATTTGCTGCTGTTGCTGTTATTGCTGATCTGATGCAAATAGAAAGATTATTTCAAAAGAAAATTAGGATTCATTTTTAATTTAGTTTTTGTTAATTCTGAATGCTAATGAACCAATTAATATTTCAAAGCTACAAAAACTTTTTTTTTTTTGTTGTTGTTTTTATTATTTTGTAAATGTAGCAGTAGCGCTATAAGGAGGAAAAAAGACCTAAAATCTAATAAACTCTCAAATGAACCTGATTTTTTAAAAACTAAAATTAATATTCACAGATTCAGGATTTGATTAATTACATAAAATATTAACATGCCAGTTAAATTTATGCAAAAAAGAAAAATTAATAATAATCAAATTAAAGAAATAGAAATAACAAACTTGAAAAAATAAGATGAAGGACTAAATTCTAAAGATTTTACAAGAAAGAGCTTGATAAAAGTGATAGCATTTATTCCTTTTGGATGTCAAAAACTATAAAGGTGAGTCAAAAGTTTTGCAATATTGGCATTTAAAACGCAAAGTGATACTCTGCATATGGTGGAATTATGGGGGGGGTTAATTCACAATGAGTTTATTCTAGGCAGTTGAACCATCAATGCCATCTGTACTCCCACCAGCTGGAGTGAATGTATGTCATATTGTGAGGCAAAAATACTCGGCATTGGTTAACAGAAAGCAAGCTCTTCTGCAGCAAGATAAGCCAAGACCTGGAATAAACTTCAGGAATTTGAGGGGATTAAAGTGATGCCACAGCCAAGATATAGTCCAGATCTAACTCGCTCAGATTATTACTTGTTTTGATCCATGGCTCACAATTGTTCAACAACCAAGAGGAGGTGGAAGATTTGGTGAAGAGCTTATTGCCTCAAAGAACAAGAAATGGTATCAGCATGGGATCAAAGAACTGGCAGAAAAGATGGCTTCAGACGGTGCAAAATGATGGCCTTCATTTTAAATACTAGGCTGCTTTTGTTTTAACTTGAAGAATAAAAGAATTTACCAAATATTGCAAAATTTTGAAGCATCCTACTTACTATAAATCCAAAATGGTATAAAAATAAGAAGATCTGAGATAAATATCAAAAATTCAAAATAATCAATTTGACCTGATGTATAGATCTAAAAGCAAATAGCAATTTGCGAATCTAAACTGATCTAGATCAGTTTGATAGCAAAGTCCATTGAAGTTAAATTTTTACAAGTGGTCAATATTACTGAATTGGTTAGAAGGCAGAAACTGGAATTGATCAAGTGTGTTTAATATTCAATACCTTACTAAAACAATATGTGAGAGAATGCAAGAAAGAGTGAATATGAAAGAAAGAGAAAGGAAAGACCAAAGAGAGAGAGGAAGATATTTATTTATGATGTTGGGGGGGGGTGAATGTAAAAGATAAAAGTAGGAGTGCACAAAAGGAGAAGGAGGAGAAGATTATATAATTCAGAGAAGAAAGGGGCATATGGTAGTTTGAGAATGAAAATGTTATGATTAATTGATTTTAACAGCATATGAACTTGTCAAGCGTATTTAAGAGTTTAAGGAATTGTGCTCTTATTGAATATAAATAATTTTTAAACATATCTACTTGACCCATAAAGTGGACCTCAGTGTAATGGTAATGAAGGGGTATTCCACATTCCCTAGAACATGAACCTCACCATCAGATGCAATTTAATGTCATACCCAGGACACCCGTTTTTGAGGGAGTCTTCCTCTTCTGCAAAGGACACAGTGTAAACCTGCTGACAAGGCAAAAGAAAATGTTAATAAAGAGAAAGTATGCTTAAAAGTGAATTAAGAAAAGGTGAGACTCTTAAGAAAAAGGTGAGACTCATAAAAAAAGAGACAATTTCATAATTTAAAGATTGTATGTTCATGTATGGGTATTTGCCTTATACCCCACAAGGCCTCGTTTTAACGTGGGCCAACCCACAAGCCAAAGCTCATTGGTGGAAAGAACAATTGTATGTTCATGTATGTCTGTATGTCAATATTCCCATATTGACATACAGACATACACATTAATAAATATACAAAAATAAATGATAATAAAAAGGTTTTATCAGTAAAAAAAAAAAAAATATCTGACCATTTAACACTAGAAGGAGCCTGATTAGCTCAGTTTGTAGAGCATTCACTAGGAAACATAAGGTTCTGGATTCAATACTGACCCTAAAATAATATTAGAATTCTTCTAAGTTATAGCTGTGTCAGTACTACCATATGGTTGCACCATATGGACTTTAACAAAGCGCGTGGAGGCACATGGATTCGTCGACCCCAGTTCAATTCCTGGACGAAGCTGTTTACATTTCACATGGCGCTAATACCCTTGGGAAAGGTATGAATCCAATTTTCCCTCCAGCTATGGGCAAATAGCAGGGCAGACTGAGCTCTTTAACCATAGCTAGGTAACCAGTCTAGGAGAAGAAAACTCTGAATTTAAACCTGCTAAATTCCGCTTATGAAATTGACCTTGTGTCACATCCTGCTCATGCGGAGGTGTTGATCCATTCATGAATTTGGGTGATTCCATTCCTTGAGTTCTGATTGGCTGCTTGATTTGAATGATATTGTGGAGTTTTATAAATACCCTGTCATTCTGCAGTAGACTTTGCAACTATTCGGGTTTGTATTGGGTTACAACCATTGGTTGCCATGTCTTCCCAATTCGACGGTAATTGGAACTTTGGTTATTCTTCACTCTGACATTACTCCATGTACTTTGAGATTTGAAAAGTGAAAGTTTTATATTGAGACAATTAAATCATATCTTGAAGCTCCATACTCCCAAGAAAACCACTCCACATATTCCTTTTTAACAGTCTGAAGAAAATAATGCCTGAAATAAGATGTGAGTGTATTTTCATTGGGGGGGGTGCTGTGAAAAACATATCTATCTTTCCTTCCTGATATAGAGAACAAGTGATAAGTTTTCTTTGAACTTTTTGACTCCACTGAGACCTAAACTCTGTAACAATTACTTACCATTTCATTTGTCACAGATTAATACCAAAATACATCTAAGAAAGAAATTATTTCCTTTGAGACTAACATATCATATTTACCAACCAACTGTTGATGAACTTGAAGAATTTTTTCCTGTATGAAAAGTTTTTCTATCTTCTTCTTGAAGAGTGATGCCAGTTGTAGCATTTACATCAAACATTAAAAGAAGTTCATGATTTGTCTCTTCTTATGAATTAAGCTCAGAACCCTTTTTTTGGTTTCTAGTTGTAATTTCAACATGCATACTGTCTTTATCTTCTGCAAACCTTTTTTTGACAGAAGCAATATTACTGGAAAAACTATTTTGAATATTTATATCGAATAATAATATTTTATACAGAATTATACAGTTTCAAATAAATATTTTTATTTAATAATAATTATTTGTTTGCAAAAAGTTAGCTGATTTCAAGTAACTAATTATAAAAATCCTTAGTAAACAATTATAGCTTCAGGTAACTATTCTTAATACAAATAATTAAAATACAGTTATATGGTAACAAGTATTATTATCTAATACAAATAATTTTAAAAATAAATATTGACCCATATATTGGACCCTAACAGGTACTACCAGTCAGGGTCAGAGTGGTCCTGGAGTAATGCCAATGAAGATGTAGTCCACACTCTCCAGAGCTCCAGAACTGAAGCCTCACCATCAGATGTAGTTTAGCACTACCATTTTCACATTCATGTAAGATGCTAGTTTGGTATTAACCGATTCAAATTTTCTGCTAAAACAAAATAAATATTTAGTTTTATGAGAATATAAACAGAACCTCAGATTGCTACTGGTACCATGAAATGCAGTCCTACTTGCTATATATGGTTGAGTAATCAATAACTAAACCAGTTCTTTTACCAGTCGTACCTGATGTGGGTTATTAGACCTGTTCAAAAATCAAATTTGACACTTTTCTACTATTGCGGGCTTAATATCTTGAGGTCCAATGAGGCAAAGGTTCCTGACATTTTACCTCAAAATGGTTGTGATTTTCGGCTTTTCTAGGTCAAAAAGCATGGGAAACCGTGCAGGAGGGTATATGAAAAAAGGAAAAAGTTGATTTTTGAAATAGGTCTAGTGGGTTATACTTAAACACCCAGCAGACATGTACCATTAATTCAATTACTGCAGTTTTATGGCTCAACTGTAATTCAAATGATAAACATTTCTGTTTTATTGTGATTGATGGCAACTCTGTTTTATCTGTGGATCTAGGCATCAAATATTCATTTCTTCCTACAAGCAATTAGTGCCCAATAGTCCAAGAGCCATTTCAGATTTTTTTTTCTCTCTCCTCCCTTAAAATGGCAAATCAAGTTATTATTGATGAAGAGCTTTACTAATATCTTTGTGAAAGATATTAATCAATGAAGCTTAGATTTATCATCTGATAGTGAAGAAGATTTTACTAACGAGGTCATCACAATTGATTATTTCTTGGATAACAAACACACCAACAACTTTTTCAGTAATCTGGAGATGAATTTCTGCAAAATTTCATTAACATATGCATTAGTTTCTCAGACAATTTGTAAAATTATTCCAGCATTTTGAATGGATTCAAAAAATCTCTAAAATATTAGCAGGATTAGTAATCTTTACTTTAACACTTCAAGTGCCAATTAAAAGATTTTTAAATTCCTTCAGATAACTGACCACTCGGCTTTTGAAGTACTTGTTTGTATTTATTCATTATCCAATAAATCGTCTTTTCAACTGAATGCTTGTGTGTATAAATGGCTAGCAGTTAATGACCTAAAATGACCCTTGTATTTAGAGAATGGCAACATAAGGGATCCCTGACTTGAGAGTCAAGGATCTCTTATGTTGCAATACCTGAGTTAGACTCAAAGTAAAATTAGAAATACTGAAATCTTTAATATTGTAATTACTTGAATTAGGCACCTATATTTCCTTTTTTTTCTCTTTCTTTTTGTCTTTTTAGTAAAATGGATGTTTTAAATGATAATTTCTTTCAATTATATTTTAGCAAGAAAGTTGTTTTCAAATTTAAAATCTATCATTGCTTTGAATATCTTTTTCAACTAATGATTAATATAGATATTTGATAGAAGAAAAATAAAAATATAATGCATTATTTTTTAAATTCAATGAATGGAAAAGTCCAACCTGATATTATTTTGGTAGCTGTTTTTACTATGAAGTTTTTTTTCCAAAAACATTGAAATATCTTTTAAAACTTTCAGTTTTTATTTCTTCAGTTAAATGAAACAATTACTTTAAATTTTAATTAGACAAAAAAATAACTGAATTAGTCACTTAGAATTTTAAAAATTCTTTTTTTTTCTAAATTACTGAATCATGCTATTATTTTTTTTAAAACACTTTTGTTTTTAGTTTTAAAATCCTACCAATTTGAGATTCAAAACAGCTCATCTTTTGTATAGTGAGGAAACTAAAACTAAGGAATAATTTAGTATAACTTTTGTGTCATTAAACTAAACAGCAAAAAAGCCTTTAGAAGACAAACATCCATTCACTCAGCTTTAGTATAATAATAAATATATATCTAACAAAGATATCAGTTCCAGCAATTCACTGTCAGGACGCAGCTAGCAGTGAGTCACAGTTAGACACAAGGGTGGGGTTAAGAGTTGACCAATGGTGAAGTTTCATCCACCATCCATATCACTAAACATGGGGGTCTATTTTACTGATTGAAAGCAAAAGTGTCAGATATGCCAACCCAACAAGTCATCAATAAAAACAACCATGTGACCTTATTATCAACTTTGTTTTCTTTATTCTGATGTAGATTCAACAATTTCCAATAAAACTGGCAGCCATCTTTTTAAAAAACAAACAAAATGGCAGAAAACAGTGAGACTGCACAGGCCACTGGTCTGTCACATAAATATAAATTGTTTTTTTTTTAAATATTATGCCAATAACAAGATTGGTTCCAACATTATTATTAGGGTATTAGTATGCTTGGAAGTAGGACCAATAATAACATCAGTATATCTGTGATATACTAACACAAAATACAGCTAAAGGAAAGACTCATTTAACGTTTTATAAATATGCCATACATACCAGTGGTATTAAAAGAAAGAATATACAAATATGTCCCTAGAGATGAAAATATGCATATATTGTTCCATGAACAAGCAGTATGTGGATGGGGGACAAAAATTGAAAAAAAATTACTTGATGAGTGTAAGTTTTTGGCTTTACCATCCCCTATCAGGGTAAGAGATGTCTATACTGTTTAAAGAAAATAAGCAGAAAGAAGTCGAGAATGGGTTTCTAGGACTGTTATGTGACACCTCATGAGACCCACAACAGACATGCACATTCTCTAAGGGAGATAATTTTTGTCTCTCAACAAGGGTAATAATAATTACCCCCCAATCCCCCCAGCTTTTTAGCTGCTCTGTTTTTATATTTTATCCTTAATTGCAAAACAATCAATTTTATTGATTGTATTATTTTATTTATACTTTATTTTCACTATTCATTAAATCAAAAGGAATCTTGAGGCAAAAAGATCTTCTTTGTGTATGGAATCAAATGCCTCAAAGAAATCTACAGAGGACAGAATATAGCAAATACTTCTAGCATAAGGTTTTCCAAAGGAAACTGTATCTATTAATAATGGAGATTCACTTCCAGTTTTTGTCTGTAACAAAAACTGCGTCACTGCTTATGTCACACTACGTAAAAATGTCATAACATAGAATAAATACACTCAAAATTTGAACATGCAATGTTAGACAGACCTCATTGGTTTTTTTAAACAAGTTTTAATAAATACATACCTGGTATTATCTATCTATATATAATTTGTTTTATTTTAATATGTACTCAAAGTTATCAGAACTAAGTTTCCATTTCAAATTTTTTATTTTTTTACTTCTTTAATAAATTTGATGATTTTACTTTACTTATGATACAAACTCTCTGATATTAAATTTTCAACTCCCATCCCCTCAGGAAATAATTTATTTTACATCGCCCAGAGGGCGTTTTTTTATTTTGCTAGTAGTTATAATGTAATGATGCTTTACAAGGTTATGAAGGCCATGATTCACTGATGGCAACACTGACTACATTGACATTATCAAGGGAGTCTTGCAAGGAAATATTGGCAGAAACATTTCTATTCATAATTTACCTAGATTACATCCAATGAAAGGGTCAGGTTAGCTCAGTCGGTAGAGCGTTCGGCTAGAAACCATGAGTTTCTTAGTTCGATACTGGCCCTCGCCAACTCAGCGTAAGAGTAGCACAGGGATCTGTGCGGTAAAGTAAGGAGCTGATGGTAGGTGTGGCGCTCCACCTCAGATGCCAAAAAACAATCTCCTTGGTCTAGCGCTATTGAAAAGGGGATAGACTCCTCGCAAATTGGCTGATACCGACTTTAGGCCGCCCTGATGACTTTACTTTTTACTTACGTCCAATGAACGCCAATAGAACTAATGAAGGAAAATAGTCTCACACTAAAAAAAGGCAAGAAACAAACAATATCCCACAGAAACTATTACTGGTGCAGACTATGTGGATGATCTAATGCTTCTTGCAAATAAACCTGATCACACCAAATCTCTGCTGCAATGAACAAACATAATTATGTATAAGTTAATCTCATGTATATAGGTTTATCATTAACCTAAGGAATTACTTTTTGAATACAAGAATTGCTCCTTTCTTATAAAATTATTATTTATGCATAGATTGATATCTATTCTTTGTCTAAAAAATACACATAAACATAAGTATATAGAGAGCACATAGTTGTCTGTCTTTCTTGCATGTGTGTAATTATATAATATCACATATATATATCTCACACTCATCCATATAAACAATTTTCTATATCATACTTACATTTATACATTTAACATACTTCAGAATATTATAATACAATTCACCCGTGTCCATTATGTTAGCACTCATTATAAAACCTTTTCCCACATTGGGAAATGAGATTTGTATATTCCAGACGACTTAATTGCTTTCATCCAACAACTTTCTCCCAATTTGGCCAACACACAAAACACATAATTCCTACGACTCATTATAATTCTGTGATAAATACAAAAATCAAATTATTTCTTCATTAATCTTGTGATCAACTTACAGTAATATGGAGATGAGTTGCTAGAGTTTGATTGCTTTAAGAAATGGTTAGACAAATAATATACAAACAATTACCAAGTAATTTATAAATACCAAAAAGAAGATTCAAAGCACCAAAGAATTACTTATTTTGGAAACAGTTAACTGAAGAATAATTAAAGTTGCAATTACCGTCGAACTGGGAAGACAAGGCAACAAACGGTTGTAACTTAAATACAAACCCGAATAGTCACATAGTCTACTGCAGAATGACAGGATATATTTAAGACTCCACAATGTCATTCAAATCAAGCAGTTAAGCAGCCAATCAGGACCCAAGGAATGGAATGACCCAAATCACCCAAATTCATGAATGGGTCATTCTTGATTTCTATATATACCAACTGTCTTGGACACTGCTTAAGTTGACTTAATTAGCTGCTGTTATTCACTTCAATATTAACTTGGAATTTCTTTGGAAAGAAGAATATCGATAGAATAAAAAAAAGTATTTCATGTTTTTATTGTCTGTTTGAAATTCTTTCTCGTCATCATCAAGTTGATAGCACAGATTACCCCCTCTCTCTCTCTCTCTCTCTCTCTCTCTCTCTCTCTCTCTCTCTCTCTCTCAGCCATCATTCATGGCAAGTCCTCTAGACAGCATTGACTGTCTGCACAGACCTGATGAATGTAAGTTGTTGCTGGTAGGCCAATGCTGGTGTATCCATGTGTAGTAGTCCATAGTTCAACCTTACATCTACAGCAATGTGTCCAGGATGTCTTGTTCATCTTAGATTGTTTGTGAAATGGGAGGCAAGTGGCTGTACAATTGCTGTTTTAAACAAAAGTTTCAGATTTCAATTCTATGTTCTAGTTACCAAACTATAACAATTTGATTGGGTAACTCAAATGGTGTAATGGTTAATGAGCTAGGCTAGCTGAAGATTGTTAGCTATTTTGATTCTCATACTTCTGGCCTTGTGCTAAACAAAGCTGTAACACTTTGAACAGAGAAATAATTAGCTGGTGAGTATGGAGATTTTATAATCACAAGAGTGTAAATTCATTAATAATGGATTGTCAAACTAACCTTTCTTTCTTTTCCTTTTTTGCTATTAGAGAATGTGATTCATGTGTTTTGGGGACTGAACACATTTTTCAAATGGTGAGAGAGAAAGAAAAGAAAAGGCAAAGAAAAATAAAAACAGAAATAAATGCATTTGTTTATTAGGGTCAAAGCCAAAACTTGCATCTATCAAAATAGGAATACAGATTTATATATCAACAAGGCCAAACAGAAACAGAAAATTGTGAACTCTTCAATTCTAGGATAGGCATGTGATAATGTTTGTTTTTTTATATGAAGTATTTGAAATTAATTTTGTTTAGTTTTTCTTCTCTTTATTGTTGCTTTTTCACCTTTAAGTTTTCAAATTGTTATATTCTGAAACCATTCAATTAAGCAGTTCTAATTCTTAAAATAGTTACAGAATCTATAATTGATTGACTGATTTAAATGGCATGTTAACCCATCAGGGGTTATTCTATGCCAAGAGGTTAGGGAATTGCATACATATGTTTATATTTACATTTTTTGTGTAGTTGTTTAAGATTTTTTGAACATCGTTATATGATATCAAGTATTCCTAATAAATTCCTATTTGCCCCTAATTGGGACCCTAAAAGGTACTACCACCCTGGATCAGAGAATGGAATCACCCAAATGCATGAGTGGACTGTTCTGAATTCTCATAAGTACCAGTTGTCTTGACACTGGTTCAGTTGTGCTTGCCCAGTCACATTGTTCAAACCAATAATAGACGGACTGACTGACTGACTGACTTCAATATTATGAAGAATATTTTCTTCCTTCCTTCAACAGTTTTTTCTTCTTCATTCCTCTTCTTTTTCATTGAATTTCTTTCTATTTTTTCATTTTTTTCTTTTTATATATTTTGTAATCTTTCCATCTTTTTTTCCTAACATTCAATTTTTCTTTCCATAATTCATTTCTTTCAAACTGTTTTCATCCATGTTTTCCTTTATCCTTTCTATCCTACATTTTTTCTTTCATCATTCCTTAAACTTTTCTTCATTTTCCCAAATACTTCCCTTTATTCTTCCTTTTTTTCTTCCCCTTCTTCCATTATATTTTTCCTTCCTTTATTCCATCTCAAAATTCCTTTTCCCATAGCTTTCCTTTGTTTTTCCCTATTATCCTTCCACTTCAAACTATATTGAATTCTCTTAGTCATTATGTAACTTGATACATTGATAAATGGAAGAGAATAAGTCAACAGTTTGAATGACTCATACTTGTTGTCCCTTACCAAGTCCACAGGGCAGTTCAGAACTGCCCTTTTCTTTTCAGTTATTTACTCAGATATTCAGAAGAGGCTTAGGGGAAGGAATATTAGGATGGTTTTTTGGAGGGTTTGTTTTAACAGACATTTACTCCAAGTCTTATCTCATGTACACATCTATTCTACTATTATCATTATTATTATCATTATTATCCTATTATTATTATTATTATTATTATTCTCCTTATGATTTTTCACACCAGTTTTAACTGGTGGTTTTTCACTCTCATTTCTCTCGGACTAAGTATTCAAGCTGATATTAACATGTACTGTGGTTGAAATGGTCTTGATTCTTCCTCTGACCTCCAATTCCTCCAGACACTTGAAGACCATTCCAAGTGCACCAACTACAATTGGTATTACCGTCACCCTTATATTGCACAGTTTTTTCAGCTCTCTAGCAAGATCAAATTAAAAAAAAATCTTTGCTTTCTTTTATTTTCACTTTGTGGTCCATTGGAATGGGTTATCACCATCATACATTCAGTTGTGCTTTTTATTTCAAATGTTATAATGGCAGATAGAAATTTTGAGGTTCTGGCAATTTTAAAATATCAAAGCTACTAAAGCTGCTCACACAATTTGATAAGTGGAAAGAAATGAAATAATATCTGACTGTAATTCCCCAAACTTGTTTAAATATTGTCCATTGAAATAAAACTGACAAGTTGACTCTATCAGTTATGAAATGCAAATTTGAATGATAGATTGAAATGCAAAGCAGAAAATAACTCAACCATCAACATAGGAAATCTTTTAGAAGAGCAAGAATCATTGAAAAATAACCCTTTACAGTCCTGGTCACATTTATTAGCACTTATGAAATTTCAGTATATAATATAGAATGTCTCTTGAAAACAAAAATGAATCTAGTGAAATAACCTTTGTCTATTGACAATACATGGTTGATAGTAAATGATAAAACAAGTTTATATAAATTTGGTTATTTTCTGTTTATTTCTGAAGATATAGTAAAAGAAATGAAAGGGTACCAATAATGGTAAGCATGACTATATAGTATTGCATACATATGTTTATATTTACATAGTTTACGTGGTGTAATGGTTAAAGTCATGGGAAATGGACTCGTCGCCCCGAGTTCAAATCCTGGATGTGGTAATTACATTTCACTTTATATCCTTGGGAAATGTATGAATCCTACTCTCCCTCCAGCTATGGGTAAATAGTAGGGCAGACAGGGCTCTTTAACCTTGGTTAGGCAACCGGTCTAGGAGAAGGAAAACTCTGAATTCAAACCTGTTGAACTCTGCTTAACAAATTAACCTTGTGTCATATCCTGCTCGTGTGGAGGGGTTGGTAAATATATATATATATAGTATTGCATAAACTTAGAAAGAAAAACCCTTCAAGAGTTTTCAAGATGTTCCCAATGTACTTTCAGTTGATACAAAAATGAAAATACTTTTGATACACCCCATTAGTTTACTTTCTCTTCCCCGCCCCCCTTGTAACTACCCTTTATCTACAATCAAGGATTGTGGCTAAAAAAAAAAACTAAAAAAAAAAACTAAAAAAACAGATAAATTCTATAAAAACAAGCAGTTGTAATAGTGAAGAAGCAACTCATCTCCCAAGGTGAATTGATCTTTTTAATAATTAACTATTCAAAGCATTTAGAGCTTGACTTTAGCAAGAATACAAATTATTCATGCAAAGGTATGTGTATGTGTTCAGTAATTTGTATGTACATGTATATAAATGTTTGTGTATATATTGTGAGATATAAAAATAGATTAAAAAAAGAAAACAAAAAATACATATGGAAATGTGCACATGGGAAAGCAAAAATTATATTAAAATATATTAAAAGTGTTTAAGATTATCATCATTGACTAATGGTGGTAATTTTATTTTTAAAATCTACTTTTAATGTAATAAGTTCAGATTAATTTTATTTTATAATTTTTTGTTTTTTGTTTTATAAATTTAATGTTTAAACTATTAACTTCAACTTCAGGACTTGAAATAATTATGCTAAAAATACAATTTGGGTGTCCTAATAGAGAAGAGTGTGAATATAAGGATGGAGTGAGAGAAAGCCAGAGTTAGAGAGGGATAGAGGAAGAACACAAATCAGAAGGGGAGGAGGAGGAGAAAGATGAAACCAATAGTGATTATGAAGGTATGGCAGCTCAGAAGCCTCACTCTGAAAGAAAATAACTACCAAATTTCTTGGTGAGATCTAGACGATGATTGACAATGACCCAGCAAGTCAATCAGGTCAGAACACAGAGGGAAAAAGATAAAAAGCAGATAGTGAGATCAGCAAGAGTCAGAGAGATGGAAGGAATAAATTGGTAGACATACATACATAACATTTGCACATAAGTTCAAAGATTTGTTTATAAAATTTTTTGTAATATGAACTAAAACTGAAATATTAAACTGACACCTTTTTTTTCTATAGCTACAATCCATCTACTGATTAAATCATTTATTTAAAGTCTGAATGACAAAAATCTATTTGCATTTCCACTGTCATGAATTGATGACAAAAGATATTTCTAAGTGTTTTCATTTTCTTAATATTTGCAGCATTTGAAACACCTGCAAGGAAAACTAATCAAAAACTCGGGACAAAATAATGAGTTAACCTTCTTTATAGTTTCAAAGTCATTTAGAATTCAATTGGTTTTTACTTGCAGCAAATGGGATCTGAAAAGCAAAATATGCAAAAGAATAACTAAATTCAAAATAACTTCAGTTTTTTAGTTTGTTTGTTTTTTTTTTTCATTAGGTATCAATTTTCAAAACAAAATTTTCCAGTTTCATAAAACTGCACTAACAACTTTGTGGGAAATGCATCAGCGAAGCATGAAATATTTACTTGTGTTTTCTGCCTTCTAATTTAAAACCCGTTCTTTTAAACAAGATTTTTTTTTTTCACTTTGCATAAATTGGTTTTACTGACCTAACTACACAATATCAGGTTTTTAATAACACAACCACTTTTCACAAACTCTCTTTGCTAAATGTTAATCATTCAATAAAGAAGTAATTTACGAAAAGTTAGTTTATCAAAAGACCAGGAATCACGTTCATCATTGTACATTCATATTTACATTTTTGTGAAGTTTTTTCTTAAAAGGTTTTTGCAGTTATATGATATCTAGTATTCCTATCTTAATATTAATAATTTATACATAATTATTTGGTTTCAAGTAACAAATAATAATAATCCCAAGTAAATGATTTAACAGTTCTACTTGATCCATTTATTGGATCCTATCAGGTACTAAAACTCTGGGTCAAAGTGGATCTGGGAGTAATGGTAATGAAGGAGTACTTCACACTCTTCAGATCTCCAGAACTGGAGTCTCACCACCAGATTCAGTTTACCCATGGCACCCCTTTATCTTTTTTTGGCAGGGGTGGGTCTTAACTCTCTCTCTATACAGTTAGCATATTCTAAGCCCCATCAACAGAGTTAGAATAGGATTGAAGAACATACTTGAATATTAAAAACATGAATTGCTTGTGTTACTTGAGTTGCTGAGAAACTAACTGCCTATGTCACACACATTTGACACTCCTTTTTTCATATGGATTTTATACATGATGAAGGCTGTAGAATGGATTGGCTGAATTATTTTGGTAACAACAAGAGAGATAAAAAGAATGGATTCAGAAATTTGAACAATACCTGAAAATAATTTCTCAAAATTACAATATGTATCATTCTAAATTTAATCTAATTTTTTTTCTCAAAGTGCCGATTTACCTTTACTAAAAACAAATAAGAATTTACTGGTGTTGATTAACACTTGGCTAGTAAGATTACAATTACAACTCCCACCAAATTTGTCTGTCAGTTTGTTTGGCTTTTGTTTTTTTATTTTTTTAACAAACAAGTAAAGAACTTACTGAAAAGTTTAAATACAACCAAAACGTTGCTTATTTTAATTAGATTCCAATATTTTTTTTTTTTTTTTTCAAAATTGATTCTGATGAATTCAATGTTAATAACATTCACTTAAAGACCGATTTTGGAGGCTATTAAGCTCAGTGTCAAGTTACATCCTATTCATAGAATTTACTTATAATCAACTGCAAATCAATAAACAAATAAAGAGAAGTACTCAATAATTATCATTCCATAGTTATCTCCCTTGAGAAATTAATAATCAGTTTGAGCATGAATATAGACCCACACTATGAAGTTGGAAAATCATTAAAATATACCATTTTTGCTGTGTTAGAGTAACACACATACAATATGAAAGGATTATAATA
This sequence comes from Doryteuthis pealeii, assembly GCA_023376005.1. Taxonomy (NCBI): domain Eukaryota; kingdom Metazoa; phylum Mollusca; class Cephalopoda; order Myopsida; family Loliginidae; genus Doryteuthis; species Doryteuthis pealeii. The sequence goes on along the minus strand of CM042146.1, from coordinate 117,517,406 downwards.
TAGATGCTATTCCAGTTTGTTTTGTTTGTTTTTTACTTTGAAGCTACCTTGGATTTTACAAGTAAAAGGAAAGAAATCATTCCTTATCGTGAGTTAAAAGCAATTTTCCTTTTTCTTGAAATACAAAGGCAGTAATGAACATCATTAACATAGTAAGATATTCAAGCTCTGACTTTATGATCTCTTGGCCAATGCTCTGCAACTGAATAAATATTACAAATGCTTAAATTGATGTTTAATGCATTTTACGTTGATTTAATTTTGGAAAATGTCAGCAAGTTAATTCTTTGTGAAAAACATCTGCATTGATAAATGGAGAAAACCCTAAGCTTCAATTTAAGAAATGTTCCACAAACCCTCAATAAAAATTATGCAATTAAGAATTTACTTTGGTTTCAACAAATCATTAAAAAAAATAATTGGAAAAGTTTCTAATTTAATAGCAATTTGTCATTTCCTTTAAGTCTAAAGTATTATTACAGTCAAAAGTAGAGAGAAATCATTTCATTTCAAAATAGGTGAAATAGGGTCTTTCAGAAAACAATGATTATCTGAGAAATTAAGTCCGTGATGCTTAAGGATAGAACCCAGGTGGATGAGCAGTTCATGACATGCAATACTCCACTTTGGCCCTATCTTGTGCTAGACGGGCGGTCGGAGAGGCCCCCTCCGATTAATCGGCTGGTCACGTCAAGCACCTATATGATTTTCCCAACCCTATTGCCCTTATGGCAAGCCACAACCCTTTTTATCATATGGGTGCTAGAAGGCAGTGGCTGCGGGTCTACATGTCCTGAGAATGATGTTAAACTCTATCTGATGGTGAGGTTCCAGTTCTGGAGGTTTGGGGAATGTGGAGCACCCCTTCATCACCATTGCACCCTGGTTCACTCTAACCCAGAGTGGTAGTACCTGTTAGGGTCCCATCTATGGGTTAAATAGAAAAATGTATTTATAAAAAAATTGTATTATCCATTAAGAATTGATTTATTTCAAAACTTTATCGGCATTAAATGACCCACTGAGGTTGATATGCCGTAAAACAAAACCAACCAGAAATTAAGTAAAAGATATTAGTAGAATAAGGTGAACAAACTACCAGAATTATTTGTGAATAAGAGACACAAATTTTCTAGACTTTTCAGTTCAAAAGTTAGGGTTGCATATTATACATGAGAACTATATAGTATATAATTAACTTTTTCCAGTTACCATATTCAGGACAAGATGACCAAAAGTAAGTTATATCTATAATCTAGACTAATGTGTTTTATGCTGTTACAGTGAAATATCCACTGAAAAGTGTTTATGATTTTATTTCTCTGAATGTAAGTATATTTTTGTCACAAGCTTAAGTTAAATTTAACTGCAATAAATTTTAAAAGGCTGGATGCTCTATACTTGCAACTTTATGTTATATCCAATATCTGTTGCAAATGGGTAAATACCACAGGTTTTTCACACCAGATGTAATTAATGTTTTGTTCACTGGAGACTGAGTCTCCTTAATTCTTCAGGACAAATAAAAGTATCCTAAACAATTCTAGTAACATTGTTTCAATTCTTCTAATCTACAGTTCATCCAGTTTCTTTTCGAGGCTTTTTTGGGGTCTGTAAACCCATAACATCAAGAGCTCAAACTAGAAATGATCACAGCACCTTAAAACATTGTAAACATTTGCATTTTCATAGGATCCATCTGAAAAATTCTTATAAAATCACAATAAAAGTAAAAAAGTAAAGTTGTTGGGGCGGCCTAAAGTCAGTATCAGCCAGTCAGCAAGGGAGTCTACCCCCTTTTCAGTAGCGCTAGACCAAGGAGATTGTTTCTTGGCGTCTGAGGTGGAGCGCCACACCTACCATCAGCTCCTTACTTTACCGTACAGATCCCTGTGCTACTCATACGCTGAGTTGGCGAGGACCGGTATCGAACTAGGAACCTTGTGGTTTCTAGCCGAACGCTCTACCAACTGAGCTATCGCAATAAACCCATAAAATTCTGTCAAACAATACATCAAACAAAAGGAAATTGACTTATCTACATATTTATCAACGTTGTTTACATGTCTATCTTGTTTTTATAACTTAATGAGGAGACAGGAGAAAAATTAATGAATATTCAAACACCCATTATTTTGACATGTGAAAAAAGAAAAAAGAAGCTGGAAGCCCTATACTCGCACGAGACAGCATTTGTATATTTCACTTATTTACTAATTTTGATTAGCATTTAAATTTGAATGCTAATCAATGAACGGTTATGAGACTTTTTCTACATATTTCCAACTCAAGTCATTCAAAAACATCCATCACCTTTTGAACAACAAAAAATCTTTTTCTCTTTTTATCATTTTGTCCTGAAGAAGGTTTTATATAAACTGAAACGTTTAAACGTCTATATAAATATAATAAATTAATCTTTTTTGAAACAATTTTTTTTTTCTATTTCTAAATGTTATGTTGTTGTTTTTTTATAAAAATGGGGTAGTTATAAATTTTTTTTCTTATTGTATCAATAGAATTATGATACAACCCATCCACCAGAAAAAGGACAAGTTCATTTTTAAACAAAGTACAACTGGTTTTGAATTCAGAGTTTTCTTTCTTTCAGACTGGTTGCCTTACCAACTCAGTCTGCCATATTACTATTTACCCATAGCTAGGGAGAGGAGAGATTGATTCATGCCTTTCTAAAAAGGCCTTAGCATGAAGTGAAATGCAAAAAGCCTTGTCCAGAATTGAAAAATACATTTCCTACAATAATAATAGTTATGCTAAGTGCACATCTACTATGACGAAAATTATTGTTTCTATTCTTAATTAAATGCAAACCTTCATAAAAAAAAAAGAACTTTTCCTTTTAGATTGAAAATACAAAAAATATTCTAAATTTATGCAAAACGCCTTATACAACAAAGTCATTTTCTTACTCTAAGGCAATAACATTCAAGAGGTTTAATGTACTAACCAGTTGTTGTTTTTTAATAAAAAGAAAAATTAAATATAAAATTTAATAATTATGAAATATCTATATTTGAAAGAAGTAGATAAAATGATCAAAATTTTCCAAAGGGTTAAGCGTTTTCTACCAATGCTTCACACTGACCATTCCACCAGATTTTAGACCAAAAATAAACCAACAAATGAGTAGCTCTAAAGTTATTAAAGATATTGATTTGTTTTTCAAAACACAAGATTTCATTTGGAAAGATGATGTCCTGATAGTAAAATGGACAAGCATAAAATTTAATAATAGAAACTTAATCATCACATGATATGAATTCTGAATAAAAGCAGAATGTTGTAATGGTCAAAGATTTCAGGGATTAAGAAAAAAAAAAAATAATAATAATTTTCAAAAGAGTTATCACAAATCTAAGATTTGCTTCCATGATTGAATAATTGTTTGTTTGTTTTGTTTTATGGCATATCAACCTCAGTGGGTCATTTAATGCCGATAAAGTTTTGAAAATAAATCAATTCTTAATGGATAATACAATTTTTTTATAAATACATTTTTCTATTTAACCCATAGATGGGACCCTAATAGGTACTACCACTCCGGGTCAGAGTGGACCAAGGAGCAATGGTGAAGGGGTGCTCCACATTCCCCAAACCTCCAAAACTGGAACCTCACCATCAGATGAATTTAACGTCATTCCCAGGACATGTAGACCCACAGCCACCGCCTTCTAGGACCCATATGATAAAAAGGGGTTGGGGCTTGCCATAAGGGCAATAGGGTTGGGAAAATCATATAGGTGCTAGGGCTTGACGTGACCAGCCGATTGATCGGAGAGGGCCTCATGATTGAATAAGTTTTTGGATTGATTAAGTTGATAATGCATGTTGTCAAAATCACAGACAATATCTTTACAATCATTACAGACCAAATTTCATAACAGAATAGAGAAGGACAGCCAAAAAGGTTTTTATTTGTGTATAAGATGCACTCATGTATAACATGCATCCTTAAATTTGGATACAAAATTCTGAAAGAAAAAAAAAAACATCTTGTATATAATACACACAGTGAAAAACAATGAGTTTCTTGTAGCAGCCAAATTCAACATTTGTTCATCTTTTTATCCAGTCCATAAAAAATAAAAATAAAAATTGATGTTGTTTATGTTTTTAAAACAAAACAGTTACACGGCATTTGGAGCAAACACCTGGATATGTTCACAAAAAAAGGCAACAGGCTTGCAACAGGTAAAAATAAGTTCACACTAGGAGAAACAAAATTATAACCAAACACACATTCCAGTGGATATTTCTCTGGTGCAGGATAAAACAGAAATGTTTGTTACACATTAGTTAGATCATAGATATTGTTGGTGTTTTATAGATATAGTTATTTACTAAGCTTTGCTTGGATGTGGCACAAGGCCAGAAGTGTGGGGCGCCCAGTGAGAATCGAACTCACTAACAATGGTCTGCGAATCTAGCTTGCTAACCATTACACCACGTGAGGTGCCCACGTTTTATAGATATAAGGCGTGTGGTAGATGGTCACTCCTAAATATAGACTCGCTGACTACCATGTGACCAGGGAAGGCAACCTCTTATCCAATCACTGGCAGTGCTGCTGCTGCTACTGTTGTTGCATTTATACTGGCCTGATTCTAATCTTAGCTCATTGCCACCTGGATCTTTTGGATGTCGGACCTAAAGGACACTATACCACAGGACTTATTGACTTACTTATTTACTTTAAGTTCTTTTACAACTGGCCAAGGATGGTGGCCAGATACTTAACAGATATAACTTACATTATGTACATAGATGGATAAAAAGTTAATTTTTAGTTCTTGTATATAATATGCACTCTTAACTTTTAGGTTTAAAACAGTGGAAAAAGTGTATGTTATACACAAATAATTACAGTATAAAAACTTGATGTTTGTCTAAATTGTTGAGATGATAAATTATTATATACAGATATACTTGGACTTGTGTCCTCATCTTACTTATCATTATAGCCACAACATTTCAGTTATTGTACATTCCAGTTTTTTCATTCAGGTAAATTTTATCACCTTAGGATTAGGCTGTTTTCATTCTATTGATATATTGTGTGGATCAGTTTATTCATCCTTTGAGATGTCATTTATCCAGATTTCCCACTAAACCAAAATATAGACTTATGTACAACCCAAACCAGGGATTGAAATCATAGCCACTAGATAATTAGATACACTTTTAACCAGGGCTCCAAACTAGGTTTTGTCTCACCCCCAACAAACATTTTTTTAACTCTCTCGAATCCAAAATGTTTTGTTTTCTTTACTTTTTCATCATCTATAGTAATAAAAACAGCATTAAAATGTTAAGGAAATAAATAATATTTATTTTGGTGTATTTAGTCTATTTAGGTTTCTATTCTCTTTCACATTATTGGATGAATTTACAAAAAAATTACCCTAAAAGGATGTAAAAATCCGAAAATTTTTTATCCTTTAATAATAGTTAGTTATACTTATTTTGATTTTTTTTTTAAATTGACTGTATTGTGGTGTGTCCCCAATGAATATTCTAAGGACAAGGGAAACTGTTAATCTCAAGCCCTAACTTTAACCAATGATTTTATCCACTCGGCTATATTAAACAATCTGATGATGGTAACTTGGAGCAATAAATGTCATTTGTCTGCCTCTTCAACTGAATCAAAGTCCATGTATTATTGCACCACTCATAGCGTAATTAAGTGGTGGATTATTTTAGTCTTAACTTTAATGTCCTTAATTAAACACTTCCATATGGCATTCATTGCTACGTGAGGCCAACTAACAAAAACAATTGTTCAGTTGAATAACATTGTGTTAGTGTGTATCATCATAACAATTTCAAATGTTGAGAGTAGAGAAAATATTTGAAAAAACATTTTGCGAATCCAATAGTTGGCTCACTATGCTCATTTATAATTAACAGAGAATAAAAGTCATACACATAAGAGGGTGCTTAGCGTAATGGTTTAATAACCATTATGTTAAGCACCCTCATAGGAAATGGAATCAGTGATCCGAGTTCAAATCCTGGATAAAGCTGTTTGCATATCACTTCAAAGCTAATGCCCTTGGGAAAGGCATAAATCCATCATTTCTACCCCCTAGCTATGGGTAATTTTTTTTAGGCCCGACAGAGTTCTTTAACCTTAGCTAGGCAACTAGTCTAGAAAATGGAAAACTCTGAATTCAAAACTAGATGTACTCTGCTTTAAAATTACGTTGTGTTATAACCTGTTTATGCGGGAGAGGTTGGGTAAATATATATACACATAAGAGATTTATGCTGGAACATTCCTTTCTTATTTCTTTAATGATAGATTAAGAGATTTTTTACTTTTGAAATTTTAAAGAAAGTTTTAAGACAACAATGAATAAATAGTAAAAGAAAAATGAAAAGAGAAGTGAAAGAAAGTCGAGATTTGTGTCCCACTTAATCATCAAAGCTGTTGGAATTGGTTATAACAATATTTAGCGCTAATACCATTGGGAAAGGTATTAATTCTACTCTCCCTCCAGCTATGGTAAATAGTAGGGCAGACTGGACTCTTTAACCTTGGTTAGGCAACCGGTCTAGGAGAAGGAAAACTCTGAATTCAAACCTGTTAAACTCCACTTAAGAAATTGACCTTGTGTCACATCCTGCTCGTGCGGAGGGGTTGGTAAATATGTATAACAATATCCATGAAAAATAGAATTTTAAAATATTGAATGATGGTTCAAATCTCATCAGAAGTTACTTCATTATTTTCATACTTTCTTTTGCTTACTTTCGATTATAGAAGGAAAAAAAAATAGAGGGGGGAAAATAGATATTTAAGTCAACAAGTTCCTGCCAAGGGGAGACCAAAAAGAAGCGAGTCCACCGTCTTCTTGCAGGCCAAACTTTCTTTTTGTCAACACAGTCTTCGTCTTTGTCTTCAACCAGCAGCTGAAAAGCTGTCGTCGTCCAAATATTTTAGCAGCTGAAAAATCGCAACTCCCATTTAGTTTTGTTTCTTTGTTGGATTAAAATCAATTTCTTTGTTGGGTTGTTCGCTGACTGCCGTCTCGCGTCGGCCAACTGCTTCTCGTCAGCGCTCCACTCACTTGTTATTTATGGGCACAGTCCCCCAACATCCGGGCACCTGAATTACACCTCGCGTCCATCCAGAGCCTGATTCGTATTTCTTTGCATTCCGGAGGGCGCGGGTTCGACTCTGGCAGACAAGACAATGTCTTGCTCTTTATCTAAATGAGTACGGTATTACTCGTTCTCCGTCACATAGATTTTTCATTTAGTGATTAAAGAATCTATTGATTCAGAGTGTAATAAAAAGCAACAATAACACAATGTCACATACATTTTGTTCTTGGATTCTATGTGCTATTTATTAATTGCTTATTTTGTAAAAGTATAGAAAATGATCATTAATCTTTTCAAACTTTGCTTTTGTACTCTGGATAATGAAATTTAGAAATTATACTATTTTCTCTGTAAAAACAGTAAATTTTTCCATTTTCATTTACATAAGGTCTGAGTAAAAATAAGATATGTAAGATATGAATAAAAACCTATATGTATTTATACTAAAGTTCTACAAAAATTATCAAAAATGATTAGTAAGTTCTAGAAATTTTTTTAGCAAATACTCAGCACAGAATCTGGAATGTTCTGGAAAATGGGTAAATTTGAAAATTCCATTACTCAGGTCACAAAAGCAAATTTCAAGAGAAAAATAAGTATTTTCCATTTATTTTAGGCATAAGAAATTGGAAAATAAGACTTTCCACTTCGGAAAAGAACAAGTAAAAAATGTGTTACATAGCGTAATAAGATGGAGAAAAACTAGCAATAAAAATCTCAATGTATATTGGACAGGAGGACCTTTTTTTACTGAAAATGATTAACAAAAATTAGAAGCAATAAAAATTCTTTACTACTACTACTACTATTTTAGTTTGCATTTTATTTTAAATTACAAGTTGATTTACTTTATTGACTGGCATTTCTACCAAAGGGTAATATCTGTAACTGTGAAAATCTTATTAAAAGTATTACAAAACAGAATAACTTAAAACAATTATATATATATATATATATATATATATATATATACGGTTGGCAACCTTCCGTCTATTTTAGACGATGGCGTAGTGTCCATTTTTTTTTTTTTTCATCTACAGCTACATGGCTGAACAGACCGATCCTTGAATGGCAGTCTCTGGTGCAGTGGGTGCAAACAAAAGGTGATGCTTTCTGTAGGTGTTGGGGAAGCTGTTGTTTCTCCTTTCTTTTAGCTCTATATATATATATATATGTGTGTGTGTGTGTGTTTGTGTGTGTGTGTGTGTGTTTCCTTAGTTCATTTTCATTTTTAAAGAAGTATTCAATTCTGTACATCTTGAAATAAACATTTTCATCTGTAATTTTATCTTTGATATTGTTTTAAAAATTTTCTTAGGGTTTCGTTTGATACAGATATTACACTCAAACAGAAGTGCCAATAACAAACAGTTTTATGTTAAGGAGAGCACACAGATACTACATCCTGATCCTAGGTAAAAGTACCAATTCATATGTAAATAATTCTGTCATTTCTTTTACATAAATTCTGCTATTGTAATGCTAATGAATTTTTATTGCTTCTGATTTTGAGTATTTTAGAGTTCACTATATATATATATATATATATATATATATATTGAATGCAACTCCCAAAAACAATGCTCTCAAAAGGAAAACATCAAAGTATCAATAAAATCAGCTGAAACTTATTTGTTGATCAAATATTGAATATTTCCTAAGATAAATGACCAATATCTAATTAACAAATGAATTGAAGGTTATTTTAGGGTGTCTATAAAAGAAATGTCTTTTTTCAAAATACATTTTTAAACTCTCTAAGATATTACCACTGACAATGCACAGTTTTGTATTGAAACACTTTATTACTGAAACTTACAATTGATTCATTGCTACAAATTAAATGCTCCATAAATCCATCTAAAAATGGATCTCACTTTAACTATTTTGATCATGGAAGCATTGATGATTAAACAAATCTCTAGTTATTCTGCAACCACCACTACCATATGCACTCCCACATCCTCTCTGAATCTGTAGAATTCTTGCTCTTCAGAACAGAAACAATAGAAAGACTTTTCTGAAATTTCTACATAAAACATTTCCACCATTTCATTCCATTACTGATGTACTTTTCAATTTCACAGTTTTCACTCAAAGGATTTGTGAAACCAGAATGTTTCTTGCTGTCAAAAGTAAAAGTGGAAAGATTAAGTGGAAAGGTAGAAATGTTTCAGCAAATAAACACACATTTGTAATTTAAAGTTATTAACCAAAACCAAAATTATTCTTCATCAGAGCTGGCGTACTTTCCAAATACATTTATACAGTGAAAAATACCCTGTAACCTAAAACAGCAAAACATGCTCTAATATTTGAATAATGGTAGGAATTTAATCACAAGAATTGAAGGAGGTTATTATTGAACGTGAATTCAAGTGTGACAATTATCTACAAGTGCTCAAATGCCTGAAAGCAATTTCACAGTTTGAAAGCCATTAAAATCAAAGTGTTAATTAGATTCTCAAATCAATCAACAGCACAATTGAAATGTTTTTAATATTAGATATACCAAACATGTTTTGCTGATTATATATATATATATATATATATAAACGTTTTAATGAACAACAACAAATTAATGTTAAAAACAAAAGTAATAAAAACTTTTGTTCAACAATGCAAAATAGTACCAGTGATTTTTTTTTGTTAGTGTTTTATTCCAGGTGTGATGGTGAGAGAAATGTGCTCCAGGATCATTATTATCATCATCAAAGTAGTTAATCAATATTGACAATGATGGTTTCATTTCCTCATCTTTGCTAAAAAGGAAATTGGGGAAACCTGCATGAAAAAAAAAGAGAGAGAGAGAGAGAGAGATGAAAGTGTTGGACCGAATAACACAGACTACCATCAGTAACACTATGTTGACTTGTACAGTTGAACTTCAGTGACACAGAAAGTCAGAGATGACCAGTGACTGCACAAATTGTTTATCTTGCTAGACTCATAACAGAAATCTCAACAACAATGATGATGATGATGATGATGATGATGATAATAATAGATACATAAATAAATAAATAATAATAATAATGCTGTTAACCATTAATTCATAGTTCCAGAAAGAATTCCCATTTTGATTAACTCCAAAGATAGATTCCTGACAATAATCAGATGTTACATCTAATCAAAGCTGAATTCTCATTAGTGATAGAGCGCAATCAACTTGAGAGAGAGAGAGAGAGAGAGAGAGAGAGAGAGACAAACAGACAGAGAAAGGTCCTCTTATTTGAATTGTCTGTTCTAAATATTCTCAGACACTATCAGATAATTTCTAATCAGTTTTATACCGTTCCCTTTTTGGACTTAAAAAAGACAACAACAAAAAAAGTATGGTTGAGTGATATATATATAAGTAAATAGTAAAGTAAAGTCGACGGAGTGGCCTATTGTTGATATCAACCACACAGCGAGGGAGTCTATCCCTTTTTCACTAGTGCTAGACCATGAAGATTGTTTTTGTGTCTAAGGTGGATCGCCACACCTACCATCAGCTCCCCACTTTATTGCACAGATCCCCTGTTGGCAAAGCCGGTATTGAACCCGGAACCTTCTGGTTCCAAGCCTGATGCTCTACCAACTAAGCTATACTGGCCCTTTATATATATATATATATATATATATATATACACATATAGACACACATATACAAATGCTATTATACATATATATATATATATATATATATGCACACACACACACATATATTTTATACACACACACACGCATACTGAAAAACTTGGTTAAAAATCTAATATACACATACATGAGGGTTAAAATAAACTTGAAAATGACTAGTTTAACCAAGTTTATCCTCTAAGTAACAGCTATTCTTCACCACAACCCCACATCATACAGGAAAGAGATATGTCTGCATTCAGCAGACATAATAATGCAATTTGAAAAAAGAAAGATTTAATTTAACTATTTTAAAATGTCATATCAACATTTATTTGACAAATATTAACAGTTTTATTAATTACAGATAAGAAATAAAAGATAAACAGAAATGTGTTAAAATGATTTAGACAATAACTAAAAGTAACAGATTAAAATTGTCAAATTATGCATTTGTTTTTGTTTTTTACATCAGTGCAAATCATTTTTGTGTAAACTTTTACATTTTTAAAAGGTTATCTTTAATAGATATTGACATTATTTATTAGGTGTATGTAAAAGTTACCAACACATTTTTAAAATCTAGAAATTTTATATACACTTGAAAATGAATTTTTAATAAAATAAAAGATAAATAAAAAATTACTGGAAATGTTTGTATGCACCTGATAGTTTTACAGATGTTAAAAAGTGGAGTGGGCCCTTATAGTTAACATCTGTACATATATTTAAAATTAATCTTTATTAAAAGTTTGATTAAATTTGATGAAGAATATTAATTAAAATCTTAAATACTTTAAAAACTGATCAGAGCTTAAAAAGCACAAATACAAAAAATAAAAAAAACTTTTTTATATGTATTCTATAACAAAAAAAATCTTATAAAACTATTGAAGAAATATTCTGTCCAAATTGAAAAGGATCAAATGAAGGTTCAATTAAATTTGTTTAAAAAGTTGAATTCATTAGACATTTCAAAACAAAACCAGAGTTAATCAATATTTGATTAACAAATAATAATGTAGGGTTGTTAATTTTAATATTAATTCACTATCAAATATTGATCAGAGTTAATTTACATTCTATTTTAGTAACCAGAAACCTCAATTCTATACAGAATACCAGAAAGATGATTTCATAATTGATCCAATGGTTAATTACTTGGACTAAAGATGTCAACTAACTAAAGCAAATATAAAAACATCGATTTTTAAAAGCAATTTTGGTTGTAATATTTTTTAAGCTTAGTTTAATATAGGACAAAAACAAAATGGAGATGGGCATAAGATTTTAGGAGATTTTGTTATGCACGGCTTCAAAATTAATTCATTGGTTGGTTTTACAGCATGTCAACCCTTACTGGGTTATTTAATGCTAAAAACAGTTTTTTAAAGCATTTATATGGTTTTAAGTAACTATTGATAAGTATTAAGATTAATCATTACGCACATTTATATTTCAACAGCAAATGCATGGTGTGAATTGGTTCAAGTCAGGATCTCAACTAATTATACTGGGAAAAAACGGTAAGACTTTAGCTAGATGGAGTGACCATTAGCATTTTCCCAAATTCACTTTCACCATATGGGTGACAATTTAAAATGTGGGAGGTATTTCTGCCACACCCTGCATAAAAAAATACATGAATAAACAACTGAAAATTATGTAGGAAAAAAATGTTCATCCTGTTTAGCTCAAGTTATATAACAATTACTGTTCGTAATTAACTTTAGATCAGTTCTACTATTGTATTATGACCTGTTAATCTACATCTCTTATGTAACAATATTAACCAAGAAAATTATTATAATTATTATGAAAAGGTGCAGTCAGCTACAGAACAACTGTACAAGATGTAATACAAACTTAAATATTCCTCAAATTACACAATTATTTTTCTTGTGGGAAAAGTACCAAACCAGCAACAACCATATTAATTGATTAACAGCAGTTCCTAGGTCTTTATCTCTTCAAGTCAATAAAGAATCTTTAAATATAAGAAATAATGATTGGATAGAACAGGTGAAAAAGAAAACAAAATGTTTAAAGTTCAATTTTTATAATTCATTAGAGTATATACATATATTTTACACAAACACTGTCTCTCTCTCTCTCTCTCTCTCTCTCTCTCTCTCTCTCTCTCTCTCTCTCTCATATATATATATATATGTCTGTCTGTCTGTCTGTCTGTGTGTGTATTAATAATTAAGAGTTTGCTTTTCTCTCCTCTAGACAACCAGACAGTTTGATGTAGTATCAACAAATTTGTTATGCATATGTATTGAACTTGGGTTTTTAATATTTATAGAAATGTTGTTCCTCGTGGTGGTAGCAGGGATCTTATCAAGAGGGAGTCTCTCTATAACAAACGCTAATCACTCAAAAGCCATGTTGTTAACATTTGGTTTAGTTTATTTAAGAGAATTTCAACCACTAATGGGTTATTCGATGCCAAAATTTGATTATGATCCTGAATATGCTTTAAACAGTCCATTGTAATTAATCTTTCAATTGCATTTTCTTTTATTATAAATAATCCTTTGTTTGTGTTGGTATCAAGTATTCATATCTAATAATCATAGGCTGCTATAAATAAATTATTGATCATATGGAGGTCCAATCTCACAGACAAGTTAAAGAGACAGTTCTTCCAGGCCGTTGTCGTGTCAGTACTGCTGTATGGCTGCACCACCTGGACCCTAACTAAGCGACTAGAGAATAAACTAGATGGGAGCTGCACAAGAATGCTGCGGGTGATCATAAACAAGATGTGAAACAGCACCCCACGAGAAAACAGCTGTACGGCCACCTACCACATATCACCCAAACCATCCGAGTAAGACGGACAAGACACGCGGGACACTGCTGGAGAAGCAAGGACGAACTCATAAGCGACGTCCTCCTGTGGAAGCCAGCACATGGACAAGCTAGTGTGGGCCAACCAGCAAAAACGTACGTTGATCAGCTCTGTGCGGATGCAGGATGCTGCATAGAGGACCTCCCAAGAATGATGAGCGATAGGGACGGATGGAGAGAGATTGTCATGGATATCCGCTCTGAAAGCGCGACATGATGATGATGATGATGATACATAATCATATGGTTTCAAGTAACTATCCTTATTTAATAATAATCATTTTTTGCATACAACTATATGTTTCAAGCATTCCAATCTAATATTATCAATTTTCAAAAAGAACTATTTGATCCAGAGAGGGAACTCTAACAGATACTACCACTCTGGATCAGAGTGGACCTGGGAGTAATGGCTACAAAGGAATACTTCACATTACCCAGACCCTCACCATCAGATGCAGTTTGGTGTCATAATTAAGACACTCTTTTTAGAGGGGAGATTATCCCTCTCCAGGGGATACAGCCAAACAGAGCTAATTTATTAGGGGTACATGTAGAAGCCCAATTACCATCGAATTGGCAGACAAAGGTAGCAATCAAGCCGTAACTCAACATGGTTCCTGCATTGCCACAAGCATAGTACAAAATATAGTTTATTATCTAAGCACCATAACCACACTAAAGTCAGCAGCCAATCAGGACTCAAGGAATGGTATACCCAGATGCAAATATAGAATATTCCTGAGTGCTGTATATACCAACTGCTTCATGTACAAATTCACTAAGACTTCAGCTAATTCTTGTTGTTTACTTCAAAAAGTGTACTGACTCACTTATAAAAGTATAGAATTTTAATTTACAAAAAAAAAAATGTCTTACTAAAATAATTATTCACATTTAAGTAAATGTTATAGATTAGATTTACAGGTAATTCAAACTTGTTAAATAAAATAATTTTATGGCATTATTGCTTAGTTAGGGTTAAGAATCTGTAAGAAACAAAAATATTTAATCTGATAAATCTCTTAAGTGTCAATCACTTAAAATCTTAAAAATTATTTTCTACAAAACTGAAATTCTTCACAAACCAATATCAAGTTCATAAAATAAAAGATATAATTTGTAAATCTCTTTTTCTTCTATGCTAACAATTACCTTTTCTGTTCTGAGTTTGATGTCAATTTTTAATTCACAACAAAGATTGTAAAATATCCTTCTGAAATCCAACTATTGACATCTTCAGTTAGTAAAAAAGTTTAGTTTTAGTTAATAACTTAGTATATTTAAAATGTAATTCAACTGGAGATTAATATGCTAGAATTTTAATACATTACAGCATCAGTTTGTTAAAACAAAAACAAAAAAGTTCTAATCATGAAAAAAAAACGCAGTTAAAAACAAAATGATACAAAATAAATATATAATAATGAAAATTATTTATATAAGTAAATCATTTCAGATAGTCAAAATTATTTGCATTAACAACAATCTGTTTCTATAATAAAATGAAGATGAAAATGGCCTGCAACAAAACACAGAATAATGTATTTTCCCCTTTTATTCTTCCTCTTCAAACTACCAGATTTTTATTAGTCATTAGTTAATTCAATACCTTCAAACGTTGTTAAATGAAGAAGAATAAGTTGAAGGTTTGAATGACTCATACATACAAGTCCACAGGGCTGTCCACATTTGTTATTCAATCAGTTATCCACAGAAGTGACTAGGGAGGATATTAGGGGAGATTTGTTGTTTTTTAATACCTTATTGTCCCTTAGGACAAACCACAAACCAATATAGAACTGTCCACATCTATTATTCAACCAGTTATCCAGAAAAGGCTAAGAGTAATATCTTTACTTCAAACCTTATTTCATGTACACATTTAAAAACTATCATACCGCTATATATATGTGTGTGTAGGGGGGGGGGTCATTCAATAAATAAGGGAAATTAAAAATAAAATAAAAAGAAGCAAAATCATTTTTTTCCAGAATTTTTTTCCATACATGTAATCTCTGCATTGATTTATAGTAAAAATCATCATCTCACAAAAATATTTCTTTTGAGGCTATTCAAAATGACAGAAACTCAAACAGAGTGTACCAGGCTTAATCATCAGGGATGATGAACAGGTGTAGACAATTTGAACTTATATAGTTAGCAGACATGTTAACATTTTTTAAATCACCCTATATAATATATAAATCAATACTATTTACTGTACATTTATAATGACAGATGAAATATTAAGATTGTGGCATTTTTAAAGCATTATTTTAAAGTGTACATCAAATATACTGCTGGAACACTATTTGGCCATACTACTCCAAACAGGTTTAAGAGTTTTAAGGGTGGTGATTTGTTTTTTGAAATAAAATCCAGAAGTGAATGATTATTAGTTATTGATTCTAATGATTTAAAACATCAGGTAGAAAAGAACCCAATAACCAACAATAATTTTTTTATGATCAAAAGAAAACATAAGAAAAAAACATACAAAAAATATATAAGAACTTCCAAAATACTGATACACTGTAATAGTACTTAATACAAAAATGGTAACTGCAGAATAGTTTCCAAGATTTAAAGAATAAAAAAACTCCAAGGATAAACATTTCTGTAGATTGTCTGAAATAAGCAACCTTTGTTGAGGATAAAATCTAAAACAGTAGAAAAGAATATATTGGTCTAAAAAATCTGGATTTTAGGTTTTTTTTAGCAAGATGGAAGAATTTTGGTTTGTTTTGTTTTACAGCATATCAACCTCAGTGGGTTATTTAATGCCGATAAAGTTTTGAAATAAATCAATTCTTAATGGATAATCAATTTTGTTTATTAACTCATATTTTTCTATTTAATCCATAGATGGGACCCTAACAGGTACTACCACTCGGGGTCAGAGTGGACCAGGGAGCAATGGTGATGAAGGGGTGCTCCACATTCCACAAACCTCCAAAACTGGAACCTCACCATCAGATAGAGTTTAATGTTATTCCCAGGACATGTAGACCCTCAGTCACCGCCTTCTAGCACCCAAATGATAAAAAGGGGTTGGGGCTTGCCATAAAGGCAATAGGGGTGGGAAAATCATATAGGTGCTAGGGGAAGAATTTTGTTAAGCACTGAAATAAATGGATTTGTATATCACCTGAAAGTTATGATGAAGGGAAGAGTTTGTTTTTGTTCTTTTTTATAGGTTGGGGGGGGGGGTAGTAAAGCAAGTGGGTAGGGCTGAGTCGAACTAAAGACTGGGAGGGCCAATTAGTCATCAAGACATTTGTATTGATTACCTGGCATGATTTCTGTTTCTGGATTAAAAGATGGGAAGGGGAGGAAGAGAGGAGGAGAGAATTCAGCACAATGCAAAGACTGCAGAGAGGGGAAGGGGGAAAAGGAAATCCTTTATGAAAAAAAAAGGCAGGTGGATGTTGTTGTGAGTGTTGATGTATAAGTGATTTAATATGTAAGGCCCTTTTAGTGTGCATACATGCACATATATATGTATATAGAGGAGCACACATATACCTATGTACATATGTACAGAGTGTTTGTCATAAGTATTTGAATAACCAAGCATTTTACTTTGATTGTTTCCTTTTGAGAAAACATTATGCAAACAGGACCAAATTGTATTGCAATCAATATCGTTGGGGCGGCCTAAAGTCGGTATCAGCCTATCAGCGAGGGAGTCTATCCCCTTTTGACTAGCGCTAGACCAAGGAGATTGTTTTTGGCATCTGAGGTGGAGCGCCACACCTACCATCAGCTCCTTGCAATCAATATAAGTCATTGTATTTAATGATGTTTGTGGTCTTGAATGCTAAATTCTGGAAAATCTTTTTTAAATCAAATTAAATTTTTAAATCTTGTATTATATCATTAATATTTAGATTTTTGTTCTCATCTTTATTGTTATATATACAACAGATATAAAGGTTGAGTTAATATAGTCCTAAGTGACAATCATCGGGGGTTTGTAAGTTCAATCCTGACCACAGGTGAAAATAACATAGAATTCTTAACATAGCTTAAAACTTGTACCTGTCATGGTTAACGGAATAAGAACAATCTACCCCAATGGATTAAATAAAGGGTTCACTTTGAAGTTCTGTGAAGGCTCCCAAGTTCAACAAGAAGATTCTTGACTTCAACAAGAGACACCTGAAAAAAGCTGAAGGGCATATTGGCCAAAATGTTGTGTATATAACAATAAAGATAAAGATAACAGTGTGAAAAATACAAATTATCAAGCCTCATGTTAAAATCTTAATCAAGCCAATTTAATTATCTATAGGAGGATACAGTTCATACGTATTTGAACAAACATAAAACCTTTTATTTCCTCAGATTACAAAGATGAGCACAAAGAGAGTGTTGAACAGGAGTAAAATCAAATTAACATAATTATTCTTCAAAAATGTCAGTTTGCCTTTTCAATCTCTTTTTTTTTTCAAATTGCATTATTATGTCTGCATTCAGCAGACATATCTCTTTCCTGTATGATGTGATGTGTGGTGAAGAATAGCTGTTACCTTAGAGGATAAACTTGGTTAAGCTAGTCATTTTCAAGGTTTATTTTAACCCTCATGTATGTGTATATTAGATTTTTAACCAAGTTTTTCAGTATGCGTGTGTGTGTGTATAAAATATATGTGTGTGTGTGTGCATATATATAATTATTCTTCAAAAATGTGAGTTTGCCTTTTCAATCTCCTTGATCAATTAGGAACAAGAATTAAGGAGAGAAAAAAAACTTTCTCTTTTTTTTTTTTTTTCAATTAATAACAATTTATTTCTAACAAAAAACATTTTTCCAGATATTTAGTATTCAGAACACCAAAACATAACTAAATTGTTATGCTGATTGCTATACTATTTGGTTTATGCCTGTGTGTATGTGTGTGGGTGTATATATATATATATATATATATATATATAATATAATAAGATAAATATATAGGTTTTACATATCTATTTATTGGGTGACAAAGTGAATGTTCCTTTGTCACCCAATAAATAGATATGTAAAACCTATATATTTATCTTATTATATTATATAACAGCTCTATTTTATATTGAGCACTCTTCTAATTAATACTGCCTTTGGTACACCATTCCAGCAAAAGCTGAAATAGTGACCATCTCACACTACATATATATATATATATATATATATATAAACCATACATGTATATACATACACAGAGAGAAGAACAAAACTATTTTGACATTAAAACCTTCCCCCGGGTCCAATATGTATGCCCACCAAATATGATAGCTCTAGATCAAGCTGTTTGGCTATCTATTGAAAATAAACAAACAGTTCAAAATTATATATGAAATATTAAAGGCAGCTTGGGTTGTATAATTTTAATGGTTCAGAAAATGGAATCATCAAGCCACCAAGTTCAAATTCCAGCAAAGACCGTGTTCATTTCACACACATGATCTTCAGTAAACCCTACATTGAAATAGAAAGGACTCTCTAGTCTTGGGTAAGCAAACACTCTAGGACGAGGAAGAGAATGAAATCACCCTGCTCCCTGCCCCCTGCCAACATCACGGATCAATATGGTAGAGTAAGGCCTATTACTCTTCATGCCTTACAGAATAGATACTGGGAAAGGCCAGAGTCCTGCGGTGGACTGCAAAAAATGCCTGAGATGCAGTAGGGAGTGGGGAGTGGGGGTAATAGAACATTAGTGAACATTTTGGCAGCAGGTTTTCTTTCAGGCTAAGCTTAATTAAATATTTCTGGCTAAGAATTTTTGTGTGACAGTAACCCACTTCATCATTCAAACAAGTTGAAAAATATGAGAAAAATTTGCTTATCAAGAACTCCTCAGCCATGGGTTAAATTGTACCACTACTGTTCTTCTACAAGGATGGCTTCAGCATTAATTAATCCACAAAAGTTAATATGCCATAAAACAAAGAAACCAAACCAATCCATCACAATAAGAGACACATAGACAGACCAAAAATCCAACTGCCTAAATGCATAAAGTGCACTTATTATTTTTGGACTACTTTTATTCATCCTTTTCGTTAGAGAGTTTCAATGGTGTAGTGTTTGGTAATAAATAATACCTAATAATATCCATTTTTGATTTTATAGAATATAATAAATCATAAAAATAATAAATAATAACATTCTAGTATCTTTGGTTAAGAAGCAAATTAACTTTTTTTTATAAAAAATATTAGTGGTGTACTTCTTTCTGAATGATACTCTATGTGTATGTTGATCTGTTTATTTGTTCATATTTATTATTATATGCATTTATGGTCACCCTGACACTTTTTAATATAAGATATATGTATTTGTATATGAAGATGTATGTTTATTCCTAACTCCTCATTCTTGGACAATAGCCAACAACCAACATATGGTACAAGTAGTAAATATTTCTGACTTCATTTTGCCTATGTCATTACCAGAATTTGGTAACAGTTGGTGCAAGGGAAGATATTTAATAGTGTCCCCACTCACCAAGGACCAATCTTAGGATTAGCATATCCACTGATACACTAACACTGAATAAATGGACAGAAAGACAAGATAAGCTCATATAACTTATATAGATTTAATACATATAAAAACATAAGTATTACAATAAACATGTGAACTGTTCACATTGTTTAATGAACAAGAAGTATATAAAAAGTGGTTCAAAAATAGTGAAAAGTCTTACTTGTCTTCTTTAGAGGCTTTCATTTCAATAGCGAGGCAACAACAAAGCCATCCAAGATATAAAGAGAGGTCTTATCCATTGAAAGAACAGAGACAAAAAGAATGTGAAAGGATTCTGAATTCTTATGCGACCAATGGACATATGATCCAAAGACATATATCCAAAGACATGCCTAAAAATTCAAGAGAAGACAATTATCTATTGTCTCCTTATTTTGTTGTTCATGATGTTTTAGAGGATTCATTCAGCAACTTTCAAATTACTATTCTTTTAGTTCCATTAGAGGATATTGTATGCTGCCTCAAGTCACATTTCATTTTTTTAACATGAAGTTCTGAATGGTTTTTCAATTACTATCTTCCATAAAGCATCAATGGAAAATTGGGAGAGAAAAAAAAATCACTGAAACTTATTGCAACTATTCATCTTAGTTTTTGACAAAAGACTATATAACAGGTATTTACTTAATGAGATATTTCTAAAAAACTTAGAAATTTGAAACAACTATGTAATTATAGGTTATGATGAAAATTTAATCAAAGAAGAAGGTTTTGGGAACTTAGGGGATATTTTATAAGAACATTAATAAAAAATATAATTTTCCTCAAAATCCTAAGAAATATATAATAAAAGGCTATGATAATTACCTTACAAAGAAACATGTACTTAAAACAAAGTCTTGTATATGTGATTAAAGACTATGAATCATTTGACTTTAAATGTCAGTTATAAAGGAATTGATATCATAGGAAGTCATTTAAATAAATCAGTGTATGTGTGTATGTGTATGTGCTTACTCAGTATCAATTCCCTTTCATAAAATTGCGTATCTAACTATGTGCTCTATCCTATCTCCATATATTTTGCACAAACACATCTTATCAATAGCATGCCACTCCCTGATTACAACCTTACGGTCCAAGCAATAGTAACAGTAAAAAGATGTTACACTCATTGTTAACCTTGACAGGGATGATTTTCATACATATATCTCTGTATATACCTGCATGCAAATGTGGATGCTCATAAATAAGTACATCCCTAACAATATGTTTGAATAAAAAGTTATATTTCTTCTAAACCAAAAGATACCAGGATTTTATTATTTCTTATGGAACATTATACAATACAAACAGATAATTAGTACCAAACTCTACAGCATTGAAACTCTGTAATATGAACATATCACAGTCCAAAGATTAGTACACTTTTTATATAGTTATATATTTCTCGTGAAACATCATACAATCAAAACAGATATTATTATGTAATATTTGTTACCAAACTCTACAGTGTTGAAACTAAACAAAAATAAAAATTGCAAAGCCTTGATAAACAAAAATAATATAGTAATATTATTTTTGTTTATCAAAGCTTTGCATTTTATTTTTGTTAGTTTCAACACTGTAGAGTTTGGTAACAAATATTACATAATAATATCTGTTTTGATTGTATGATGTTTCACGAGAAATATGCAGACTATGCAGACGATCTGGCGCTTCAAGCAGATACACCAGAACAATCACTGCTGCATAGTCTGGAAAAGGTGGTAAGAGGCATTGGCCTCTATGTGAATGCAGAAAAAACTGATTTCATGAGTTTCAAACGAGATGGAGATATCTCCACACTCGATGGTAAGCCTCTAAAATTGGTAGACCAGTTCACATACCTAGGTAGTAATATCTCATCCACAGAAAGCAATGTTAATGCACACATAGGAATGGCATGGACTGCTATAGACAGATTATCAATCATATGGAAATCTGATCTTACTGATAAGTTAAAGAGACAATTCTTCCGAGCCGTAGTTGTGTCAGTACTACTGTATGGCTTAACAAAATGCTTGGAAAATAAATGAGTTGGGAATTGCACATGGATGCTGTATGCACCTTAAATAAATCCAGGAAACAGCATCCCACAAAAAAAAAAACAGCTGTACGGTCACCTGCCCTCTATCAACCAAAACCATCCGGGTGAGGCAAACAAAACATGTCAGACTCTGCTGGTGAAGCAAGAACAAACTCATAAGTGACATTCTACTGTGGACACCTACACATGGATACACTCGTGGTGGTCAACCAGCAAAAATCTACATGAATCAGATCCTTGCAGATTCTGAATGCAGTGCAGAGGACCTACCAGGAGCAATGACCAACAGGGATGCTTGATGAGGGAGAGGCATGAGAATCTGTGCTCACAGCGTGAATTGATGATGATGATAATCTTAAATTTAGAAGAAAATTAATTTTATATTAAAAAACATTGTTAGAAGGTGTACTTATTTATGGGAGATACTGTCTATGATACATAGTTTAGCACAAGGCCATTTATTCATGTGCAATATGTACATGGCAAGTGTTTATTCAAGAGAACATCAATTTGCAGTTGTATATATGTATTTGTACATGTGCTTATGATTATATGTCTGAGAGAGAGAGAGACGAGTAAGTGCATATTTGTTTACATGTCAATGTAAGTATAATTTTTATAAACAGTATTAAACTAAAATCAATTTAATTCTATCCAAAGATCACAACACTAACGATTAAAATGCTTTTTATCATTTGTAGTTTTTATTTTGCATTTCTTCTATATAGTTAATAAGTTCTGATGTAACATATTTTGTTTGTGTGAGTGTGAGAGAGAGAGAGAGAGAGAGTGTGTGTGTGTGTGTGTGTGTGTGTGTGAGAGAGAGAGTGAGAGAAAGAGAGAGACTATAATCAAGGACATTTTTGCTTTGCTTTTATTTTTAACACTTTCTTGAACTGATTTTTTGTTATTTTTTTTTTTTAATTCAAAAACTTTTTATTTTTTGTTTTTTAAAATCTTGAGACACTTTCTCATACTTTGTCAGAGTAATATAACTGAATCTCAAAGATTAATTCATAAAAAAACACTAATATTTTTGCATTTTTTTTTTCTCCAATCCCATATATTAACAAAAGGTGGGAAATTTGAACCTAACTCATTGAACAAATATTTCTTTCAAATGAAACTAAAAAGTGAAAATATAAAGTTATATGAATGATAATTACCATTTGACACATTTATGTGACTAATACTTCCTAAGAAAAATATTTCTTTTTTCATAATTTCAAACTTTAACCTCAAGCAAAACAAAAATCAGTAGAATGATTCTTTAAAGTTAATACAACAACAAAAAAAAAAAAATTCAAACGGAAATTTCAAAAGTTTCTTTGGATTTTATAATGAATAAAAAAAGATTAAACAAAAAAATATTGTTTAATAACTTTATTTTTTTAAGTATTTACTAAATTTGATTCTATATAAATTTATCAACAAGCAAATATTCAAATTTAAATTATCCCAGGATTTAATATAATGTTGGGATATATCATGCTGAGTCCTTTACTGCATTTCTCAAGATGGTGGCCATCTTTTTCGTCAAGTAACAAGTAATACTGGGTTTCATGATAAAGACAACAGGGAATAATCGCTGACCTATTAAGAAAACTGGATTCATGTCTTTCCCAATGATATTAGAAGGAAGTTAAAAAAATCAAACGTCAATTGACTCACTAAATAAAAACCAAGAATATAATCTACGTTGTTCATTTTTTTTGTTAGTATTCACAAATTATTTGAATGTGGAAATTTTGACAAAATAAATTTCACACATTACCATATGTTACTAGAGAACAGCAGGAAATGGCACATCAAGAGACATTTTCGTTAATAAAATACAGTCGAAATTCTCTATAAAATAAAGCAATTTTTGCTGTGTTATATTAAAAATGAAAATAAGTTCATTATAAAATAGAATACACAGATTTATGTAGAATCTCAAATCTGTATTTGATGGAAAACACATAAATGGTGTCTCATATGATTAACAGACCATTCTTAGTGAGTTTAATTATCTCCTTCATACAAAATATTTTTGCTTTGTGGCAGACTAAGCAAAATCTAGTAAAGGATTACACTAATACCTATTTAAAATAATCATTTGAACAAATATTAAACATATCTTTAACTACACACATATATATATATATATATATATATATATATATATATATGAGGTTAAGTAAACAAACAAATGTGTTTATTTTTTATATGGCTTTAAGCCGACAATTTTTGGAGGATATGTGCTTAATTGAAGTCATACCTAATTTTGAAAATTAATTAGTTAATAATTAATGAATTTAGGCGGGCATATATGTTCAAATGTAAGGATAAACAAATCGAGAAAATGTCAATCCCTGAATGTATATTTTGACCTATTAGGTCTCATCAGCAAGGTTATAGACATGGGAGACTGCTCCGTGTGTGAAACCTCGACTGTCAAGCTGACACTAGCTTGCCATTTCCACATTCTTCATTTGTTTTGTGTGCCATCCACGCCAAACGTGTCACCATCATATATATATATATATATATGTGATGGGCCACGTTAGCTCAGTCGGTAGAGCATTCGGCTAGAAACCACAAGGTTCCTAGTTCGATACCGGTCCTCACCAACTCAGCGTATGAGTAGCACAGGGATTTGTGCAGTAAAGTAAGGAGCTGATGGTAGGTGTGGCGCTCGACCTCAGATGCAAAAACAATCTCCTTGGTCTAGTGCTAGTGAAAAGGGGATAGACTCCCTCGCTGATTTGTTGATACCGACTCTAGGCCACTCCGACGACTTTACTTTACTTACTTATATATATATATATATGGACACACACATACATACACAACTATGGACATATGCATACACATACATACACAACTATGGACATATGCATACATATACATACATAACTATGGATATACAAACATCCACATACACAACTATGGATATACACACATCCACATACACAACTATGTGCATACACACATACACAACTAGTGCATACACACATCCACATACACAACTATAGGCATATACACATCCACATACACAACTATGTGCATACACACATCCACATACACAACTATGTGCATACACACATCCACATACACAACTATAGGCATATACACATCCACAACTATGTGCATACACACATCCACATACACAACTATGTGCATACACACATCCACATACACAACTATGTGCATACACACATACACAACTATGTGCATACACACATCCACATACACAACTATAGGCATATACACATCCACATACACAACTATAGGCATATACACATCTATCGATATGGACTATGGACACACACAGATATCTGATCATATGTAGCTATCTTATATTACCGATATTTGCTTAACTGTCACTAAACTGCATCCGGGGGGAGGGGCTATAGTTCTGAAGTTCTGGGAGTGTAGAGAGAGTCACGTTGCCTTTACTCCTATGCCCACTCTGACCTGGAATGTTAGTACATGTTAGGGTCTCATATATAGAGTCAAAGAGATATGTTTGAGAAATGTGTTAAAATGATTGTGAATTTTATTCATACATTGGCTCTTAAAACATTGATATTCTAACTAAATATAAAATCTTTACCTATTTAAAATGTTAGGAAATTATTAGTATTGAATAGAAATACTTGAAACCATATGTGTGTGCAAATTATTTGTCTTAAGAATAGTTACTTAAAGCTATATTTGTCTATAAATGATTATTATTATTATTATTAAATAGAAAGTTACTAGAAACCATATAATTACTTGTAAAAAAATGACTTAAGCTTTAAATAACCCAACAAGGGTTGACATGCATTAAACCAACCAACCAACATCAAGAAACTGTCCAAAATATTTCCCATTACTTGATTAAATCTATATTAACTGTATCATCAATTTAATATTCCTTCATTATCCTGTCATATATATATATATATATATATATATATATATATATTATATATATATATGATAAGTTGTAAACAAGGTTTGTTTAGAATGCTTTTTGCCGATAAATTTTTGAGAGAATAAGTGTTTTAATTGGAGTCGTACCTAATTTTGAAAATTAATTAATTAATAATGAATTAGGCGGGAATACCTATTAAATGTATGGCTAAACAAATCGAGAAAAATCAATCTCTGTCGGCCTAGATTGGAAGACCGCACAGGGCGGTCTTCCAATCTAGGCCGACAGAGATTGATTTTTCTCGATTTGTTTAGCCATACATTTAATAGGTATTCCCGCCTAATTCATTATTAATTAATTAATTTCAAAATTAGGTACGACTCCAATTAAAACACTTATTCTCCATATATATATATATATATATATAACATTTCCTAGTAACAGTCATAATATATCAGTATATTTATCAATACAGACAAAAGGAGAATTTTGATAATAAACCAACAGGAACTTTGATTTTTATGATCTCTATCCTATTTTCTTTAACATCCATTAGCACATATTGTTATTTTTATCATAGTCTTATCTTTCAGGTGTTAATGTAAAGCTAATAAATGGATGTATCATTTAAACACTACACGAAGAGCTACCCAAAAATATGGGAACTGTTATTGATCAATTTGTTTATCAGTTAAGTTACAAAACATTTTCTCAAGTTTCACCAGACATTTTGTATTGTGTTCTAATGTCACTCCACTAGGAATTAAAATATTTCATTTTCTCTTGAATTTTTCAAACATTTCATGACTTAAGTTCCTTGAAATTAGGAGGAGCAATATATATATATATAAGTATAGATAAAAGGATATGAAAACAACACACAATGCTGTTAAAGTGAAAACATTTCATATCATATTCATATCTAATATTGAACAATATTTCAATTTATAAAAATCATCTTCAGAGCTTGTTTTTACTCCGGACTCATTGAGAGAGAGCTGAAAATAATTTGAATTCAAAACGAAAACATTGATGTTCCAAAATGTCATGCGGTAGTTTCAATATAAGCACATCCGCTACACATTTCTCGGTCAGGGACAATCATGTATATCTTAGTGTAACAGTTTTTGAAAAAAGAAGACATATTTCAAATTCAACAATAGACAAATTCTCTTTTTCAAACAGGTAGGCCTGCAACAGATTTTTTCAGAAAATTATTTTTTTTTTTTTATTATAATCAAAATATTGTTCAATATTAGCTATGAATATGACATAAAATATTTTCACTTTAACAGTATATTGTGTGTTTTCATATCATTTTATCTATACTTATACCGTCGGATTCATTTCCTTTCTCTTAACTTATATATATATATATATATATATATATATATATATGGAGGCATGTGTAATGCCTATTATCATAGGGAATGTAATCAGCAACCTGAGTTCAAATACTGGATGAGGCTGTTTGCATTTCACTTGACATTAATGCCCTTGTGAAAGACATGAATCTATATGTTATCCTTCTAGCTATGGGTAAATTGCAGAGCAGAATAAGCATTTCAGCCTTGGTTAGGAAATTAGTTTAAAGAAGGAAAACTTCAAAAATTCAACCCAGCTTTACCCCCATTTAAAAATTGACCCAGTTCCACATCCTAACATGGCAGAAGGATTGGTTAAAACACACACACACACACACACACACACACACACACACACACACACACACACACACGCACACACACACACACACACACAAATGGCCCAACCTTTACAATGGCCCAACCTATGATTTTTTTAAAACTACAATAGCTATGAGAATTCAGTGATTATTATGTTTTAATTTTTGTTTTTTTTATGGGTAAGCAATTTGTTATGTAGTGGTCGCCTCCCACCACTAGTAACCCTGGTGCCCAGTTGTGTGACCTATAGTGAAAGGTCAACCACAAGATCTTTCATGGTAGGTGTGAGAGACAATCAAGCACAAGACTTGGGGATTTTTAAAAAGGGTCAGTCAGTTACTGGGAGAGCAACAAGAAACAAATTTTGGGGTTAAAAAAAAAATGACAC
Organism: Doryteuthis pealeii; assembly: GCA_023376005.1. NCBI lineage: Eukaryota > Metazoa > Mollusca > Cephalopoda > Myopsida > Loliginidae > Doryteuthis > Doryteuthis pealeii. The sequence continues at coordinate 117,489,254 of CM042146.1, read as the reverse complement.
TCTGTATTTGGAGGTTGGCTACACTTTGTCGAATAATAGATCTTTCCTTGATTGACTTGAAAATACAACATAACAATTTTCCTATTTTTGAGATTGGTCCAGGGGGAAATTGTAACATCGACAAAAAAAGTGAGTAGGTTTTTTTTGGGTTTTTTTTCTGTGACCACATATCTGACTTTTCCTTTCCTGATATTGGATAGCCTCATCTAGTCATCATCTCTTCATCTCTGCTAGCTTTCTTTGGATACCATAAATCCCGTATAATATTTTAATTTAATATTAAAGTAAAGTAGCAGCATCTACCCAACTCATAAGTGATCATGAAGAATCAAGCTAAGTTCCAATTACCGTCGAATTGGTAAGACACGGCAACAAGTGGTTGTAACTCAATACAATCCCATCATGTCGCCGTGTCTTACCAATTCGACGGTAATTGGAACTTAGCTTGATTATTCTTCAATTACTGTGCATTTTATACTATCCAATGTTTTATTTTTATCTTATTATTTTTATATCTCATCAGATTTTCAAAGTCAAACACTATATCTGTTAAATGCCCAACTGAATCTCCAGACAAAAAATTGACAACTTTTATAAAACTGCTGGGAATTAAGTTATAACAGGCTCATTTTCAAATTATATTTTTTAAATTCCTTTATGGTGGAGTTGTTGGAACCTAACTCCATTAGAACTTGAGGATTGATTGGTTTTAATAGCATGTCAACTCACCTGGGGTTATTGTATGCTTAGAGGTTAGGAAATAATGAATATTGTATGTTTATATTTACATTTAGGATTTTTGTTAAAAGTTTGTTTTTTTGCACATGGTTATATGATATCTAATACAAATAATTTACACACAGATCTATTTGATCCATAGTTAGGACTCTAACAGGTACTACTACTCTGGTCAGAGTGGACCTGGGAGTAATGGCAATGAAGGAGTATTCCACATTCTCCAGATCTCCAGAACTTCCCCATCAGATGCAGTTTAGTGTCATATCTTACCCCTCAGAATGGGATAGAGTCGACATATTCTAAGCCCCACTGACAGGATGAATAACTTGAGATTACTTATGGTTACCTTTTTTTTTTATTCAAATATCGGACACCAACAATGTTTATGATTTTAGAAGCTCCTTTTTGCCTAAAAAATAGCAGATTATTATTGAAGTCAGTTAGTTTACTGTTGGTTTGAATAACAGCAGCTAGCCAAGTACAACTGAAGCAGTGTCCAAGACAGTTGGTATTTATAGAAATCAAGAATGATCCATTCATGAATTTGGGTGATTTGGGTGATTCCATTCCTTGAGTTCTGATTAGCTGCTTGATTTGAATGATATTGTGGAGTTTTATAAATACCCTGTCATTCTGCAGTAGACTTTGCAACTATTCGGGTTTGTATTGGGTTACAATCGTTTGTTGCCATGTCTTCCCAATTCGACGGTAATTGGAACTGTGATTATTCTTCAATTATCCTGCTTGGTATTACTTACATCTAGCATGAAATCTTTTTTTCTTTCTTTTCAGATGATATAGTGCCACATTTCCAGAAAGGAGAACATCTTCTACAAAAATATATATATATATATGAATTAACCTTTATCTGTCAACAAACTCCAAGTAGACACAGGTATGAATTTATAATAGTAAACATGTTAGAATAGTGCCAAGCACATCATCACAGCCAAGTTGTTATGTCAAAATTGTGTCTATGAAGATAATTAGCTTTGCTTACTTCCTCCTTTTTATCTTGGTTGATGTTGATGGTTTAAACTGCTGCCTACGTTTTGTTTGTATAAACCATCTTCATGACAAAAAGGCAGTGAGCAATAAATGGTGACACTCTATAATGCACCAGACACAATTCAGATAATTGATTAAAACTGATTATCTGACAAGAGGAGAAAAATGAAGCACCCAACACTAATAGACTTCAACACACTTATTAGCAAATGGAAATTTTGACACTTTAATGATTTACTTTCAAGCAGGTTTTCAACAGCATAGTTTAGAGCATTATGCTCACAACCAGAAAATCTAAGACGCTATCTCAAATGCTAAATTAGTAAACATCTATTTTCAACTTTTTTTGTGGTTGATTTTTAGAATACACAATTGATATTGGTTTATTTAGACAAAGCCAAGCCAGACATTTACTTGGACCGGGCCAAGCCAGACATTTACTTGGACCGGGCCAAGCCAGACATTTACTCAGACCGGGCCAAACCAGACATTTACTTGGACCGGGCCAAGCCAGACATTTACTCAGACCGGGCCAAGCCAGACATTTACTTGGACCGGGCCAAGCCAGACATTTACTCAGACCGGGCCAAGCCAGACATTTACGTGGACAGGGCCAAGTCAGACCTTTACATGGTCAGAGCTAAGCTATGTTTACTTCAACAGGGCCAAGTCAGCCATGGAGATACAAAGTTGACCTAATGGTTAACCACATTAAAAATTTGAATAGTGAACAGAGTTGAAATTCTAGGTAAGATAGTTTATGTTCACATTGCACCAATAGAAAAGACATAAATACACTTCTTCCTACTCTTCACTTTCACTATGGAAAATATATTTCTTTTGAAGAAATCAATTCATCAAGTTTTTATTACAACTGACAAAAATGATAAAATAACTCATAGAATATGATTTCTAAGAAACTATCAAGTATATCTTCAAATATTATAAAATGATAATTTATTTTGTTAACCCTTTCCAATTGAACTAGCTAAATATGGCTACCCTGACTGAATCTATCCTAATAAAAAGAAAGTGATAGAAAAAGTATAAGCCATATGAATTTGTTCCTTGAGTAAAATTTAGAAATAAAGAGTTGAGAGAATAAAGAAAATACAGACTTTTTTTTATAGAGAATTACATTTGCGTTTGTCAAATAAGTTTTGTATTAATCAGATTTTTATATTTTTTTAAAGAGCTGTCATTAAAATGCAAAAAAAAATTGTTTAATTTACTTAAACAGTTTAAGTATTATCTTTAAACTTAAATATCAACTTTGGCATCCATGTCAAGTCATATCCTATTTATAAAATTTATATTATAACTAATTATGAGTAAATAAGTGGGACTCCATAATTAGTATTTAATAGTTATCTTCCTTGAGAAATTATAATGAACAAGGTGAGTCCTAATACTGTTAAGTTGCATATTAGATTAGAACTAACTTTATTCCATGTTAAACCATTGCTCCACTGTCTCATTCCTGCTGTGTTCTGAAAATACTTGACTAATAACAATCAGTTGGAAGTGTGTCTGATGCTGTTCATATAATTCTTTCTTTTCTCTTTTTTTTCATTTTAGCTTTGACTGGTTGACTGATTACTTGCTGAAAAGAAATTTCATTTGATGCTAATAGACGTTTAAGATAGACTTGTCAACCATTTTGAAACTGGGTTCATATATAATAAATAAGTAGAAACTTTTCAAAGAAGTGTTTTAAAAATTCACTACCTGATAAGGAGAAATTTTTCCAGTGTACTTAAGTGGTTTACTGGTTGATAATTGTTTTTTAAATGCTGGATATAAGAGTCTACCTTCTTTGAGTATAAGGGGGTCAAAGGTGGGACAGTAATTAGTCATCATGCTCAGGTTGTACTGTTAGTAAGGACTCTGTTGAATCTCTTGCTAACTGTCCCTATCAGTCATCACCTTGGAAGAAATTCTGCATGGAATTATATATAACACATACATATATATATATAGAATAATCATAACAGTTCCAATTACCATTCAATTAGTAAGACAAGGCAGCAAGTAGTCGTAACTGAATACGAATCTGTCTTGCTGCCTTGTCTTACCAATTCGATGGTAATTGAAACTAGTATGATTATTCTACAATATATATAAAGCAGCTGTGTCTGTCTGTCTTTCCTAGTGTGGGTTCTATAAAAAACACCCTTCTTCCCACCTTAATCAAGTTTCAGAGTAGCCTACTATTTAACTTGAAAAAGGCAGTGGGGTTTTTTTTAATGGGGTTAGCACACTTGAACATTTTGCTTGAAAAATCATTTATTAAACAGGTTATTAGAAAAAGTAAGGTTATTAGAAAATGAATAATTATGATTTATTATTCAATCATATTTTTTTTAATAACCTGTTTCCTTTTTTATAATAAACATTTGTTCATAGGTTTTATAATTATTTTCAGCTAAGGTCATGTTATCAACCTTTGACCTTTTGGTAAACTGGCAACACTAGCCTTACTGTAAATCAAACCACCTGTCTAAAAAGATACATAACCTCTTCTCAAAAATAAGAGATTTTCAATTTTTCTAATCAAGTTTTTTCAAAAATCTTATCCAGCAGAGACAGGTACATCAGCTAGTTTTATATCTATGCAAGAGAGTTAAGTAAAAATGTACTTATGTACATATGTAGAAACATGTGTAAATATACATTACAAATCAGACATTTCATTACACAGGTGGATCTACAGAGATGACTTGAAATGACACCAGAAAAAGAAGACAAAATGAAAATCATTCATTGATAAAAATGATGTTGTGCAGTTGAACATGATGATGAGAAGCCATTTAACCAAAATGATCTTTAGCGCCGGCAAAAGAAGCAACAAGATTATTTCTGCAACTTGCAACAGAGAATCCATTACAAATTGTTATGATCCTTCAATTATGTTTTTTTAAATGACATATCAACTTCTTATGGGTTACTTAGTGCCAACATTTGATTCATTTTCAAATGTTTGATTGTAATCATAAACATATGTTCAATGTTCCATTGCATTCTTTTTTTAAATTACACCTTTTTTTTTTTATTTGTCTATAACCATTTGTTTGCACAGTTATATATCAAGTATTCCTATCTAGTACAAATAATGTACTCACAGATGTATGGTTTCAAGTATTCCTATCTAGTATAAATAATGTGCATACAGATGTATCATTTCAAGTATTCCTATCTAATAGAAACAATTTTCACATAGATGTATGGTTTCAAGTATACTTTACAAATAATTTGCACTAAGATGTATGGTTTCAAGTATTCCAATCTAATACCAATAATTTATACACAGTTATATGGTTTCAAGCAAATATTCCAATTTAATAATAGTTATTTGTTTGTACACAAATGCATGGTTTCAAGTATTTCTATCTAACACTAATAATTTGTAAGCAATTAAATGGTTTCAAGTAAATAATAATAACAATCCTTTGCTTTAAACTGCACCCGGCGGTGAGGCTCCTCCTCTGGATTTCTGTGGAGTTCCTTGACCTGGAGTGGAAGTACCTGTTAGGTTCTCATCCATGGATTAAATAGAAATGTTAAAAATTATTTGTATGAGATAGGAATATTGAATACTATATTACCATGTGCAATTTTTGAAATGCAATCAAACATTTAAAAAATAATTATTACAATCAAAGATTTATAAATGAATCAAATTTGGTATTAAATAACCCATAAGGAGTTGATATGCCATTAAACAAATATAAACCAATCTAAAAAGTGGATTTTTAAATCAACTTAAAAGATGATAGCCTAAAGTTAAGGAAATTTGTATATTGGGTTTCAATGTTCAAACAGGCAAGAAATTACAAAGAAGTCAAAGGAAATTTGATGTTATGTACATTTTTTGTAAGATCAAATTCCTTTAACTTTTGAGTAACATCTTGTATGGTCTATGAAAAGAGATTCTTGAATTTTTCAAAAAGTGGGAAAAAGATTCTTTAAAATGATTGGAAGGGAAAAGAAGTTTATTATAACTCATATTAAGGTGGTTATTTAGGAGTCTATGAATATAATTAACTTTGGTGAGAGGATTGTTTTGTTTTTGTTAATGACATAAAAAATATGATTTAAGAAAGAAACAGAAAAATGGTAACTGAAAAAAACATAAGTGTTAAGTATAAATCTGAAGAGATATACACTTGAAAAAAAAATATATATATATATATATACTTAAAGACAAATATACACTTTAAAAAATATATACACTTTAAAAAATCATGAAACTTCTTGGTATTGAATTATTCTGAGAGTGAAATAACAATGTCAGGTCTTAATTCTAAAAAAATTGATCTATTTTTATAGAACAGAAAATAACTTTATAAAACTGATATATTTATTAGTCATGCAAACTGATTTCACTCTAAAGTAATGAGAAGTTCCATTATTATGGTAATATGAGTCATGTTTACAATTGAATAATAATGCCATGTTACCATAACAACAGAATTTCTCACTCTCCTACAAACCAGGTTACAAATAGCTTTTTATTCTGAACTTCAGAAATAAGATTTTTTTCATCCTAATCTTACATACAAGGCTGAAGTTCTGCTCAGTCCGACACCTATCAGAGCCCTGCTTCTTCCACATGAGGTGCATTATGGAAAATGAAGTTCTGCAAATGCTGAAGACAATCAGGACAGATGTCCCTTCCTTATGAAGTGTATTTGAGGCTACCACACATGTTTGGGCCATTGCTGGTGACGATCTACAAGTGAATGAAGTAGGGGACTGAAGAATAATTAAAGTTCCAATTACCATCGAACTGGGAAGACAAGGCAACAAACGGTTGTAACTTAAATACAAACCCGAATGTCACAAAGTCTACTGCAGAATGACAGGATATATATAAGACTCCACAATGTCATTCAAATCAAGCAGTCAAGTAGCCAATCAGAACTCAAGGAATGGAATCACCCAAATTCATGAATGGGTCATTCTTGATTTCTATATATACCAACTGTCTTGGACACTGCTTAGGTTGACTTAGTTAGCAGCTGTTATTCAAACCAACAGTAGACTTATTGACTTCAATAGGGACAATCCCCAAATGCTTCATCAGGAGGGTAAAAGTTACTTTGCAAGAAGCAACATGGTGGAGACCAAGATTAGTAATTTTTGCCTTTTAACATTGCTAAACACCGACTTAAAGATTTTGGTAAGGATCTTGCTAAACTGTTTAAAGACTGTCATGCCTAGTCTGATCACCCCTAAGCAGTCTTGTGATGTTAAGGGTAGGAGGACTATTCAGGATAGTCTTCATTTAGTATGTACAATCATAGAAAATGTCAACAGTAAAGCCGCACTGATTAATTTAGATAAGTCCAAGTCCTGTCTGCAGCGCCATATTGAAGTAAGTCAGTCAGTCAGTCAACAATTGGTTTGAACAATGTGACTGGCCAAGCACAACTGAACCAGTGTCAAGACAACTGGTACTTATGGGAATTCAGAACAGTCCACTCATGCATTTGGGTGATTCCATTCCCTGAGTCCTGATTGGCTGCTTGGTTTGTATGATCCTCTGAGGCTCCATAAATCCTGCCACTTTGCAGTGGTCTTTACAGCAAACCAGAATCGTATTGGGTTACGACTGCTTGCTGTCTTGTTTTGCCAATTTGACAGTAATTGGACTTAGTATGATTATTCTACAGGGTTGACTATGGTTTCTTGAAGGCGATTTTGTCTACAGATGGATTTACCTTTTGTATGCATCCCCTGGAGTCATAGGTGAGGTGGTAAAATCAAAACCTTGATTCTGTCCCAATGAATTTATCAATTCATTTCACCAATGCTGTACGTTTTTGCAAGTTAAGGACAAATCTAGTCCTATGCAGAATTACACTACCTGGAGCTACCAGCATGACCAGGTATTCTACTTATATTGGCAATCTTGAAACAAGCAGTGCTGAGGTCAGAAGATGTGAAAGCCAAACTTAACCATGATAAGTCAGTGGGTTTGCAATTGGGTTCATGGAAGGGTTGTGTCTTTCTCGGTCCCTTTAGCTGGACAAACATTCTATGCAAGATACTCAGTGTCTGGTTCAGTCCCAATCTCCAGCTCGTGAAAAACTGGTCAGAGATACTGAAAAAGACTGTAACCACTGTTGTATACTCTCTTTCTTTACTTTCTTACTTCTATTCTTCTAGCGTCTCTTCTAGCGTCTGGACTTCGTCTTGGGGACTTTGTGTCTGGTCTTCCATTGGGGATTTCTCTTTATCAGAAGCCCTGTGTCATTGGTAGTTTTTAGATAATAACACAAGACTTCGATTTAACTTAGATCATATTTTATTCCGAAATCCCCACCAGACTACCTGCGCAGATTGAGTCGGCAGCATGTATAACATGACTTACCACAGTCATGGTCTTGGCCGATCTGACTAAAAATCTATTTCTAATCTAAACCGGAAGAGGGCCTTCGCCACCGATTCTCATGGTATCCACCGGAAGTAGGATCAGGACTGAGGTCAAGCCTTGTCACTCATCCTTCAAGGCCACTGGCTGCAACTTATAACAGCAATTTTGATTTCTACACTACTGTACATAAATATTAGGAATCCAATAATTATGTAACACCACCTCCGACATGTGGTCATGGAAGAGGCTATCCTTAAAGGGCAGGACTGAGGTGTGTGGCTTGGACATCTACCCCCCTCATCGTTTACCAACATTCACGGCGGCTTCTCTCTTCCACCATTCTAGTTAATCTAAAAAAGAACACTGTTTCAGTTCATTTAAGGCAAATGGTGTATCCCAAGATCTGCTACATTCACCCTTCCGCCGAGGGCAATTTAGCTGTACTGAATGTGGAGACACATTAGTGAAGAATAATTAAAGTTCCAATTACCGTCGAACTGGGAAGACAAGGCAACAAAGGTTGTAACTCAAATACAAACCTGAATGCTACAAAGTCCACTGCAAAATGACATTGTGGAGTCTTATATATTGTAGATCAACACCACCTGCTGCACGGATTAGATCTAGTGACGTGATGGCAGTATTATTGCTGCCTGCAAATGTTGGCTGGGTCAGCAGAGATACCAGCTTTGATGAAGTAGCTTTCCCAATCTTCAGGTTCCATCCTGTTCGCAGCGCCATAGTTGTACTTAGCTGCTGTTATTAAAACCAACAGTAGACTAACTGACTTCAATAATTAGCACATGCTATGCATGAGTTTCCTAGGTTGGATGTATGCAAAACATGACAAGAGGAAATTCTAGAAGGAAAAGAAGTGTGTTCTCCGATGATGGACAGACTTGTAGGTTGCTCAGAAATGAATGCCTCTTATATTGTGAATTTTGAAAGTTTTCACTTGGCCATTGTTGAATAAGGTATTATATCAAATGAGTCTCCAAACAATTTGAAGGACTCTGTGTGACAAAAGAGGAGAATCGCTTATTGTGGCTATAGTGATTTGTAGTGCCCTTTGATGCAGTGATATCGAGGAGTCTGACATACATGCCATCTTTCCCTGCCTGGTCATTCGGCCATTGGGTAAGTTTTTCAAAGGCTTCCTGGTTTGCATGCTGCGTGGAAAGATCTTTATTCTGGAAGCCAATTCTGTGTGTAACAATTTGGTTCCATTGCTGGATGAGAAGAAACATATAGTGTTTCTTCTTATCACTCTGCTTACTCAGTATTATGAGTTTTGATTTGGATGTGATAAAAGGAATTTCGCAAAGGCAAGTCCTTCTCATTTTAAATGCTGGTGGCATTTCTTAAGCACCGGATCAAAATTAAGACAAAATTCATTGGAATTTGGCAAAAGGTGGGTGAAAGTTGTGAATTTGAATCAAGTGAAAAGGACTGACCCTGAATTCTTATTAGATATTATAGGTACATAAAGGATTTGGGGTATCTGGAAAAATCATGACAATCCATTGAAAATAAGTTAGACAAGTTCTTCTTGCCCTTTTTTTAAATAAGCAATTAACTTAGCTAGAATATGTAAGCTCATTGGCCCCATTTTTATTTTTTAAGACTCTAGGATTTTTTCATCTGTTTCTCCTTCTCCCCCCCCCTATTGGGTGACAGAGATTTGAATTCTTCAACGGGTGAAGGAGGATTTTTTTGTTCCTTCCCTTACAGCATTTTTCAACAGGGGAACTAGTTTTTCTGCCATATTACACAGTGAGGGAGGCATATTAATGATCATTTTATTTTATCAAATTGTATATATATATCTTATGTTATTCATTACATTTTATTGAAGATTTATTTTTCTTGTAAATAAAAAAAATTTCCATCATTCCCCATCCTCCCTCACAATTTATGTAAACAGGGGATGAGTTTAGACACTGGCAGAATGACTGATGTGTTTTGGTGATTGTGGTGCAAATGATTTTAAGAGTAATTGTGATGTTAGCATAAAATGATTATTATAGTATGTTTTCAGTCAGTAAATGAGACTAAATTAAAGATAGAATAGTGATGACCATCCTTACCCTGCCATTTTTGAGGCCTTGTACCAAACTTATGTTTCTTTTTTCTTTCATACTATAAAAAAGTAAAGTCATCGGGGCAGCCTAATGTCGGTATCAGCCAATCAGCGAGGGAGTCTATCCCCTTTTCACTAGCACTAGACCAAGGAGATTGTTTTTGCATCTGAGGTGGAGCGCCACACCTACCATCAGCTCCTTACTTTACCGCACAGATCCCTGTGTTACTCATAACGCTGAGTTGGCGAGGACCGGTATCGAACTAGTAACCTTGTGGTTTCTAGCCGAACGCTCTACTGACTGAGCTAACCCGGCCCATAAATATTAACAATTCACTTGCCTCTTGAATCCATTTAATAACTAAGGAGATAGATAGTAAGTTATTTTTTTAAAAAAGACAAACAGATCAGATAATAAAAGTGTGTTCTTGAGAATGGATTTTCCTACCAGAAAAATTGGATAATGAGTATATTGATATTAACAGTGACTTTTTATAATCTGATAAAAAAAAAATCTTTGGATTGCAGCCTAAGTTTATAGAAATGCAAATGATGGTGTGAAAATGGTTATTCATACACATGAATTGCATATACAAATATGTAGGTAAGTGTGTGCATGCAAGCGTAATTAAATACTCAATTGATTCTTAACAAGTTCGGGATAATTAGATTAATCAAGGAAATAATATATTCATAGTGATATATTTTTAATTAACAAAAATAATTAGATCAACAGTTGCTAGAAAGAAAATTATAAAGTAGAAAGTTAATACACACACACAATATATATATATATATATATATATATATATATATATATATATATATATAATCCAAAAGTCCAGAGAAGAAATCTTCCTTACGACACAAGAGTTTTATTTAAAAAACTGTCGCAGTTTGAGAGCTCAATGTATGCTCTTAATGTTAGAGTCACAGAGCAAATATATAAGTAAAGAAATAACAAAGACTTAGAGATTTAGCATTATAGTCTATTTCAGGGAGCTTAGACAAAGTGTCTAACTCTCCCGACTCATCAGATGCGAATGATGAATTCTTTATTACTTTAAAGGCATTTGAAAACAGATTTATTTATATTATTTTTATTTTTTATTTTAATTTTATAGAATTATATCTATAATATCTATAAAATTAAAATAAAAATAAATAATATTAAATAAATCTGTTTTCAAATGCCTTTAAAGTAATAAAGAATTCATCATTCTCATCTGATGAGTCGGGAGAGTTAGACACTTTGTCTAAGCTCCCTGAAATAGACTATAATGCTAAATCTCTAAGTCTTTTGTTATTTCTTTACTTTATATATATATATATATATATATATATATATATATATATATATAGAGAGAGAGAGAGAGAGAGAGAGAGAGAGAGAGAGAGAGAGTATGAAAAGGTAGAATGAAAACATCACACAATGCTGTTAAAGAGAAAACAATTTATAATATAAACATAGCTGATACTGATCAATATTTCGATTTTACAAAAATCATCATCAGAGCTCATTCACTCCGTAGTTGTTTGGGTCGGAGAAGAATGTCAAATCAGTTCACAAACAAAAAACCTTAATACTGATATACTGTATTAAGGTTTTTTGTTTGTGAACTGATTTGACATTTTTCTCCGACCCAAACAACTATGGAGTGAATGAGCTCTGATGATGATTTTTGTAAAATCGAAATATTGATCAGTATCAGCTATGTTTATATTATAAATTGTTTTCTCTTTAACAGCATTGTGTGATGTTTTCATTCTACCTTTTCATACTCATATTGTCGGATTCATTTCCTTTCTTTTAACTTATATATATATATATATATATAATTAGATGCATCAGATGCAGTTTAGTGTCATACCCAGGACACTCTTGTGTGTGGAGTTTACACCTCAGCAGGGGATACAGTTAGTGTATTCTAAGCCCTGATTACAGGGTTGCTTTAAATTTGAGAAAAATCATTAATTTAGAAGTGACAAAGAAGTTCAACTGTCCAAACAAAATTTAGATTATTGAAATCTACTACTTGATATTTGAGTTTATGCTTTTTCTACCACAGTTTCGCTCAGAATGTTGTAGAAAACGCAACAATAAGAAGAAGATACATTAAAACGAGTGATAATAATAAAGTCTTGAATGATTTTATCAATATTTTATCTTCTGAGAATGATATAAATATACAACAAAACATTAACAAAAATCACCCACAGCTCTTGTTAATCAAATATAAACATTTTGTTCAGAGTTTTCCTTTAATATATAAGGAAGGTTATAAGAGAGAGAGAGAGAGAGAGAAGAGAGAGAGAGAGAGAGAGAGAGAGAGAAATTCTCCTTGATGTCTTAAACTTGTCTGATGAATGTGGTTTGTTTGAATATACATAGTAGATAATTGAATTTATATAGAAGTATTCATATAATGTCATCTTTTATGCTTTTGTGCAAATACAAGCTGATATGTAAAATAATTGAATTGTCTCTGTACTTCTTTTCTGATTCTTTTC